>CM036754.1:37237278-37837278 GCA_020796225.1 Arion vulgaris
GACAGACGATAAAACGTAGGTTCTGTGTTCAATTTGAGCGCGTGAAAGAACACTTGGCAGTTCAACATCGAGATGAGCAGGCTGGAGAGCCGATGCCCTAGCAAAAGTCATTATCAAAAGATTAAAAATAAAAACTCTACAAAATATCTTCACCATCTTCAAGATTACATCGGTGACCCTCGCTGATGCTACAGAGTTCGTGCACTGCAGCTGAGATCTTCATGTGTAAGAAAGAGATCGGATCAAAGGTGGTTACACTTCAAAGTGCAATGATGATGGTTTTATCAATCCGTCAATACACTATCTATCAGGTTCAACCAAGACAAAAATGTTATGTTAAAATAAAGAATATGTCTACAAGATCATCAGCATCAAGTAACATATCTCTTGCAGAACGTGGCTTTTACCACAGACTGTCTGAACATATCTCTCTGTCTCTGTCCTGTTTCTTATAATATCATGTTCAACGTTTCGTTGATGTCCTGCTGCCACCTTCGTCTTGGTCTCCCCCTGCCTCTACCCACAGGAACCATCCCATTCATTACGGTTTTCTTTAAACCATCATGTTGCTTAACGTGACGGAAATATTTCATTTCCGTAACATGATGTAGTTTATGATGAAAAAATGAGAATTATAGCATATCCTTTACATGGCATCACCATCAACCACAGTAAACGATTTGTTGATTGTCTATACACCACTTATACGTTCACTAGTGTGCACTGCTTTCTGAACGGTGAGATCTATTTTTACCTTTATTATAAAAATCCCACTGAAACGAATTTGCTTGCAAACTTGGCCACCGCGGAGTTTGAACCAGGTAAGCTTGGATTGTGATCGAGGTCACTACCGTTTAAGCTACAGAAACAGGTTACAAATATATTTCTTATTAATACCTTTATGCACTGACCTTTTTCTAACGAAAACTTTAATTCACTGACCTATTTCTTATGAAAACTTTAATTCACTGACCTATTTCTTATGAAAACTTTAATTCACTGACCTATTTCTAATGAAAACTTTAATTCACCGACCTATTTCTAATGAAAACTTTAATTCACCGACCTATTTCTAATGAAAACTTTATTTCACTGACCTATTTCTAACGAAAACTTTAATTCACCGACCTATTTCTAATGAAAACTTTATTTCACTGACCTATTTCTAATGAAAACTTTTATTCACTGACCTATTTCTAATGAAAACTTTAATTCACTGACCTATTTCTTATGAGAACGCAAATTCACTGACCTATTTCTTATGAGAACGTTAATTCACTGACCAATTTCTTATGAGAAAGTTAATTCACTGACGTATGTTAAATTTGAAACTGACAATTATGTATATTGTTGTTCAATACTGAATGTACAATTTGTCCAATGTATTTAGAATAATTTTTCTCGGGACAGAGCGGTATGGAGAAATTGCTTGCAGGCCCTATGTAACGTATAACAGTACGAGAGGAATTATTATTATTTTTTAGAGTAGAGAGCGTCTCTAGCTCAAGCTGTAGTGAGCTCGATCTCAACCCAAGCGTGCCTGATTTAAACCTCGCGTCGGGCAATTTGGAAGCGAATTCGTTTCCGTGGGATTTTTAAGAAAGATAAAAATAGATCTCAGCAAGATCTCAAATAGAAAGCAATGGCAAATTACTGAATGCAAAAGTTTTGCCTAGAAAATCAACGACTCGTTTACTTTGGTTGATGACTACGTCCTGTAAATGCCACGATTATAATTTTTCCCTTTGAGTAAGATAATTGTGCATATTTTGTTCCGTTGATAAATTTAGCAACTATTTTTAAAATGTTATTACATGAGGAAATTAGTTATCTTCAGTTATCATATGAAGAAATGTTTTATCTTCAGTTATCATATGAAGAAATGTGTTATCTTCAGTTATCACATGAAGAAATGTGTTATCTTCAGTTATCATATGAGGAAATGTGTTATCTTCAGTTATCATATGAAGAAATGTGTTATCTTCAGTTATCACATGAAGAAATGTGTTATCTTCAGTTATCACATGAAGAAATGTGTTATCTTCAGTTATCATATGAGGAAATGTGTTATCTTCAGTTATCATATGAGGAAATGTGTTATCTTCAGTTATCATATGAAGAAATGTGTTATCTTCAGTTATCACATGAAGAAATGTGTTATCTTCAGTTTTCATATGAAGAAATGTGCTATCTTCAGTTATCACATGAAGAAATATGTTATCTTCATTGAATAAAAAATAATATTAACCTTTGCATTCCATAATTTTGGTTTACCTTCGAACGCATTTATTTTGCAGTGTATACTGCGCTAGGCAATATAGTAACTTTGTGTAATATTAAATAAGACTGCCTGTCAGTATTTAGGCTTAGAAGGATGAGATGGTTAACACAATCCATACCAGAAACCACTACAGGAGGTGTATACGTTTGTGCCTATGATCAGAACACCACACCTTCAACTACAATAGGCGCTTTTCACATTTGTTTTTTTTAACTAAACGTTTCAATTGTTGATCACAGCTATAAATAGTTACAGAAAGATGAATATATAAATAATATAGAAGATTGGGTTATGGATAGAGGCGTTGATAGCACACAGCGTTTGTGACTCCGGGCGGTGGAAGTTTCTGGATTCGAGACCATTTTATGTTAAATTGAAACATTCAGTCTTTTTATTTACTAGGGTAGCTACCCTAGGCCCCTACCTCAGTCGCCTCTTACGACATGCCATGTAAGTCGCAGTGTTACTATTTTCTCCCTTTGAGGGCTCCGATAACACACGGGCGCAACCAAAGCTATGGTCGTTTCTGTCTTAGGTACACGAAGGAGAAGAGAGAGGAGAAAGAAACATCGAGCAGGAGCGTGAATAAAAGAACGACATACCAAATATGCAAATATATTGATTAATCAACATCGAACTGGCGTGTTGGACAGCTGGATGCTGCTGGATTTGTTGAGGAGAAGGTCGAAGCACATATGGACATATCCGGAGTGATATGATGATATCAGTTATCAGTTATCAGTTATATGAGGACTATCATCATAGCACTCCGGACATGTCCATAGGTGCTCCGATCTCCGCAAATCCAGCAGCGTCCAGCGACCCAACACGCCAGTTCGATGTTGATTAATCAATCTCTTGCATATTTAGTATGTCGTTCTTTTCAGGCTGCACCAATATTGACACCCATCTCTTTCAATCTGGTCAGCGAGTGGGATTCACAGACCTGAAACTCCTCTGTTCGGAAAGACTCTCAATGCGTGAAGAATGTCACTTAGATCCATGGCAGCTCCCTCTGATATTGTAGCTAAGCCAGTCAATCTATCAGCTCGTTCATTACCCATAATTCCTGCATGCCCAGGGACAAAAATAAAGGTGATTTCTCTGATAATTGTCTGTACCAATACCTCCACCCAGTTGCGTCTCACCATACCTGATTCGACTTTACGAATCATGCTCATGGAGTCACTGAGTATGAAAACACGAGAGTAATTGTGAGATGCCAACCAGCTCACCGTCTCCGTAACCGCCTGAACCTCCATTGTCAAGCTACTTGTCGTTGTTGCGTAGGCTCCACTGGCCTCTCTTATTATTTTTCCTCCTGAGCGTGCTGAAAAGCCCACGCACAGCGTTGTTGGCGAATGACTGAACCATCTGTGTAAATAACCACATCTGTTATATGATGATAATCCTGATAAAAGGATCAACATATAACTGATAACTGATTCAATGGAGATCTCGTCAACAGACACAACCCTACAAGACAAACTATGGGGAACAAGTGAAGACCTCAAGCGTACCGCCCTGTTTATGACACATACCGGAGTAGTCGCATAGCAGAAGTTGACAGCAGAAGAAGAAGAAGAATTGATTCAAGAATAAAATTCAACAGCGGATCTGACATGTTACAATTTTCAAATATGGATTGTTGTGGATAGGTTAAACTGTAAACTCCTCTAGCTATATCACATGATGATGATTAAAATAGTCTTTACTTAAATACCTATTCTGATCATGTCAGTTATTGTGACATCATTTTTAGTATCAGAATACAAAATAATTGCGTCTTAGTTCTCATTCACAATTGACTGGTTATTGGTTAGTGGTTACTACATTGACGTAATTGCACCGCGGGCAGACCTATAGGCGCTCAGTCTCTCCCAACATATATCGTCGAGCATGCATACTGTTGGTTCCCGTGGCTCGCTGATTAAACACACTCCTAACTCTGTCACTAATGCATCCAGTTCTACTTGTACACCGGGTAGCTCCAAACTACTTAAATCGCTGGATCGATTCAACATCTATTTTAGTGTCCTCATCCACCAGACAGTCGCGAAGAGACCGAAGAACATCCCACTTATCCATCTTCAGCTCCCCAACAATCGATGCTGTTGATGCTAGCCTGTCCGCTTTCTCATTATCGTAAACACCCGCATGCCCAGGACAGTAGATCCACATAAGACGCTGGAGGTTAGAAAATTCTATAGACGACATCTACTCATACCGAAACCTGCAATAACAGTTGACAATAATGATTAACTATTGATATTTGATTTCAGAGATGTAGATGAAGTCTTCGGATCATACCCCATCAACCATGTGTGTCTTGCTTGTCCTTTCCTAAATGATGCTTCAACAATTGCAAGTTGTTCATCTTACTGCTCTGCTAAAGGATGGACTTTTGCTTAATAAGTAAGAAAAATGTGCAGTGAGAAAGTTTCAATATTGAATCAAGAAGTGTAAAACATACATTACTAAGTGTGAATGTGAAGTGAGAAATGAGAAGTTTGAAGGGAAAAAGTATGAAACGTTAGAATACGATATGTGAACAGAAGAGTGCAAAATGTGAAGTTTGACAATTAAAGAGTTAAGTGCGACACAAGAAAAAAGAAGTGAGAACGTGCATCAAGAAAATAAAATTGTAGCATGCATGAAACATAATATTTTTAGGGATTGCAAAGAGCACATATGATAGTAAACCTAGGAATTCTTTTTCTTTCTTTTTTCTGATCCTGTTTTGTCTCACAGTCAGCATAAAAAGAGAGTTCTAGAACGGGTTTTTGTGTGCGATTCATAAATAGTATTTTTCATCGCCGTTGTTATTTCTGTAGTTCACGTTTTGCGTTGGTTGCCTTTTGATTTGTATCCACTGTATCGGAGCATCATTGCTCTTTGAGGAGTACTGTCTGTTGGTAATCTGCTTATGTGACCGAACCATTTGTTGTTTTTTGATGGAGTACAGTACTGGCGTTGCAACCACTTTTTGCTGATGTCGTCATTTCTCAATCGGTCTCTTCTTGTTACTCCCAACATTCTGCGTAGACACTTCATCTCTGTCGTGACTAATTTTCTTCTATTATTTGATGTCAGCGTCCAGGTTTGGCACTGAAAGCATAATGTTGGAAGATATATTGTGTTGAACAATGCTCTTTTAGTAGGAATAACCTGTAGAATATAATGTAGAATTTAGAACAGAAAATAAATATAAATTGAAAATATATAGCTCTTGCAATATAACCCTTCGAAGTAAATATAAAATTCCAAATTATAAAAGGAATATCTCTGTTTATATACAGTTTAGACAAAAAGTAGAGCTTCTTACTATAATTATATATGATATGTACATAATATGCTGGTCTCACATATATATATATATATATATATATATATATATATATTAAATATAATAAAATATCAACATATATACAATATGCATACACAATGACATATGCAATAAAGCAAATCAAATCATAGGACTAATGGGGCCAATTTGGAAATGCAAACATGTCACCATGAACACAAGAAGAGCATTGTTCAAAACAATATTTCACCAACATTATGCTATCAGTGTCAAACCTGCACGCTGACATCAAACGATAGAAGAAAAACGATAGAGATGAAGTGTCTACTCAGAATGCTGGGAGTATCAAGAAGAAAACTAGTCACGATAGAGATGAAGTGTCTACGCAGAATGCTGGGAGTATCAAGAAGAAAACTAGTCACGACAGTGATGAAATATCTACACAGAATGATGGGAGTATCAAGAAGAAAACTAGTCACGATAGAGATGAAGTGTCTACACAGAATGCTGGGAGTATCAAGAAGAAAACTAGTCACGATAGAGATGAAGTGTCTACGCAGAATGCTGGGAGTATCAAGAAGAAAACTAGTCACGATAGAGATGAAGTGTCTACGCAGAATGCTGGGAGTAACAAGAAGAAAACTAGTCACGATAGAGATGAAGTGTCTACGCAGAATGTTGGGAGTATCAAGAAGAGACCGGTTTAGAAATGAAGTCATACAAAAACTAGTGGGTACAACATTAATACTGAACTTCATCAAGAAACAACAAATTAAATGGTTGGACCACATTAGCAAATTACCAACAGAACGGACTCAAAGAGTAATGTTTCTACGATACAGTGAATACAAAACAAACGGTATTCCATAGAAAAGGTGGACCACAGAGATTAGAGAGGCGACGAACAACACTGTTTATGAAGCGCACACAAAAGCCCGTTCTAGAAATCTTTTCTTTTCCTGAAGCTATTAAGCATAAAATATTATTAGAGAAAAGTAAGTAAGGAAAAAAACTGACGAAAACAAACATAATGTCTCAAATATTTTGTTGATGGAATATAATTAAATTATATTGTTTGAAAGCTAGATTCAGACACAGCTAGAAAGAACATCCAAAACAGTTGTCTGTTTAAATACATGTTAATTGAGATTGATAATTTATTGCAGGCAAAAAATGCAGAATCACTGTCACAGGATGGAGTTAATCCTTCTCCTTGAGACCATTTTCAGACTTGCAGTGATTTTTTGTTGAATTATCTTATTCTGTGTCATCTAGAAAGATAATAAACATTTGAAGAAATCATTTCATGACTTTATTTTTGTGTTTTATGTGAATAAATAGTTGTAATTTCTTCACTTCTGTTGTATCCTTTGCATGATAAAATCCTTTCTGTCGAAACGTTGATGTGTATTGTTATTGTTTAACTACAGTAGCCTACTTCACTTTTACACATGTTTCGTCACGACTAAATAGTTGAAGTAATTTTATTTGTTTTTGTGCAAGAAAATAGAATAGTTATCCATCGCAAGCGAAGAGGACAACAGCAACATACATGTGCAACTGCACCTTTCTGATCTTCGTGGAAGTGTCTGTAAATTACAATCCTGGAAAGTAATCAATACCATAATGGAACATTCATGATAAGGGTTCAACATACCTGTGTTGCATGCCCTTTTCCAAGTAGCTCGTTTTCTACGTTCCTTATTTGCACGGCGATTTCCAGGGTTTTTCTTGTAGTGTTGCATCCTCAGATTATGCGATTATTAAAGACGAATCACAACACGGGAAGTCTATAATGACGAAACTATTTAGAGAAACTGTAAGTCTGTCTATGTACCTTTTTTCTGTCTGCCTACCGGTAGTTTATCCTCCTTTAGTTTGTCCTATTCTAGTTTGCCCTCCTTTAGTTTGCACTCCTTTAGTTTGTCCTCCTTTAGTTTGCCCTCCTTTAGTTTGCCCTCCTTTAGTTTGCCCTTCTATACTTTGTCCTCCTTTAGTTTGCCCTCCTTTAGTTTGCCCTCCTTTAGTTTGTCCTCCTCTAGCTTGTCCTCCTTTAGTTTGTCCTCCTCTAGTTTGCCCTCCTTTAGTTTGTCCTTCTTTAGTTTGTCCTTCTTTAGTTTGCCCTACTTTAGTTTGCCCTCCTTTAGTTTGCCCTCCTTTAGTTTGTCCTCCTTTAGTTTGTCCTCCTTTAGTTTGCCCTCCTTTAGTTTGCCCTCCTTTAGTTTGCCCTTCTATACTTTGTCCTCCTTTAGTTTGCCCTCCTTTAGTTTGCCCTCCTTTAGTTTGTCCTCCTCTAGCTTGTCCTCCTTTAGTTTGTCCTCCTCTAGTTTGCCCTCCTTTAGTTTGTCCTCCTTTAGTTTGTTCTTCTTTAGTTTGCCCTCCTTTAGTTTGTCCTCCTTTAGTTTGCCCTCCTTTAGTTTGTCCTCCTTTAATTTGTCCTTCTTTAGTTTGTCCTTCTTTACTTTGTCCTCCTTTAGTTTGTCCTCCTTTAGTTTGTCCTTGGTTAGATGCCTGCACAGAATACTCCTTCTACAATGGTATGACAGGGCCACAAACAGGTAACTGTTGGATAGAGTGGGACAACGGCAGGTGAAACAAGAGCTAAGGAGCATAAGGTGGTGATGGATAGGACACACACTGAGGAAACCCCCAACAGGCATCACGAGACATGTTCTTCGATATAATCCCCATGGAAATAGAGGTAAGTGAAGATCCAGGACCACCAGGAGACGGGAGATGGAATGCAAGAAAATGAGGATAGGGTGGAGAGATCTAGAAACGATGGCCTTGGATAGGCGAGCTTGAAAGGTCTTGGTTGCGGTCCTATGTCTCCCTAGGGGCGAAGGGTGAGGAAGAATATTTACTTGAAATTTGTATGTAAGCTTGATCTATCAACTTGAGCATCAGCATGGGTCCTCCTTCGTTGTACACTTTGGTCGATATTTAGTCCGCACCCGGTGCCTTCCCGCTGGACATATGTCTTGTTGCCATCTTGATATCTTCTAAGCTAGGTGAAGCATCAAGCTTGACATTGATTGGAATTTGGGGCATGCGCTCTATGGCTTCATCACATATGGTGGATGGATGGTTGAGGACAGCACGGAAGTGTTCTGCCCAGCGGTTTAGTATATGAGGCTTGTCAATTACTATCCTTGTTTCATCTGCATCCAGTACAGGGGTGGGGTGAGAATGCTGAGGGCCATACACAGTTCTCGGGGCATCATGGAAGCGTCTAGAGTAATTTCTGTCTGCATGCAGGGCCGAGCCGTGCTATGATACAGAGAGGCGGCCGCATCAGGCGGCGCCGTAAGAGGGGCGGCATAAGCAGCGAAATCAAAATCACAATTGAAAGTTATTTAAAAGAAAAACATTTAAGGGGCGGCATTTCGAAGACTTGCATCATACTGATAAAATATACCGCATGGCATTGTCTGCATGCATCTTAATTTCATCAGACTTTTTGCTAAGCCAGGCGTGTTGCCTTTTTCTAATCCTATCTTGAGCCCTCCGAGCATTTCTGAAGGTTGATTTTTTGGATGACGATTATGGACCATTTTGATGGACTCTGAAACAGCCAAAGTTGAATGCACTTACTAATTGAGTGGATACAGACTAGAAGCTAGACTTGAAAATGCAACCTATTTCATAAGGATAACAGATGTCATTAATGCTCAGGTAAAGAATAAAGCAGTGAGGAAGTTTGAGTAGAAAAATGTTGGTTGATGATTCTGAACCGCCAAGATAGCTCTGTTCTCGCGATCACAGCTTAGACTGGTGTACCAGCTCCCCCCCATAAATTCTTATTCATGTGAAAATCTGATTCATGCAGCTTTAGCATGTTTGTGTTTCGTCACATCTTCAGTGCCATTTAGAGCTCTGGTGCTTATCCTTGGGCAATGTGTCCAGTTTTAGCAAGCGTTTACTGTGTTCGCTCTCTTTCAGCCTTGGGCTGTCCCCAGCCGATCTGTAAGGCAGCAGTTGCTATTTACTTTTAGGGTAGCTACCCTTAGACAACCTTCCCTCCCGGGTTGTTGAGCGTCATCTACCCAGGTTACCAGTCTTTTTTTGACTACGTGGTTTGCGTACCGTCCAGTTTTGTGTACGGTCTGCTCCACTAGCCTTTGATTGTCCCCAATCTAACTACAAGACTGTAGTAACCAAGATATAATAAACATAAACACCAGTGAGAAAAAGACAATTGTGGCATATCCTTTACATGACGTCGCATCAACCACAGTAAACGAGTCGTTGATATCTTAGGCACCATTTATAAGTTCAGTAGTTTGTCATTGATTTGTGAATGGAAACTGTTCGTAAATATCCACAGGAACAAACTTGCTTACAAACTTACGCCGTGGAGTTGGAACCAGGTACTCTTAACTTGTGATCGAACTTACTACCGTTAAGATACAGACATCCACTTGAATAACAGTTCATGTGCAATATTAAACATGAAATACGGAAATACAAAAGCAATTCCAGACTAATGCAGAATAGGCTCTATTATTAAGTTGCAAAAGAAAATGTTCATTTTCATACCTACTTTGTGTTACCAGAGTCAAACATGGACAATGAGCTAAGCGCAGTCGCAAACAATAACTACATGTAAAATGCGTTCCCTGCGAAAAGTTAGCAACATCACCAGAAAAGACAGTCACCAACATCAGCATAAGAAAGAAAGTCGTGACAGAACCTTACTTGAATTGCATTGAGAAAAAAAGAATGAAATGGTTTGGCCACTTATAAGAATGCATCCAAACTCCACAATATACAGAGTCTTCTACAACCGAACATCAGTAAATAAGGCATGAGGAAGACCACGTAAAAGATGGTTAGATGGCATAGCAGAATCCAGTCAGAGAGCAAAGATAAGAATCAACCAAGCCACCAGAACAAAAGCAGAAAACCACAACACTAACAACACTAGGCACCAACCCGGTAACAGTGTGACGACAAAAGAAGAAGAAAAAGAAAAGAAAATGTTTTAGTTCCGACAGAAATGAAGTGTTTACGCAGAATGCTGTGAGTAACAAGAAGAGACCGGTTGAGAAATAAAGACATCAGTTAATAAATGGGTACAACCTCAGCACTGAACTTCATCAAGAAACAACAAATTAAATGGTCCGCCCACATAAGCAGGTTACCAAGATTAGACAGTGCGCATCAACGAGCAATGCCACACCGATACAGTGGATACAAATCAAAAGAACGTCCACGCAAAAGGTGGACCACAAAAATAACAGAGACTGTGAAAAACACAATTTATGAAGCGCACAAAAAATAATATATTTTCGAAATCTTCTGACGCTGTGAAGCAAGAGAAACTCACTCTTCAAGATTATCCTACAGGGAACAGTTGAAGGTGCTCACTCTTCAAGATTATCCTACATGGAACAGTTGAAGGTGCTCACTCTTCAAGATTATCCTACATGGAACAGTTGAAGGTGCTCACTCTTCAAGATTATTCTACATGGAACAGTTGAAGGTGCTCACTCTTCAAGATTATTCTACAGGGAACAGTTGAAGGTGCTCACTCTTCAAGATTATCCTACAGGGAACAGTTGAAGGTGTTCACTCTTCAAGATTATCCTACAGGGAACAGTTGAGAGTGCTCACTCTTCAAGATTATCCTACAGGGAACAGTTGAGAGTGCTCACTCTTCAAGATTATCCTACAGGGAACAGTTGAAGGTGCTCACTCTTCAAGATTATCATACAGGGGACAGTTGAGAGTGCTCACTCTTCAAGATTATTCTACAGGGAACAGTTGAAGGTGCCAGAAGGAAATTAGGGCAGAGAAAATCCCGGTTTGACAAAATCAAGAGCTGGTCGGGGCAGAGTTTCTCCACACTCGCTCGAAGAGTTGAAGACAGAGACTCATGGCATGCTTTGTGTGCTGATGTCTCCACAGTGACACCTCTACGACCCTAACGGGATATGGGCTTTATTATTATTATTATTCTTAGAGAAAAAAGACGAATGAAGAAGAAACAAAAATGAAATTTCTGCCCCATGAGAGTCCTGAAGGCAGCGGTGATCTCAATATCTATGCATGATGTTGTTGTCTCGAAGATGACAGCATATGTAATTTGAAAATGGCCACATCTTGAGTTTTGTATACATTTTATAGCAAAGTCGATGTTCTGTACTGAGGCGCAGATGATAATTTTGTATACATTTTGTAGCAAAGTCAATGACCTGTTCTGATGCGCAGATGACAATTTGTTCTAATCTGCTCCTAGTTTGGTAGTTCTCCTGTCTTAGTATTAGTGACTTTCTAATGATTTTTCTTCCTTTTTTTCTTCTTCGACGCTCCATATCGACCACGTATTAACCACTCTGTGTGATTTATATGTGATCCTAGCCTAAGAGCGATTGTAAGTTGTGCCAATTATGCGCCTACAAGTAGTCCAACACATCCGATTTCTGAGATGCTTTTTATTTACTAAGTTAGTTTCCCTACACCACTACCTCAGTCACCTCTCACGATATGCCTTGTAGGTCGCAGTGTTACTATTCTTTGCTCTCCTTGAGATCCCCGGCAACTCATGGACAGTACAAACATCTAAAAAGTGATGATGCTGCCATTAATATATGTTTACTAAGTAAATCTAGAACATAAGAATTCACTTCTTCAGATCAAGAATCAAAGCAGATCTTCTAGCAAGACAGGAGTTCACTTCTTCAGATCAAGAAACAAAGCAGATCTTCTAGCAAGACAGGAATTCAGGAATTCACTTCTTCAGATCAAGAATCAAAGCAGATCTTCTAGCAAGACAGGAATTCACTTCTTCAGATCAAGAATCAAAGCAGATCTTCTAGCAAGACAGGAGTTCACTTCTTCAGATCAAGAAACAAAGCAGATCTTCTAGCAAAACAGGAATTCACTTCTTCAGATCAAGAATTAAAGCAGATCTTCTAGCAAGACAGGAATTCACTTCTTCAGATCAAGAATTAAAGCAGATCTTCTAGCAAGACAGGAATTCGCTTCTTCAGATCAAGAATTAAAGCAGATCTTCTAGCAAGACAGGAATTCACTTCTTCAGATCAAAAATCAAAGCAGATCTTCTAGCAAGACAGGAATTCACTTTGCCACCATAACATTTCTTCAGGACTTCTCACATTCTCATAAACCCGATGTCCGGCCTCTGAAGCCGTTATGCTCTTCTTCTTCTCAAACGCTTCATATCGACCACTTGTTAGCCACTCTGTGTGATTAGTGTGTGATCTGAGCATAAGAGCGCGTGTACATTATGCCAGTTATGCGCCAACAAGTAGGTCAGCACATCCGACTTCTGCGACGCTTTTCATCTACTAGGGTAACTACCCTAGGCCTCTACCTCAGTCGTCTCTTACCTTGTAGATAGAGTGTTAATATGTTTTTCAAGATATTCATGCTGCTGATTAACCGTCCCACTTCAGCATTAGAATTTGACAAAATTAATCAACTTAATGCGAAAGTTCTTTGAAGGGGTTACCTCCCGAAGGATCTGTATAAATGAAAACTTCAGACCAAAATCTCTCAGTGGTTGCAATATAAGTTCATTTAACCAAATGTATACTGTTGAAAAATGCCAAGAGCAGCACCGTAACCTTTACATGGTCTTTGTCGATCTGACGAAGGCTTTCGACACGGTCAACAGAGAGGGTCTATGGAAGATCATGGAAAATTTGGATACCCAGTGAAATTCATCAAGATCGTCCAACAGTTTCACGAGGGCATGATGGCACGTGTACTTGACGAAAGGGAGCTGTCGGAAGCCTTCCATGTCACCAACGGCGTCAAACAGGGATGTGTACTGGCCCCAACACTCTTCAGCATGATGTTTGTTGCCATGCTCACGGATGTCTTTGGGAAGGCGACGAACATGGGGTAAAGATTAGATACAGGACAGACGGTAATCTATTCAATCTTCGGAGGTTAAAATCCTCCACCAAGGTAAAAGAATCAACTATCTCAAACCTGTTGTTTGCTGATGACTGCGCCTTGCTACCAACTCTGTGGGAGAAATGCAGACTTACATGGATAAGTTCTCAATGGCCTGTGATAGGTTTGGCCTCACCATTAACACAAAAAAAAACAGAGGTCATGTTCCAGCCCGCCCCTAGAGAACAGTATTACGATCGAGTCATCAACATTAAACACCAGCGTCTCCAGTCAACGGACAACTTTGCTTATCTTGGCAGTCTCCTATCCAGATCGGCAAACATAGATTCTGAGGTCAACAATAGGATATCCAAAGCCAGTGCTGCGTTCGGAAGGTTACGTGTCACTGTGTGGGAACGGAAGGGGATAAGCATAGCCACAAAGCTGAAAGTTTACCAGGCCATAGTGCTAACCACGCTGCTGTACGCAAGCGAGACATGGACAGTGTATAGCAGACATGCAAGAAAATTAAACCATTTCCACACAAGCTGTCTACGCAGAATACTAAAAATAAACTGGCAGGACAAAATTCCAGACAGCGAAGTCCTCACAAGAGCAAAGATCCCAAGTGTCAACACCCTGTTGCAGAAGGACCAACTGAGATGGGTCGGTCACGTTGCTCGAATGCCTGATAAACGCATCCCAAAACAGTTGATGTATGGCGAGCTTGAAGGGGGCAGACGTTTAGCTGGTGGACAGAAAAAAGCTTTAAAGACACTCTTAAAGTGTCTCTGAAATGCTTCGATATAGACAATACGTGCTGGGAATCCTTGCGCAAGATCGCCAAATGTGGCGCTGTAACAACAAAGGAGGAACCCGAATAGCTGAGAATCATCGTATTGTTGAGTCACAGAGAAAACGAGCAGCGCGAAAAGACAGAACACACAACACGCACATGTCTAACCTTGATCATGTATGCCCCACCTGTGGTCGGGGATTCTGTTCTAGGATTGGACTCTACAGTCACCTCCGCACACACCAGAGAGGTGCAACAGCACACGTCTGAGATTGTTGGCATTATCGCTTGCGATGGACGGCTATATATATATATATATATATATATATATATATATATATATATATATATATATACTGTTGAATCTCAATTGATGACTTTAATTCTTCATGGAAATGAAATAATTCCAGCAGGGGAATAATAGGTTTCTTAATATGTGTCAATGTATTTTGTACTGAGAACAAGCTTACATTCTTCAAAATATCAATGTTTTCTGGCAGACGATTATATAACTCTTTGTGCAGGCTAATCAGAAAGTTGTATGCCCTTTTTCGGATGTGAGTTATTTGAGAAGCTTTCATTTTTTGGCAAATTATCAATTCACCAAGCCTTTTCTCAAATCTAGAACCCAGCTGTGGATTTGGATCCAGAAATTCTTCAATACTAGTGTTAGGATTATGAGGATCAATGCTGCTTGTTGTCAGTACTAACATGTTAGTAATAGATGTAATAAGATAGATCAATGCTGTTTGTTGGCAATACTAACATGTTAGTAATAGATGGAATACGAATAGATAGATCAGAAAGCAATAACTTTGTCTTATCCGCAGTATTTGATTCAAAACGTTTGTTCACTTCTTGAACATGTTTTAGAATTGGATGCAAAAATGATATAAATAGCTCATTCTAAATAACTTATTATAGTGATGTCATTTGATTCATCCAGCAATAAAAAGAATTTTTCTTGCCCAAGATCAGTAGTCAAATCTTTCTTGAAGTAAGGAGCAATGATATTCTTTACAAATATTTACACACTTTGTTCGATGTATCCTAACTTTATTTACCATTTCACTGTCAAATATGGTATTTTTGTCCAAGTCAAACAAGTGATCACAAGAATTGAATGATGAATTACAGCAAATAAACAATGCTAAATTGTCCTCAAGTGTAGATGCCTTATCATCTTTCTTCGCAACGAAACGTGTAAGAGAAGCACTTTGACATGGACTAGCAAGTTTATGATTCTTTGTTTCACAATGACTTGATAAAAGAGAATACTTAGCTAAAATGTCATATCTAACAATACTTGCAATGAGCTTTAGATGAATCAATTGGTACTTTAAGTAGACACTTTGCAAAAGCAGGAACTTTTAACCATTCCTTTCCAAAACTTTGCTTATACGTTGGTGTAACTTTACTCATTGCTGAATGAGGGATTCACTTTATTATTTTAACACAGTCCTCTGTTGATTTGGAAATGATTATAGCACTTAAGAACAGTCACTGATAAACATCATGCATACAGTACAACGAGAAGCAAAGAATCAAGTGGTTCGGCCATCTAATGAGAATAGAATCACATTTACCACATGCACACGTCTGTGACTGTTGTCATCATCGCTTGCGATAGATAACTATTATATTTTCTTGCACAAAAACAAACAAAATTATTTCAACTATTTAGTCGTGGCGAAACATGTAAAAACAAAGTACTGTAGTTTTACAAAATACAAAAACAATAACAATACACATCAACGTTTCGACAAAAAGGCTTTCATCATGCAAAGGATACAACAGAAGTGAAGAAATTACAACTATTTATTCAAATAAAACACAAAAATAAAGTCATGAAATTATTTCTTCAAATGTTTATTATCTTTCTAGATGACACAGAATAAGATAACTACAAAAAAATCACTGCAAGTATAAAAAGGGTCTCAATGTGAAGGACTGACTCCATCCTGTGACAGTGATTCTGCATTTTTTACCTGCAATAAATTATAAATCTCAATTAACATGTAATTTTTTTTAAATTCCCGATACAGAAGCACTTGAGCTTTCAGCTCTTCGGCTCGGTGCCATGAACATCGTAACCCTTCGGTTTGGTGCCACGAACACCGTAAATCTGAAGAACCTGTGGCTTTTCTGCAAGTCCGCGGAATTTATCCTGTACTGCCAGAGGACTTGTCACCCGTCGCCCAACGCGCTAGAAACACGCTGGGCAGGCGGGAATTAACATGTATTTAAATACTGACAACTGTGTTAAATGTTCCAGCTGTGTCAGAATCTAGCTTTCAAACAATATAATTTAATTATATTCCATCAACAAAATATTTGAGATATTATGTTTTTGTTTCTGTCAGTTTTTTTTTTTTCTTTCTTACATTTCTCTAATCCTATTTTGCCTCGCAGCTTCAGGAAAAGAAAAGATTTCTAGAACGGGCTTTTTTGTGTGCGGTTCATAAACAGTGTTGTTCGTCGCCTCTCTAATCTCTGTGGTCCACCTTTTCTATGGAATACTGTTTGTTTTGTATTCACTGTATCGTAGAAATATTACTCTTTGAGTCCGTTCTGTTGGTAATTTGCTAATGTGGTCCAACCATTTAATTTGTTGTTTCTTGATGAAGTTCAGTATTAATGTTGTACCCACTAGTTTTTGTATGACTTCATTTCTAAACCGGTCTCTTCTTGATACTCCCAGCATTCTGTGTAGACACTTCATCTCTATCGTGACTAGTTTTTCTTCTTGATACTCCCATCATTCTGTGTAGATATTTCATCACTGTCGTGACTAGTTTTCTTCTTGATACCCCCAGCATTCTGCGTAGACACTTCATCTCTATCGTGACTAGTTTTTCTTCTATCATTTGATGTCAGCGTGCAGGTTTGGCTCTGATAGCATAATGTTGATGAAATATTGTTTTGAACAATGCTCTTATTGTGTTTATGTTTTCATTTCCAAATTGACGCCATTAGTCCTATGATTTGATTTGCTTTATTGCATATGTCATTGTGTGCTTGTATATGTTGATATTTTATGATATTTAATATATATATATATATATATATATATATATATATATATATATATGAGACCAGCATATTATGTACATATCATATATAATTATAGCATCAAGCTCTACTTTTTGTCTAAACTGTATATAAACCGAAATAATGCTATTATGATTTGGAATTTTATATTTACTTCGAAGGGTTATATTGCAAGAGCCATATATTTTCTGCTTATATTTATTTTCTGTTCTAAATTCTACATTATATTCTACAGGTTATTCCTACTAAAAGAGCATTGTTCAACACAATATATCTTCCAACATTATGCTGTCAGTACCAAACCTGGACGCTGACATCAAATGATAGAAGAAAACTAGTCACGACAGAGATGAAGTGTCTACGCAGAATGCTGGGGTAACAAGAAGAGACCGATTGAGAAATGACAACATCAGCAAAAAGTGGTTGCAACGCCAGTACTGTACTCCATCAAGAAACAACAAATGATTCGGTCACAGAAGCAGATTACCAACAGACAGTACACCTCAAAGAGCAATGATGCTCCGATACAGTGGATACAAATCAAAAGGCAACCAACGCAAAACGTGAACTACAGAAATAACAACGGCGATGAAAAATACTATTTATGAATCGCACACAAAAACCCGTTCTAGAACTCTCTTTTTATGCTGTCTGTGTGACAAAACAGGATCAGAAAAAAAAGAAAGAAAAGAAAAAGAATTACTAGATTTACTTTCATTTGCGTTTTTTGAAATCCCTAAAAATATTATGTTTTATGCATGTTACAATTTCATTTTCTTGATGTACGTTCTCACTTATTTTTTCTTGTGTCGCACTTAACTCTTTAATTGTCAAACTTCACATTTTGCACTCTTCTGTTCACATATCGTATTCTAACGTTTCATACTTTTTCCCTTCAAACTTC
The DNA here is from genome assembly GCA_020796225.1 of Arion vulgaris. NCBI lineage: Eukaryota > Metazoa > Mollusca > Gastropoda > Stylommatophora > Arionidae > Arion > Arion vulgaris. The sequence goes on from CM036754.1 coordinate 37,255,481, forward strand.
TCATTTCTCACTTCACATTCACACTTAGTAATGTATGTTTTACACTTCTTGATTCAGTATTGAAACTTTCACTTCACATTTTTCTTACTTATTAAGCAAAAGTCCATCCTTTAGCAGAGCAGTAAGATGAACAACTTGCAATTGCTGAAGCATCATTTAGGAAAGGACAAGCAAGACACACATGGTTGATGGGGTATGATCCGAAGACTTCATCTACATCTCTGAAATCAAATATCAATAGTTAATCATTATTGTCAACTGTTATTGCAGGTTTCGGTATGAGTAGATGTCTTCTATAGAATTTTCTAACCTCCAGCGTCTTACGTGGATCTACTGTCCTGGGCATGCGGGTGTTTACGATAATGAGAAAGCGGACAGGCTAGCATCAACAGCATCGATTGTTGGGGAGCTGAAGATGAATAAGGGGCATGCTCTTCGGTCTCTTCGCGACTGTCTGATGGATGAGGACACTAAAATAGATGTTGAATCGATCCAGCGATTTAAGCAGTTTGGAGCTACCCGGTGTACAAGTAGAACTGGATGCATTAGGGGCAGAGTTAGGAGTGTGTTTAATCAGCGAGCCACGGGAACCAACAGTATGCATGCTCGACGATATATATTGGGAGAGAATGAGCGCCTTAGGGTTTGCCCGGGGTGCAATAACGTCAATGTAGTAACCACTAACCAATAACCAGTCAATTGTGAATGAGAACTAAGACGCAATTATTTTGTATTCTGATACTAAAAATGATGTCACAATAACTGACATGATCAGTACAGGTATTTAAGTAAAGACTATTGTAATCATCATCATGTGATATAGCTAGAGGAGTTTATAGTTTAACCTATCCACAACCATCCATATTTGAAAATTGTAACATGTCACATCCACTGCTGAATTTTATTCTTGAATCAATTCTTCTTCTTCTTCTGCTGTCAATTTCTGCTATGCGACTACTCCGGTATGTGTCATAAACAGGGCGGTACGCTTGAGGTCTTCACTTGTCCCCCATAGTTTGTCTTGTAGGGTTGTTTCTGTTGACGAGATCTCCATTGATCCAGGTACCCTTGAGCTCTTCATTTGTCCCCCATAGTTTGTCTTGTAGGGTTGTTTCTGTGACGAGATTCCATTGATCCAGGTACCCTTGAGCTCTTCATTTGTCCCCATGTTTGTCTTGTGGGGTTGTTTCTGTTGACGAGATTCCATTGAACCAGGTACGCTTGAGCTCTTCACTTGTCCCCCATAGTTTGTCTTGTAGGGTTGTTTCTGTTGACCAGATCTCCATTGATCCAGGTACCCTTGAGGTCTTCACTTGTTCCCCATAGTTTGTCTTGTAGGGTTGTGTCTGTTGACGAGATCTCCATTGATCCAGGTACCCTTGAGGTCTTCACTTGTTCCCCATAGTTTGTCTTGTAGGGTTGTGTCTGTTGGCCAGATCTCCATTGATCCAGGTACCCTTGAGGTCTTCACTTGTCCCCCATAGTTTGTCTTGTAGGGTTGTGTCTGTTGACGAGATCTCCATTGATCCAGGTACCCTTGAGGTCTTCACTTGTCCCCCATAGTTTGTCTTGTAGGGTTGTTTCTGTTGACGAGATCTTCATTGAACCAGGTACCCTTGAGGTCTTCACTTGTTCCCCATAATTTGTCTTGTAGGGTTGTGTCTGTTGACTAGATCCCCATTGATCCAGGTACGCTTGAGGTCTTCACGTGTCCCCCATAGTTTGTCTTGTAGGGTTGTGTCTGTTGACGAGATCTCCATTGAACCAGGTACGCTTGGGTTGAGATCGAGCTCAATATAGCTTGAGCTACAGACGCTCTCTACTCTAAATAATAATAATAATTCCTCTTGTACCGTTATACATTACATAGGGCCTGCAAGCAACTTTTCTATACCGCTCTATACTGAGCAAACTACTCTAAATATATTGGACAAATTATACATTCAGTTTTGAACAACAATATACATAATTGTCAGCTTCAAATTTAACATAGGTCAGTAAATTAACCTCTCCCATGAGGCCATTACCTTGTAGTGGTGGGGAGGCTTGCTTGCTCCAATGATACAGTGAGCTATGACGGCGGGAACTTATGTTCCGGAAGGTTACCTGCCGGAAAGGTCACTGAAGAGGGACAGACGAAGCATGGTCTCCTGGTCCTCCAGGTTGGGGGTTGGGCTTGGGACTAACGATCCCATCCTTTAAAAAAATTAAAGTTACGGAAACAACAACAAACATACAACCTATCTACGGGCATGAAGGGCTACCAGAGTCATTGACTCACATGACTGGAAGTGGTGAAAGCCGAAAGGAAGCTACTCATGAGGACGGAAGTCCTGAATGCCAAAACCAAGACCAGAATTGATACTGGAATGTAAGAACAATGTACGAAACCGGAAAACTATCACAAATAACAGCAGAAATGAGAAGATATAATCTACATATCCTAGGTCTTAGCGAGAGCAGATGGACAGGAAATGGAAGAAGTACCACTGCAACAGGTGAAACAGTCCTTTTTTCTGAACGAGACGATGACCTACACCATGAAGGAGTAGCAGTAATCCTAAGAAAGGGCGTGGAAAAGTGTCTGTTAGAATGGAAACCTATCAGCAGCCGCTTGATTAAGATCAGACTAAAGGGAAGCATACAAACATCACAATCCTACAATGCTATGCGCCAACTAATGATAGCGAAGATACAAAGAAAGACTCGTACTACGAAACCTACAAGCAGAATTAGACAAGTCACCATCCCATGATGTTATCATTGTTATGGGAGATCTAAATGCGAAGGTCGGACAAGACAACACACATAGTTATAGAACTATGGGAAATATGGATGTGGTATGATGAACGAAAATGGGGAACGTTTAGTAAACTTCTGCAGCATGAACAATCTCGTTATAGGAGGAACCCTATTTCAACATTTAGATATCCACAAATTAACATGGTATTCCCTAATGGCAGAGATAAAAACCAAATAGACCATATAATGATCAATGGACCCGGGAGACGCTCGCACTAGATGTTGTAGTCAAGAGAGGTGCAGATGTTGGTAGCGACCACCACCTAGTCACAGCTTATGTCAAACTTAAACTAAGAAAACAGGACAACAGAAAACTTCCAAAAGAGGTTCGATGTGGATAGACTAAAAGACACGGAAGTAAGGGATAAGTTTATAATGCAGATAAAGAACAGATTCCAAGCCCTAGAAAGTAATGAAACTACGGATGAAACTGACAACATAGATAGAACATGGGACAACATAGCATCTATATATAGCAAGAGCAGTGAAACATGTCTGGGGTACGCACAAAGAAAAGAAAAGAATGGATAACACCAACAACATGGAAAATAATAGACAGCCGAAGAATATTAAAAAGAAATTGTTAGAAGCAAAGTCCGAAAGACTGAAAGCAAGATACCAAGAACAGTACAAAAGCGCAAGTAAAGAAATCAAACGAGCTGTGAGAGCCGACAAAGAATGTATGTTGAAGACCTGGCAGTACAGGCAGAAGAAGCAGCAAAAATGTGTGATCAGGGAACAGTGTACAAAATTACAAAGCTAATAAGAGGGAAACATTACAGAAGATCAAATACTCTCATAAAGGATAAGAATGGAATACTATTGACAACGGAAAAGGAACAAGAAATACGATGGACAGAGCATTTAAAGAATTGCTAAACAGACCACCTCCAACGGTAGTAGCAGACATACCAGAACCAACAGAGGAGTTAGAAATTGGCATTGAAACACCCAGCCAGGATGAGATCATTACAGCAATTAAATCTCTTAAGAATAACAAGGCACCAGGGGAAAGATAACTTAAACGCAGAACTATTCAAAATAGACCCAGAACTTGCAGCTAATATATTGCAACCTTTGTTTACTACTATATGGAATGCCCAAATAATACCTGATGCATGGAACAGAGGAGTCATCATCAAGATACCCAAAAAGGGCTCCATTGCCGATTGTAATAATGGGGGAATTACACTGCTTTCTGTCCCAAGTAAATCTTAGCAAAATCATCGTACAACGTATTACTGACGCTGTGATAAGAAACTGAGAAAGGAACAAGCAGGATTTCGCAGAGGACGGAGCTGTATAGGCCAAATATTTGCTCTTAGAAATATCATAGAACAATGCACAGAATGGCAAAGCAAACTCTATATCAACTTTGTAGATTTTGAAAAGGCTTTTGATAGCATACACCGCGAAAGTCTATGGATGGTATCTTAAGATGGTATGGAATCCCACTGTGTTTTATAAATATTATAAAAAGCTGCTACAGCAGGTTTGCATGCAGTGTTGAAACTTCAGAACTAAAGTTTGAAGTAAAAACAGGCGTGCGACAAGGATGTGTTATGTCAGCCCTATTATTCAACACTGTCATAGATTGGGTGATGCGTAAAACAACGGAAGATAAGGCAAGAGGTATTAGATGGACGCTCACATCCACTCTGGAAGACCTAGATTTTGCAGATGACATCGCACTCTATCTCATACACATAGAGATATCCAGGAAAAGACCTGCCGCCTTAACCAATATAGTGAGATGGTTGGACTGAAAATAAATCAGAAGAAAACTGAAGTAATGACTCTGAACATAGCAACCCCAGCACCAGTCAAACTAGAAGGTAAAACCTCCGAGATACAACCGCTTTCACATACCTTGAAGTGTTATTAGCAATGAAGGAGGCGCTGGATCTGACATTAAAACAGACTGAGTAAAGCACGAAGTGCATTCATGACCCTTCAGACGCCTGGAAATCTGCCCAATACAGCATCAGAACCAAGACTAGTATCTATAACAGCTGGGTGCTGTCAACTTTGCTGTACGGATCGGAATGCTGGAGAATGACAGAACAGGATATGTCCAGACTTTCGCCTTTCATACAACTTGTCTGCGAAAAATCTTACGCGTGTACTGGCCGACTACTATCTCGAATCAAGAATTGCTTGCACGATGCCAACAAGAGAATATGGGCACTATCATCCGAAGACGACGCTGAGATGGATTGGACATGTGATGCGCATGGAGACTGGCTCCGACACGAAAACTGCACTGAGATGGACTCCAGAGGGTAGGCGAAAGCGTGGAAGACCCAAGACGACCTGGAGGAGAACGATAGAGCAAGAGCTGAAGGAAATGAATCATAGCTGGAACACAATACAGAGGAAGGCCATGAACAGGGAAGAATGGTGTACGTTTGTTGTTGCCCTAAACGCCAGGGGCGTAACAGGCTAAAGAGAGAGAGAGTAAATTAACGCTTTCATAAGAAATAGGTCAGTGAATTTGCGTTCATAAAAATAGGCCAGTGAATTAACGTTCTCATAAGATATAGGTCAGTGAATTTGCGTTCTCATAAGAAAAATATTAGTAAATTAAAGTTCTTATTCGAAATAGGTCAGTGAATTAACGTTTTCATAAGAAATAGGTCAGTGAATTAAAGTTTTCATAAGAAATAGGTCAGTGAATTAAAGTTTTCATAAGAAATAGGTCAGTGAATTAAAGTTTCATTAGAAAAGGTCAGTGAATAAAGGTATTAATAAGAAATATATTTGTAACCTGTTTCTGTAGCTTAAACGGTAGTGACTCTGATCACAACTCAAGCTTACTTGGTTCAAATTCTGCGTGGCCAAGTTTGCAAGGAAATTGTTTCAGTGGATTTTACAAAAGGTAAAAATAGATCTCACTGTTCAGAAAGCAATGCACACTAGTGAACGTATAAGTGGTGTATAGACAATCAACAATTCGTTTACTGTGGTTGATGGCTACGTCCTGTAAAGGATATGCTATAATTCTCATTTTTTCATCATAAACTACATCATGTTACGGAAAATGAAATACTTCGGTCACGTTAAGGGGGGATTCTGGTCTTGAAACTTTTTTCGTTGCTTTCATATTATTGTAGTATTACAATTTGAGATATTATGATTGGAAGAGTAGAAAATTAGTAACAAAAATATGTCAAAACGTTGCGTGGAAACAATAAACAATGGCCACCAAATACAAATTAAATCCTCTAAGGTTTGAAAGTAATGAATATAAATGAATTCTGTTTTCACCTAAGGTAAGCAATTTAATATCTAAGACATTACACATGATTTTTAGGATATATTAAATATTACATTTTAAATGAATTTTTGAGTAAACACATCATCCAAAAACAGCTTTTTTGACTGAATTTTGAGGGAATATTTACCCAAAAATTTATAAAAAAATAAAATATTTAATATATCCTAAAAATCATGTGTAATATTACAGTTGCGCACCTTAGAGTGAAAACATAATTCATTTACATTCATTATATTCAGAGCCTTAGGGATTTGAAATTAAGTTTTTGGCAGCCATTTTTTATTGTTTCCATGGCAACGCTTTGACAATTTTTTTTTACTTATTTTTATCTACTATTCTAAGTCATAATCTTTCAAAATGGTTATACAAATTTTACATTAACATGAAAGCAACGAAAATAGTTTCATGATCCCCACACTACCGAATCCCCACATGGTAGTTTGAAGAAAACCGTGAAGGAAGGGATGGTTACTGGGGGTAGAGACAGGGAAGACCAAGATGAAGGTGGCAGCAGGGCATCAACGAAACGTTGAACATGATGTTATAAGAGACAGGACAGAAGCAGAGATATATTTTCAGACAGTCTGTGGTAAAAGCCACGTTCTGCAAGAGATATGTTATAAGAGACAGGACAGAGGCAGAGATATATTTTCAGACAGTCTGTGGTAAAAGCCACGTTCTGCAAGAGATATATTATAAGAGACAGGACAAAGGCAGATATATTTTCAGACAGTCTGTGGTAAAAGCCACGTTCTGCAAGAGATATGTTTTAAGAGACAGGACAGAGGCAGAGATATATTTTCAGACAGTCTGTGGTAAAAGTCCCGTTCTGCAAGAGATATATTATACGAGACAGGACAGAGGCAGAGATATATTTTCAGACAGTCTGTAGTAAAAGCCACGTTCTGCAAGAGATATGTTATAAGAGACAGGACAGAGACAGATATATTTTCAGACAGTCTGTGGTAAAAACCACGTTCTGCAAGAGATATATTATAAGAGACAGGACAGAGACAGAGATATATTTTCAGACTGTCTGTGGTAAAAGTCCCGTTCTGCAAGAGATATATTATAAGAGACAGGACAGAGGCAGAGATATATTTTCAGACAGTCTGTAGTAAAAGCCACATTCTGCAAGAGATATATTATAAGAGACAGGACAGAGGCAGAGATACATTTTCAGACAGTCTGTAGTAAAAGCCACGTTCTGCAAGAGATATATTATAAAAGACAGGACAGAGGCAGAGATATATTTTCAGACAGTCTGTGGTAAAAGCCACGTTCTGCAAGAGATATGTTATAAGAGACAGGACAGAGACAGAGATATATTTTCAGACAGTCTGTAGTAAAAGCCACGTTCTGCAAGAGATATATTATAAAAGACAGGACAGAGACAGACATATATTTTCAGACAGTCTGTGGTAAAAGCCACGTTCTGCAAGAGATATGTTATAAGAGACAGGACAGAGACAGATATATTTTTTCAGACAGTCTGTGGTAAAAGCCACGTTCTGCAAGAGATATGTTACTTGATGATGATCTTGTAGACATATTTTTTTATTTCAACATTTAATTTTTGACTTAGTTGAACCTAATAGATAGTGTATTGACTGATTGATAGGACCATCATCATTGCACTTTGAAGTGTAACCATCTGTACTCCGATCTCTTTCTTACACATTAAGATCTCAGCTGCAGTGCACGAACTCTGTAGCATCAGCGAGGGTCACCGATGTAATCTTGAAGATGGTGAGATATTTTAGAGAAATTTGATTTTTAATCTTCTGATAATGAATTTTGCCAGGGGATCGGCTTTCCAGCCTGCACTTTTCGATTTTGTCCTGTCAATGATTATTTTACGTGCTAAAATTGAACACGGGACCTACGTTTTATCGTCTGTCTCCGATAGGACTAGGAACTCGATTTCACCTACACTGATATCAGGATCTCTTGAAAATATCTCGATGGCTCCACGAGGGATCGAACTGGTTACCTTTGGATCTAGAGCCGATCACCTAACCTCTACGCTACAGAGACTCCCAGATGGTGTATGGTATCTAGTTTATGTATACTCAATAATTTCATAATATCCTGACAAGTCAACAAATTTCTGAGACTTACCGTTTGCCTCCACCCAGAGATGAAAGGAGACCCAACAATGTCTGGATAAGTGGTCCTAGTATACCCATAAGTGGTTCTAAAAGTGGGCCGAGAAGTCCTCCTATAAGACCTCCTAAAAGTCCTCCTCCTTCATCACCACCACCACCACCACTGAGAAGCGCACCCAAAAGTCTTGTAGATCTCTCGTTTTCCTTCTCTAAAGATGTGCTCTCTATTACAGAGAATACCACAGCGGCCAAAACCACAAGCAGATACATAGCTTTCATCTGTAGAATATATACAATAGTAGAATATTGATATTGTTAGTAGTTGGACAATATAGCTTATATATACACATATATTGAGAGCCACAGTAGCGTAGTTGTTAGTGAACTCGCTCTTAGACTATAGTGGTTCGGGTTCAATTCCAAAGGCGTCGTGGATATTTTTCCGACCATAACGACTCAGCCTTAATTGGATACACCAGTACTGAATTTCAAGAAACAACCAATTAAATGGTTCTAGCTCCGTTAGCAAGATTACCAGCAGACAGTACGCCTCAAAGAGCAATGTTACTCCCATACAGTGGGTATAAAACAGACATACCCATACCTATATAAAGCAGATGTCGTCCACGCAAAAGATGAATCACAAAAATAACAGAGGCAGTGAAATACACTATTTATGTGAATTTTTATGAGCACACAAAAGTCCGTTCTATAAATTTCTTCTTATCTTGACACTGTGAGGCCAAAACTGGATTACAGAAGGAAAAAAAACCAAGAAATTGTATAGTGACATTCTCTATCCGGTATGTTTATTGAATCATCAGTTTATCAAAATCATAGACTACTATTTGTATTTATAACTGCACGCTGTTAGATGATTCATCAATTTCAACAATTAACATATACATAATTAAGTGTATTCCTTCTACATCTCCGTCACACACACACACACACACACACACACACACATATTTAAATAGATTTCATCAGTTATCAGTTATATGAGGACTATTATCATAGCACACCGGACATGTCCATAGGTGATCCGATCACCGCCTCAACAAACCCAACAGCGTCCAGCGGCCCAGCGTCCCAGCGTCCAGCGGCAATTAAAGAGATTAATCAATCTCTTTGCATATTTAGTAGTTCTTTTCGGGCTGCACCAATATCGACACCCATTTCTCTCAATCTGATCAGCGAGTGGCATTCACAGCCCTGAAACTCCTCTGCTCGGAAAGAGTCTCTCAATGCGTGAAGAATGTCATTTCGATCCATGGCAGCTCCCTGATATTGTAGCCAAGCCAGATAAATCTATCAGCTCGTTCATTACCCCTAACTTATGCATGCCCATGGACAAAAATGAAAGAGATTTCTCTGATCATCGTTCGTACCAGCACCTCCACTTTGTTGTGTCTCACCATTCCTGATTCGACTTTAGGAATCATGCTCATAGAGTCATTGAGTATGAAAACACGAGAGTAGTTGTGAAATGTTAAACCATTTTACCACCTCCGTAACCGCCCGAACCTCCATTGTCAAACTACTTGTGGTTGTTGCGTAGGCACTCAGCCTGTCAACATATAGTTATTCTTGAGACTTATAAATAACAGTCTTTCATAATTTTGAAAAATGCAAGAATTTACATTTATGACAGCAATTCGGTCTCTCCACATAAAGATATACTTTGGACTAGGGGGTCTCGGTGGCTAAGTGGTTAAGTGGTTAGGTGTTTGCCTTGCGAGTCGAAGATCGTGGGTTCGAATCAGGACCTCGCCGTTCTTTTCACGTCCATTTTTCCAGGGACTCTAGGATTGTTGCCAGAGCTACTAAGTTCGTGCCTTGTGCAATACTCTCAGCAGGTGGCGTGCCATTTCTGCTGAGAAAGACCGAGCCATATGGGGTCAAATCCGTTACAATGAAGTCGATGCTTAGATTTTAAAATCCCTTGATACTTTAGTCTTCTTTTATACCCTTGTACTTTAGTAGCAATTCAGTCTCTGCACACATAGATATACTATAACCATTTCGCTGCTACATACTTTCTGAAGGCTGAGCTAAAAATAGCTACTCTTGTTTCTAGGTCACAAACGTAAATGTGCGCCTATAGCAGTGACAGTAGCAATGTATAACGTGTTAACACGTCTTTAGCCCGCAGAGGAGAGATAATAACAGACGTGTTAATGCATCTTTAGAAATGAATTGGGAAAACGTATATATACGTACTTAGCAGCTAAAGGGTTAATCTTCTAGCAGTAATTCAGTATCAAAACACACATATATATATACTTTAATCTTCTAGCAGTAATTGGCTTCTCCTTCTCTTAACTCCCATTGAAGCATAAGGCATCAACAAATTTCCCCAACCAGATCTGTTTTGAGCAAGCTTGCTTAGTTCATTCCAGGTCTTTCCCTACTCTTTTCTTTCTCTATCTACATTTCGTTTCCCTGCCTCTCTTGCCTCCCGGATTCCATTTCAAAGCCACATTTAGGTATCTGGTCTTATGCATTTTTAATTTATGTCTCAACCACTTCCATCTCCTACATTTCATTTTCTCGTTGATATTGTTGTTCTCAGTATTTGGTATTCTCTGGTCCCAGCGAATTCTGAGAATTCTTATGAGACATCTTCTATCAAAGTCTCTATGCGACTGTCTTGGCACTTGTTTTCCATGTCTCTTATCCATACAGCTATGCGACTGTCTTGATACCTGTTTTCCAATTCTCTTATTCATACAGCTATGCGACTGTCTTGATACCTGTTTTCCATGCCTCTTATCCATACAGCTATGCGACTGTCTTGATACCTGTTTTCCATGCCTCTTATCCATACAGCTATGCGACTGTCTTGATACCTGTTTTCCAAGTCTTTGAAGTGGGTCCAGAAGTTGGGGGTGGGGGGTGGGGTGGAGGGTTCAGCGATTATGTGTCAGTGGTTCCCTAAATAAGAAATTAATATAATATATTTTTAAATAAATTATTTTCGTGATTTTGCATTCTCTCTCTGCGATCACCGCTTAGACTGATGTCCAGATTTCCCATACAGTCTGATGTTGTTTTAGGACTCTGTTCCTCTAATGCTTCTCTTTGTGAAAATCTGACTATTTGGTGTCCAGTTTTTGATGAGTTTGCTCCGCTAGCCTTTGATTGTCCCCAATCAAATTCCATCGAAAGGAGTAGTTCTTTGCGAGTGGAAACGCGGTTAGTCTTCTCTGAATGGAGACCCCATCTTTGAGAACCGCCACCGTTTTGTCCACCCCGCACTTCCCCTTGTGTGCCTCTTCGCCCATCACTGCTTGTGCCCTCGTCCACCGACTGGGTCCGCCCCCTTTCTCTTCGTCACTTGTGCTCACATTGCTCTACTGAGCGATATCTTACTCATTTCTATCTCGCTGTGCACAGTGCAAAGCTTATCACCAACGTAAGAACCTTGCACTGAATCAAGCCTCTGCCGGACTTTCCAGTTTAAATGTACGCTTGGGCCTGCCTCACCCCTACGTTTGCCACGTCTTTTCGTCGCTCTATCATCAGCACCGTGCCTGTCTGTCCCACCGGTGGGTTCACCTGCATATCGTCCGTATGCGTGTTCGCTCTACTTTGGTGCCTTCTCACCATGTTTATCAGGCCTCTCACCGTGCTACATATCACCGTCCTCGACACTGTCATGACACGCAACTCAAATCGGGCCTCCACCTCAGGGCTCCGTGTTTTGCCCCATCTGGGCCCATGTTTCTTCTCTGGATGTACCACTGATCCCTTTATGTTTATTCGTTCAGTTTTTCCCATCGGCCGGGACAGACGTGCATTAATAGTCATTCTAGGATACTGTTCGTCTGTGTTGCGAACGGATCTCATCCAACGTAACTGCGTCTGCATCACTACTTATACAGGAGTAGCTCTTCCTCGATCCCTACCCCATGCCAGAAAAGAACCGATGTCTGTTTCCAGGGTCACCACGTTCAGGTGGTAGGATCTTAGTTGTGCCAGTTAACTAATCCTGGGCGGCTTGTCCCTATGCGATTTGACCCCATTTTGTGATTAAATTATCATTTAAAATTTAAATTCTGCATTTTAATTCATCTATGCCCGTCTTACACGATCCATTTTTTCATCAATTTTCTATTCCATGTAATCATTTGAAAATTGACCATGTATGATTGAAATATATATATAAAATTTCTATGTGAAATAGAAAGTAGAGCATGTATATATGTGGAAGACGGAGGGAGGGTGGGGGGGAGGGTGGCAAACTGTTATAATGGGAAGGGGCGTCAAAGTTTATGTCATGCAAAGTAGGCGGTGGAAGAGGGCGTAACAAAGTTTATGTCGTGCAAAGTAGACGGTGGGCCGAAAAAGTTTGGGAACCTATGATCTAGTCCCAACTATAACACAATCAATTAACTCTCAAAAATATAGTAACATAGTAATCTAACACTGAAGGCAGGAAGATAAGGTGACTGTTATTATGTTAGAACAGATCTATTCTAATCTACTGAAGCTCGTGGATAAAAATAGTAACTAACACTAGAAGGCAGGAAGATAAAGGTGACTGTTATTATGTTAGAACAGATCTATTCTAATCTACTGAAGCTCGTGGATAAAACATAACTAACACTAGAAGGCAGGAAGATAAAGGTGACTGTTATTATGTTAGAACAGATCTATTCTAATCTACTGAAGCTCGTGGATAAAACATAGTAACTAACACTAGAAGGCAGGAAGATAAAGGTGACTGTTATTATGTTAGAACAGATCTATTCTAATCTACTGAAGCTCGTGGATAAAACATAGTAACTAACACTAGAAGGCAGGAAGATAAAGGTGACTGTTATTATGTTAGAACAGATCTATTCTAATCTACTGAAGCTCGTGGATAAAACATAGTAACTAACACTAGAAGGCAGGAAGATAAAGGTGACTGTTATAGTTAGAACAGATCTATTCTAATCTACTGAAGCTCGTGGATAAAACATAGTAACTAACACTAGAAGGCAGGAAGATAAAGGTGACTGTTATATGTTAGAACAGATCTATTCTAATCTACTGAAGCTGTGGATAAAACATAGTAACTAACACTAGAAGGCAGGAAGATAAAGGTGACTGTTGTATGTTAGAACAGATCTATTCTAATCTACTGAAGCTCGTGGATAAAACATAGTAACTAACACTAGAAGGCAGGAAGATAAAGGTGACTGTTATTATGTTAGAACAGATCTATTCTAATCTACTGAAGCTCGTGGATAAAACATAGTAACTAACACTAGAAGGCAGGAAGATAAAGGTGACTGTTATTATGTTAGAACAGATCTATTCTAATCTACTGAAGCTCGTGGATAAAACATAGTAACTAACACTAGAAGGCAGGAAGATAAAGGTGACTGTTATTATGTTAGAACAGATCTATTCTAATCTACTGAAGCTCGTGGATAAAACATAGTAACTAACACTAGAAGGCAGGAAGATAAAGGTGACTGTTATTATGTTAGAACAGATCTATTCTAATCTACTGAAGCCTGTGGATAAAACATAGTAACTAACTTCTAGAAGGCAGGAAGATAAAGGTGACTGTTATTATGTTAGAACAGATCTATTCTAATCTGCAAGCTCTGGATAAAACATAGTAACTAACACTAGAAGGCAGGAAGATAAAGGTGACTGTTATTATGTTAGAACAGATCTATTCTAATCTACTGAAGCTCGTGGATAAAACATAGTAACTAAACTAGAAGGCAGGAAGATAAAGGTGACTGTTATTATGTTAGAACAGATCTATTCTAATCTACTGAAGCTCGTGGATAAAACATAGTAACTAACACTAGAAGGCAGGAAGATAAAGGTGACTGTTATTATGTTAGAACAGATCTATTCTAATCTACTGAAGCTCGTGGATAAAACATAGTAACTAACACTAGAAGGCAGGAAGATAAAGGTGACTGTTATTATGTTAGAACAGATCTATTCTAATCTACTGAAGCTCGTGGATAAAACATAGTAACTAACACTAGAAGGCAGGAAGATAAAGGTGACTGTTATTATGTTAGAACAGATCTATTCTAATCTACTGAAGCTGGTGGAGAAAACATAGTAACTAACACTAGAAGGCAGGAAGATAAAGGTGACTGTTATTATGTTAGAACAGATCTATTCTAATCTACTGAAGCTCGTGGATAAAACATAGTAACTAACACTAGAAGGCAGGAAGATAAAGGTGACTGTTATTATGTTAGAACAGATCTATTCTAATCTACTAAGCTCGTGGATAAACATAGTAACTAACACTAGAAGGCAGGAAGATAAAGGTGACTGTTATTATGTTAGAACAGATCTATTCTAATCTACTGAAGCTGGTGGAGAAAACATAGTAACTAACACTAGAAGGCAGGAAGATAAAGGTGACTGTTATTATGTTAGAACAGATCTATTCTAATCTACTGAAGCTGGTGGAGAAAACATAGTAACTAACACTAGAAGGCAGGAAGATAAAGGTGACTGTTATTATGTTAGAACAGATCTATTCTAATCTACTGAAGCTGGTGGAGAAAACATAGTAACTAACACTAGAAGGCAGGAAGATAAAGGTGACTGTTATTATGTTAGAACAGATCTTTCAATCTACTGAAGCTCGTGGATAAAACATAGTAACTAACACTAGAAGGCAGGAAGATAAAGGTGACTGTTATTATGTTAGAACAGATCTATTCTAATCTACTGAAGCTCGTGGATAAAACATAGTAACTAACACTAGAAGGCAGGAAGATAAAGGTGACTGTTATTATGTTAGAACAGATCTATTCTAATCTACTGAAGCTCGTGGATAAAACATAGTAACTAACACTAGAAGGCAGGAAGATAAAGGTGACTGTTATTATGTTAGAACAGATCTATTCTAATCTACTGAAGCTCGTGGATAAAACATAGTAACTAACACTAGAAGGCAGGAAGATAAAGGTGACTGTTATTATGTTAGAACAGATCTATTCTAATCTACTGAAGCTCGTGGATAAAACATAGTAACTAACACTCAGAAGGCAGGAAGATAAAGGTGACTGTTATTATGTTAGAACAGATCTATTCTAATCTACTGAAGCTCGTGGATAAAACATAGTAACTAACACTAGAAGGCAGGAAGATAAAGGTGACTGTTATTATGTTAGAACAGATCTATTCTAATCTACTGAAGCTCGTGGATAAAACATAGTAACTAACACTAGAAGGCAGGAAGATAAAGGTGACTGTTATTATGTTAGAACAGATCTATTCTAATCTACTGAAGCTGGTGGAGAAAACATAGTAACTAACACTAGAAGGCAGGAAGATAAAGGTGACTGTTATTATGTTAGAACAGATCTATTCTAATCTACTGAAGCTGGTGGAGAAAACATAGTAACTAACACTAGAAGGCAGGAAGATAAAGGTGACTGTTATTATGTTAGAACAGATCTATTCTAATCTACTGAAGCTCGTGGATAAAAACATAGTAATGCTAACATAGAAGGCAGGAAGATAAAGGTGACTGTTATTATGTTAGAACAGATCTATTCTAATCTACTGAAGCTCGTGGATAAAACATAGTAACTAACACTAGAAGGCAGGAAGATAAAGTGACTGTTATTATGTTAGAACAGATCTATTCTAATCTACTGAAGCTGGTGGAGAAAACATAGTAACTAACACTAGAAGGCAGGAAGATAAAGGTGACTGTTATTATGTTAGAACAGATCTATTCTAATCTACTGAAGCTCGTGGATAAAACATAGTAACTAACACTAGAAGGCAGGAAGATAAAGGTGACTGTTATTATGTTAGAACAGATCTATTCTAATCTACTGAAGCTCGTGGATAAAACATAGTAACTAACACTAGAAGGCAGGAAGATAAAGGTGACTGTTATATGTTAGAACAGATCTATTCTAATCTACTGAGCTCGTGGATAAAACATAGTAACTAACACTAGAAGGCAGGAAGATAAAGGTGACTGTTATTATGTTAGAACAGATCTATTCTAATCTACTGAAGCTCGTGGATAAAACATAGTAACTAACACTAGAAGGCAGGAAGATAAAGGTGACTGTTATTATGTTAGAACAGATCTATTCTAATCTACTGAAGCTCGTGGATAAAACATAGTAACTAACACTAGAAGGCAGGAAGATAAAGGTGACTGTTATTATGTTAGAACAGATCTATTCTAATCTACTGAAGCTCGTGGATAAAACATAGTAACTAACACTAGAAGGCAGGAAGATAAAGGTGACTGTTATTATGTTAGAACAGATCTATTCTAATCTACTGAAGCTCGTGGATAAAACATAGTAACTAACACTAGAAGGCAGGAAGATAAAGGTGACTGTTATTATGTTAGAACAGATCTATTCTAATCTACTGAAGCTCGTGGATAAAACATAGTAACTAACACTAGAAGGCAGGAAGATAAAGGTGACTGTTATTATGTTAGAACAGATCTATTCTAATCTACTGAAGCTCGTGGATAAAACATAGTAACTAACACTAGAAGGCAGGAAGATAAAGGTGACTGTTATTATGTTAGAACAGATCTATTCTAATCTACTGAAGCTCGTGGATAAAACATAGTAACTAACACTAGAAGGCAGGAAGATAAAGGTGACTGTTATTATGTTAGAACAGATCTATTCTAATCTACTGAAGCTCGTGGATAAAACATAGTAACTAACACTAGAGGCAGGAAGATAAAGGTGACTGTTATTATGTTAGAACAGATCTATTCTAATCTACTGAAGCTCGTGGATAAAACATAGTAACTAACACTAGAAGGCAGGAAGATAAAGGTGACTGTTATTATGTTAGAACAGATCTATTCTAATCTACTGAAGCTCGTGGATAAAACATAGTAACTAACACTAGAAGGCAGGAAGATAAAGGTGACTGTTATTATGTTAGAACAGATCTATTCTAATCTACTAAGCTCTGGATAAAACATAGTAACTAACACTAGAAGGCAGGAAGATAAAGGTGACTTTGTATGTTAGAACAGATCTATTCTAATCTACTGAAGCTCGTGGATAAAACATAGTAACTAACACTAGAAGGCAGGAAGATAAAGTGACTGTTGTATGTTAGAACAGATCTATTCTAATCTACTGAAGCTCGTGGATAAAACATAGTAACTAACACTAGAAGGCAGGAAGATAAAGGTGACTGTTATTATGTTAGAACAGATCTATTCTAATCTACTGAAGCTCGTGGATAAAACATAGTAACTAACACTAGAAGGCAGGAAGATAAAGGTGACTGTTATTATGTTAGAACAGATCTATTCTAATCTACTAGCTCGTGGAAAAACATAGTAACTAACACTAGAAGGCAGGAAGATAAAGGTGACTGTTATTATGTTAGAACAGATCTATTCTAATCTACTAAGCTCGTGGATAAAACATAGTAACTAACACTAGAGGCAGGAAGATAAAGGTGACTGTTATTATGTTAGAACAGATCTATTCTAATCTACTGAAGCTCGTGGATAAAACATAGTAACTAACACTAGAAGGCAGGAAGATAAAGGTGACTGTTATTATGTTAGAACAGATCTATTCTAATCTACTGAAGCTCGTGGATAAAACATAGTAACTAACACTAGAAGGCAGGAAGATAAAGGTGACTGTTATTATGTTAGAACAGATCTATTCTAATCTACTGAAGCTCGTGGATAAAACATAGTAACTAACACTAGAAGGCAGGAAGATAAAGGTGACTGTTATTATGTTAGAACAGATCTATTCTAATCTACTGAAGCTCGTGGATAAAAATAGTAACTAACACTAGAAGGCAGGAAGATAAAGGTGACTGTTATTATGTTAGAACAGATCTATTCTAATCTACTGAAGCTCGTGGATAAAACATAGTAACTAACACTAGAGGCAGGAAGATAAAGGTGACTGTTATGTATGTTAGAACAGATCTATTCTAATCTACTGAAGCTCGTGGATAAAACATAGTAACTAACACTAGAAGGCAGGAAGATAAAGGTGACTGTTATTATGTTAGAACAGATCTATTCTAATCTACTGAAGCTCGTGGATAAAACATAGTAACTAACACTAGAAGGCAGGAAGATAAAGGTGACTGTTATTATGTTAGAACAGATCTATTCTAATCTACTGAAGCTCGTGGATAAAACATAGTAACTAACACTAGAAGGCAGGAAGATAAAGGTGACTGTTATATGTTAGAACAGATCTATTCTAATCTACTGAAGCTCGTGGATAAAACATAGTAACTAACACTAGAAGGCAGGAAGATAAAGGTGACTGTTATTATGTTAGAACAGATCTATTCTAATCTACTAGAGCTGTGGATAAAACATAGTAACTAACACTAGAAGGCAGGAAGATAAAGGTGACTGTTATTATGTTAGAACAGATCTATTCTAATCTACTGAAGCTCGTGGATAAAACATAGTAACTAACACTAGAAGGCAGGAAGATAAAGGTGACTGTTATTATGTTAGAACAGATCTATTCTAATCTACTGAAGCTCGTGGATAAAACATAGTAACTAACACTAGAAGGCAGGAAGATAAAGGTGACTGTTATTATGTTAGAACAGATCTATTCTAATCTACTGAAGCTCGTGGATAAAACATAGTAACTAACACTAGAAGGCAGGAAGATAAAGGTGACTGTTATTATGTTAGAACAGATCTATTCTAATCTACTGAAGCTCAGTGGATAAAACATAGTAACTAACACTAGAAGGCAGGAAGATAAAGGTGACTGTTATTATGTTAGAACAGATCTATTCTAATCTACTGAAGCTCGTGGATAAAACATAGTAACTAACACTAGAAGGCAGGAAGATAAAGGTGACTGTTATTATGTTAGAACAGATCTATTCTAATCTACTGAAGCTGGTGGAGAAAACATAGTAACTAACACTAGAAGGCAGGAAGATAAAGGTGACTGTTATTATGTTAGAACAGATCTATTCTAATCTACTGAAGCTCGTGGATAAAACATAGTAACTAACACTAGAAGGCAGGAAGATAAAGGTGACTGTTATTATGTTAGAACAGATCTATTCTAATCTACTAAGCTCGTGGATAAAAACATAGTAACTAACACTAGAAGGCAGGAAGATAAAGGTGACTGTTATTATGTTAGAACAGATCTATTCTAATCTACTGAAGCTGGTGGAGAAAACATAGTAACTACACTAGAAAGGAAGATAAAGTGACTGTTATTATGTTAGAACAGATCTATTCTAATCTACTGAAGCTGGTGGAGAAAACATAGTAACTAACACTAGAAGGCAGGAAGATAAAGGTGACTGTTATTATGTTAGAACAGATCTATTCTAATCTACTGAAGCTGGTGGAGAAAACATAGTAACTAACACTAGAAGGCAGGAAGATAAAGGTGACTGTTATTATGTTAGAACAGATCTATTCTAATCTACTGAAGCTCGTGGATAAAACATATTAACTAACACTAGAAGGCAGGAAGATAAAGGTGACTGTTATTATGTTAGAACAGATCTATTCTAATCTACTAAGCTCGTGGATAAAACATAGTAACTAACACTAGAAGGCAGGAAGATAAAGGTGACTGTTATTATGTTAGAACAGATCTATTCTAATCTACTGAAGCTCGTGGATAAAACATAGTAACTAACACTAGAAGGCAGGAAGATAAAGGTGACTGTTATATGTTAGAACAGATCTATTCTAATCTACTGAAGCTCGTGGATAAACATAGTAACTAACACTAGAAGGCAGGAAGATAAAGGTGACTGTTATTATGTTAGAACAGATCTATTCTAATCTACTGAAGCTCGTGGATAAAACATAGTAACTAACACTAGAGGCAGGAAGATAAAGGTGACTGTTATTATGTTAGAACAGATCTATTCTAATCTACTGAAGCTCGTGGATAAAACATAGTAACTAACACTAGAAGGCAGGAAGATAAAGGTGACTGTTATTATGTTAGAACAGATCTATTCTAATCTACTGAAGTCATGGATAAAACATAGTAACTAACACTAGAAGGCAGGAAGATAAAGGTGACTTATTATAGTTAGAACAGATCTATTCTAATCTACTGAAGCTGGTGGAGAAAACATAGTAACTAACACTAGAAGGCAGGAAGATAAAGGTGACTGTTATTATGTTAGAACAGATCTATTCTAATCTACTGAAGCTGGTGGAGAAAACATAGTAACTAACACTAGAAGGCAGGAAGATAAAGGTGACTGTTATTATGTTAGAACAGATCTATTCTAATCTACTGAAGCTCGTGGATAAAACATACAACTAACACTAGAAGGCAGGAAGATAAAGGTGACTGTTTTATGTTAGAACAGATCTATTCTAATCTACAAGCTCGTGGATAAAACATAGTAACTAACACTAGAAGGCAGGAAGATAAAGGTGAGCTAGTTATTATGTTAGAACAGATCTATTCTAATCTACTGAAGCTGGTGGAGAAAACATAGTAACTAACACTAGAAGGCAGGAAGATAAAGGTGACTGTTATTATGTTAGAACAGATCTATTCTAATCTACTGAAGCTCTGGATAAAACATAGTAACTAACACTAGAAGGCAGGAAGATAAAGGTGACTGTTATTATGTTAGAACAGATCTATTCTAATCTACTGAAGCTCGTGGATAAAACATAGTAACTAACACTAGAAGGCAGGAAGATAAAGGTGACTGTTATTATGTTAGAACAGATCTATTCTAATCTACTGAAGCTCGTGGATAAAACATAGTAACTAACACTAGAAGGCAGGAAGATAAAGGTGACTGTTATTATGTTAGAACAGATCTATTCTAATCTACTGAAGCTCGGATAAACATAGTAACTAACACTAGAAGGCAGGAAGATAAAGGTGACTGTTATTATGTTAGAACAGATCTATTCTAATCTACTGAAGCTCGTGGATAAAACATAGTAACTAACACTAGAAGGCAGGAAGATAAAGGTGACTGTTATATATGTTAGAACAGATCTATTCTAATCTACTGAAGCTCGTGGATAAAACATAGTAACTAACACTAGAAGGCAGGAAGATAAAGGTGACTGTTATTATGTTAGAACAGATCTATTCTAATCTACTGAAGCTCGTGGATAAAACATAGTAACTAACACTAGAAGGCAGGAAGATAAAGGTGACTGTTATTATGTTAGAACAGATCTATTCTAATCTACTGAAGCTGGTGGAAAACATATAACTAACACTAGAAGGCAGGAAGATAAAGGTGACTGTTATTATGTTAGAACAGATCTATTCTAATCTACTGAAGCTGGTGGAGAAAACATAGTAACTAACACTAGAAGGCAGGAAGATAAAGGTGACTGTTATTATGTTAGAACAGATCTATTCTAATCTACTGAAGCTCGTGGATAAAACATAGTAACTAACACTAGAAGGCAGGAAGATAAAGGTGACTGTTATTATGTTAGAACAGATCTATTCTAATCTACTGAAGCTCTGGATAAAACATAGTAACTAACACTAGAAGGCAGGAAGATAAAGGTGACTGTTATTATGTTAGAACAGATCTATTCTAATCTACTGAAGTCTAGGAGAAAACATAGTAACTAACACTAGAAGGCAGGAAGATAAAGGTGACTGTTATTATGTTAGAACAGATCTATTCTAATCTACTGAAGCTCGTGGATAAAACATAGTAACTAACACTAGAAGGCAGGAAGATAAAGGTGACTGTTATTATGTTAGAACAGATCTATTCTAATCTACTGAAGCTCGTGGATAAAACATAGTAACTAACACTAGAAGGCAGGAAGATAAAGGTGACTGTTATTATGTTAGAACAGATCTATTCTAATCTACTGAAGCTCGTGGATAAAACATAGTAACTAACACTAGAAGGCAGGAAGATAAAGGTGACTGTTATTATGTTAGAACAGATCTATTCTAATCTACTGAAGCTGGTGGAGAAAATATAATTAAAACTTGTATTCATCATCATCAAATAGCCTGTCTTGAGCATCATTTTTCCACCCCAACAGTCCTCCGTAATTTCTCTCTCTCACAGGCCAGATGTCCTGCCTCTGCAGCTTCATGTTCAAACCATCAGTTACATCCTGAATACATCTTCTCCGTGATATTTCTCTTCTTCTCTTTGCCGGTATGCCTCATTCCATGATGGTCTTCTCCAATCCTTCATGTCTTTTTGTATGTCCAAAATATCTCAATTTTCTCTTTCTTATATGTAACATCAGCCAGTTTTCTTTGATTTTGAGTTCTTTCTGGATATATCTATTTGTTCTCTTCTCTGTCCAAGATATACGAAGGACTCTTCTGTAACAATTATATTCAAAAGTACATATATGTATTTTCCACAACCTTGTTGCATTAGTTATATATATATCCTATATTTACCCTATATTAATTTATGGCTAGGAAACATGGACACTGAACAATCAGTTAGAAGACAGAATTGATGCATTTGAGATGTGGATATATAGAAGAATAGGCAGGGTTTCATGGACAAATAAACAAGTTTTAGGAAAACTAGGCATGAAGAAACAACTATTAAGAGAAATAATACCCAGACAAGTAAAGCATTTTGGGCAGATAAAAAGGCATGACACCAAGACAAAATCTTTACTAGAGGGAAAGTTGAAGGGAAGAGGAAGACCGAGAGATAAGTGGTAGGAAATTTAAAGAAATGGGGAGGATATAGTCTGGCAGAGTGCAACACCGAGGCGAAAGAGAAAGGATGCTGTAGATTCATTGCAGCCAACCTTCAATGCATGGACGGCACCTGATGATAATGATTGTATTAGTTATATAAATGATTGTTATAGTCAAATTATTTGTAATGAGAAATGACCTAGAGACAACAAGGAAAATATACTTACCTTTCCTTGTTATGTGAGAACTGTCACGACGATTCAAGAGTCTTTCTCAGAGGTAAATCTGTGGATGAAGTAAGTACTGCTAGACGTTAGGTTTTATTCTCTCAAAGTGTCAAGTATAACATCTGTTACTGGAACTCTCTTCACAAGTTGAAGTGTAATATTATATTCGGTATCAATAAAGATCATCTGATTAGCTTGGCTAGTTTCTTCCCTTAGACTAACAATATTCAAATTTCAACTATTCATACCTTTTATCTACCTCACAAAGTCACTGCATATGTTTTGTTGGTATAAACAGATATCATCTTGAATATTAAACACGACCTACTCGGTATTGATATCTTTTACAACTTTGTCCCACGCAGAATATATAATTTTTTTTTATGTATCTAACCATGTTTCTATTTTTGCAATTTTTTTGCGTATAGGTTTGTTGAATATATGGTGAAGTAATTCAGTCAATTTTGTTGTTCTATTATTGAAAATAGTAATAATTTTAGTAATAGAAGCAAGGGAAGACCACGAAAATGATGTATAGACAATATCAAGACCACACTAAAAAAAACATGGATATAACACAACAAGAGCGACTCATCTGGCACTAGAACGCAAATTAAATCTGCCATCCCTACGCTTAACGACAAGAGTGGACAACCAATTAAATCTGCCACCTTGGGAAAGACAATAGATAATATCAAGACCACATTAAATAAATACGGATATAATACAACAAGGGCGACTCATCTGGCCATGGAACGCTAATTAACGCTTCCACCCTAATCTAGTGAAGAAAGCAACTACAATGGAACATCTCCATTACATGTTTCCAGAAGACAGATGAATAAGAATTTACACAGATGGATCGGCAATGGAGGAAACCATGAATGGTGGAGCAGGAGTGAACATTAGGCACCCATATGCTACTACTGTGTCTCTAGCGGCCCCTACTTGAAGAATATGTTCCAACTACAAAGCAGAACTCTTAGCCCTTCTGATGGCAGCACAGCACATGCATAAGCTGGAAGCACATGAGGCAAGATGGTATTTCTTACAGACTCACTGTCAGCTATACAATCCCTGGAGACTAAATCCGCTGGCAGCACAGTACCAAACCTAAAAAGAGAACTTGTTCAGCGTTCAGAAAAGACAGAAATTCACTTGCAGTGGATTCCATCTCACTGTGTCATTGCAGGCAGTGAGAGTGCGATGTCTTAGCTAAGGAGGGCAGTGTTAAAGAGCAAACTTACCAACCTCTGTCTTTTCAAGAGGTCAAAACCCTCATACAGAGAAAGTCTGCAGTAGACTGGAAGACAAACACTGAATATGATTATGAAATGACTCCCTCAAAGACCTAAGCAGAACAGACTGGTGCACTGCAGGTCGACTACACCGCAGACTTAACAAACGCTTATATAGACTAGGAATAAGTAAAACAACTCTCTGCCAGTGTCAGCAGGTAGCACAGACACCGGAGCATATCCTGCAAGACTGTCCTCTCCTGGGTGAGCTGAAAAGCAGCATGTGACTACACCCAGTCGAAATGAAAACTAAGCTTTGTGGAGACCTGACAGACCTGAAGCTGACTACCCAGTTTGTGGTCCACAGTAAATTAAGCGCATGACCAGAGATAGCTGAAGAAGAAGATAATTGATAATGTACTGTCTGCCTTAGCTAAACGCATGGAAGTTTGCCATAGAGTGACTGGTGTATTTGGAATACTTTGACAGTTAAAATCTCTTACAACAGAAGAGATCTTGAAAAAAACTTCAAATATTATCAGCTCTTACAAATAGCATTTGGAAGAAAACCTAGGCGACGAACTTGTGCAATTCGCTGTACTTCTTATGAGACTCTTGAACTGCAATTTTATAAACTTACTAGCAGTCTACATGTTCTTTGAACGGGGAATTTAGTTTAAATCTATTTGTTAAGTCCTCCTTTTTTCCGATCCAGAAGCACTTGAGCTTTCAGCTCTTCGGCTTGGTGCCATGGACATCGTAACCCTTCGGTTCGGTGCCACAAACACCGTGAATCTATGGAACCTGTGGCTATTCTGCCAGCCCGCGGAATTGAACCCGCACTCACAGAGAGCTACAGAGAGCTAGTCACGCGCAGTCCAACGCGCTGCAAACAGTATTGTCATTGCTGGGCAGGCGTGCTGTTAAGTCCCTTAAAGAAACATGCCCCGTTGCCTCAAAATCGGCTTCTTTCCATTAAAAGCCATATGTTTGACATATACATTAAAAGCTATAAAACTTTGTCGATTGACCATATAAGATGAAAATGTACCTCATTCTGATTGCCAGTAAAACCTGATACAATAGAATTCCTGTTCCTGTGAAAGGTGACAAATAACAATTTGCAAATAGAATGTATTAAGTCAGTTCTATCGATGCAAATGAAGTTCTCATAGTCAAATGTGTGAATAAATATTTTAAATTTTTTTTGATTTTCTTGTGAATTGAACATGTTGTCTTCAGGATAGCACCGAGCATCTTATGCATTCGGCCACAGAACAGACATGTTGAAATAGCAATAAATATGTTAGTATTCGTGTGACTGATTTGCGTAAAGCGTCACCGAAATATAACAACATAACCTCTGCGTATCACGTGACCGGGAACGTCGGAAAAACATTGATAGACATATTCGGCGATGTCTATACAAAATGACCATGTGTGTTAAGCTAAAATATGGTTATAGAAAAGACCAAATTCTTAAGTTTTATCATTTTTATCTCTTCCTATGTATGAAAGCTACACTCTTGCCAAATTTCAAGTTCGTATGATGTCCAGATATCTTCAAACAATTGGGACAGACATACAATTGCATTCAACTCATTTTATATATATATATATATATATATATATATATATATATATATATATATATATATATATATATATATATATATATATATATATACTGTAGTTCGTTCCAAAATTCGTGATCATCTTTACCGACCGATATAAAATCATCCACTTGACAGAAATTCTTGATTTTTGCATTTTTATATAGGTAACAGTGACGACGTTCCAAAAGTAATTTTTGCCCACCCAAACCTTTAGTTCTGTAAGAATTTTATTATATGTTAATACTAAATTTACCGCGATGTTGATCTGGTATACTTGTCGAAATTTTACAGTACGATTGTCAAGTTTGTCTATAACTAAGCATTTCCGTGTTTCAAATGCAATTCAATGCACGTCAAAATCGGGGAAACCGTGGAATTAATCAGTTCACAATGTTTACTACCGACTGTTATTGGCGTATGTACGCAACATTTACTTTCATTTATAGAAGTGGAAGGTATCATTTGTTCAATATGTGATCTTTCTTTTTATAATATGTAATAGGAATACGCCTTTGCAATCATTCGCCACCATTGTGTGTATTACTGTAAGTTCTAAACTTTGATTATCATTTTGTTGTGCTTATGCAAAATTATATAACACAAAACGTTTTTGCATCAACTAAGCTACCTACCAATTAGTTAAACATGGATTCGTAACGTCGTGAGGTATATAAGACTGCATACAAAAAAATTACTTGTATCCATCAGATAGATTTCGTACAAATTAAACCTTAGTGTCATCACGAATTTTGGAACGAACTATAGCAGTTTTACCAGTATACTAGCACGGGGAATTTAGTATAAATCTATTTGTATAGTTGTTTTAGAAATTGGAATGAAATACGGTGAGATATAGTTAAAATGAAATATCAGGTTTTACTGGCAATCGGAATGAGAAACATGCCCACTTGCCTCAAAATCGACTTCATCCCCATTAAAAACAATACGTTTTCTCTCCAAGCTTGGTTTGAATACGTTGTCGATTGACCACATAAGATTAAAGTGTCCCTCATTCCGATTGCCAGTAAAACGCGATACAACAGAATTCTCGTGAAAGTTGACAAATAACAATTTAAAATGTCCCTCATTCCGATTGCCAGTAAAACCTGATACAATAGATTTCCCGTTCCCGTGAAAGTTGCATTTAGCCTAAATCTAGTGTTTTTTTTTCACTACTTCTAAAGTTACATTCGTCATCATTTTCCGCTGATCTTCTAAGCCCACATAAACTCATTCCGACTGCCAGTAAAACCTGATACAATTGAATTCCCGTGAAAGTTGAAAAATAACAATTCGCAAATTAAATTTATTCAAATTATTAATTTTTCGATGTGTTTAAAAAAAAATTATTTACCGAGTGTTTAAAAAAAAATGTGGCCCAAACGTGAATCGAGCGCATTGTCTACTGCAATAGAGACTGGTACGTTATCCACTGCGTTACAAAACTTATAAATGAATGTGTTTAAAATACGTTATAATAACAGTGACGTTATCACAGCATTATGTGACCGGGACTTGAACGGAAAGTAATAATTTGGTTGTAATATCTTTGTCAAAGTCTGCATGTAGTGTGCTGTGGCATTCGTAACTTTGTTGTATTGTTTGTTTGATAAAGACCTTGTTGGTCGCAAAATCGTTGCTGTGTATTGTCATTGTTTTTGTATTTTGCAAAACTACCGTACTTTGTTATTACGTGTTTCGCCAGCGGAAAGTAACAGCATGATCACGTGACCAGGAACGTCGTGAAAACATGGATATAAATTTTCGGCGATTTCTAAGCAGAATGACCATGTGCGTTAAGTTGGAATATTGTTATTGAAAGGAACAAATAGTTCCGTTTGATAATTTTTTCCTCTTGCCATGTATGAAAGCTACCATCTTGCCAAATTTCACGTTCGTATGATGTCCAGATATCTTCAAACAATTGGGACAGACATACAATGTAATTAAACTCATTCTTATATATATATATATATATATATATATATATATAGTGATAAATAAGGGGAAATTCATTAGAGTCGTGTTTCTCAAATGTAGAAATAGTCTTAGGAATTTACTTGTCTTTAATGATTACTAACTGCAGCGGAGAACGTTCTTTTTCAACATTAAAGCATATAAAAAGTGAGTTAATGAACATGATGGGACAAGATCGTCTATATAACCTCACCTTAATGAACATTGAATGTAATTTACTAAGAGAAATTGATTTGTCTAGTGTTATCTCTAAATGTGCTCACATTAAATCGAGACACGTTTGTTTGCAAACATTGTGTTTTATGTTATTATCATACAAAACCTAGAGCCCCTTGATAAAAAATTTGCTACAGGCCCCGCGCTGGCTTAATCCGGAAGTGTGTTTATATCAACAAAACATATGCAGTGACTTTGTGAGGTAGATGAAGGTATGACAAGTTGAATTTTGAATATTGTTAGTCTAAGGGAAGCAACTAGCCAAGCTAATCAGATGATCTATAATGATACACAATATAATATTACACGCCAACTTGTGAAGAGAGTTCCAGCAACAGATGTTTTGCTCTACACTTTGAGAGAGTAAAACCTAACGTCTAGCAGTACTTACTTCATCCACAGATTTACCTCTGAGAAAGACTCTTGAATCGTTGTGACAGCTCTAACAAAACAAGGAAAGGTAAGTATATTTTTCTTGTTATCTCCCTAGGTCATTTCTCATTACAAGTAATTTGACAATAACAATAATTTATATAACTAATACAACAAGGCAGTGAAAAATACAGATATGTGATTTTGATTATAAGTGTTAAGAAGAGTCCTTCGTATATCATGGACGGAGAATAGAGCAAACAGATCTATCCAGAAAGAACTCAAAATCAAAGAAAACTGGCTGATGCTACAATTAAGAAAGATAAAATTAAGGTATTTTGGATATATAAAAAGACATGAAGTACTGGAGAAGACCATCATGGAATGAGGCATACCGGCAAAGAGAAGAAGAGAAATATCACGGAGAAGATGTATTCAGGATATCACTGATGGTTTGGACATGACGGCTGCAGAGCAGGTCATCTGGCCTACGAGAGAGAAATATTCCGGAGGACTGTTGGGGTGGCAAAGTTCTGCTCAAGACAGGCTATTTGATGTTGATGAATACAAGTTTTAATATTTTTTTCTCCACGAGCTTCAGTAGATTAGAATAGATCTGTTCTAACATAATTAATAATAATAATAATTCCTTTAGTACTGTTATACGTTACATAGGACCAGCAAGTAATTTCTCAATATTCACAAAATATATATGAGACAGCAGTAAAACTATTTGATTTTCAACAAACGTTGAAACAATACAAAAACAAAAAAATGCAAAAATCAAGAATTTCTGTCAAGTGGATGATTTTATATCGGTCGGTAAAGATGATCACGAATTTAGGATTAGAAACGTTTGTTTTTGGTCGTCCATTTGTTTTTTAAATTTGTCACTCCTGTTGTTCGTTTGTTTGATAAAGGCCTTGTTGGTTGAAACGTTGCTGTATTTTGTCATTGTTTTTGTAATTTGTAAAACTACAGTACTTTGTGATTACGTGTTTTGCCAAGTAATTTCTCCATACCGCTCTATCCTGGACAACTCGCTCAATTTCCTCCATGGAACAGAGACCGATATTTCTTGTCTCTCTCAGCAAAGTTCGTTTCAGGGTCTCCTTGGGTCGACCTCTATTTCTTGAACCCTTTGCATCCCACTTCAATGCCTACTTTGATATTTTAACATAATTACAGTCACCTTTATCTTCCTGCCTTCTGGTGTCAGTTACTATGTTTTTGAGAGTTAATTGATTGTGTACTAGGTGGCACTAGATAATGGCTTACGTAAGATATGTTATGCTATGATATGTTATATTATGTTATCGACGTCATGGCGCATTGAACATTCCCATTCGTGCTCTGTCCTCCGCTGCAGCAGCCATCCCAAAGTCCATTTACCCCCGTACCCATGAGAAGTTGATTACTATATCTTCTCTCTCTACCATGAAGACGGCACTGTCTGGCATGTTCAAACTTAACGCCTAATTCTCGAACTCGGTCCAGTATCACATAACTGAGAGCGTACCACATTAATGATATCGGCTCTGTCCATGCTTCTGCCCGCTTGAGTGGAGGCATTGTTTGCAAGAAAGTCAGCACGCTCGTTACCCTGCACTCCAGCATGTCCAAGTGTGAACAGCCAAATCATTTTTTTGAGATGTGATCTCCGGATGATGTCCACACATTCCACACGCATACTTCCAGATTCAATCATTTAATGGCGCAAGATATTTCTGTGTTTGTGAATTTTTTCCCGAAGCCCCATAATACTTGTTAACTTTCTATTTATTGATCATATTCATTGGCTCCGGTGCTTCCACTGGAGGTTCGTAAAGCTTCTTATTCCCCTTTTACCATGTTACGGAATTGCATCGTTAAATCAAATATAATTGGTCACAAAAATAAAGAAACTGTATAGATAAGATACATGGAAAATAAGTACAAAGACAGTCGTATAGCTGTATGGATAAGATACATGGAAAATAAGTACCAAGACAGTCGCATAGCTGTATGGATAAGATACATGGAAAATAAGTACCAAGACAGTCGCATAGCTGTATGGATAAGATACATGGAAAATAAGTACAAAGACAGTCGCATAGCTGTATGGATAAGATACATGGAAAATAAGTACCAAGACAGTCGCATAGCTGTATGGATAAGATACATGGAAAATAAGTACAAAGACAGTCGTATAGCTGTATAGATAAAATACATGGAAAATAAGTACAAAGACAGTCGCATAGCTGTATGGATAAGATACATGGAAAATAAGTACAAAGACAGTCGCATAGCTGTATAGAAAAGATACATGGAAAATAAGTACAAAGACAGTCGCATAGCTGTATGGATAAGATACATGGAAAATAAGTACAAAGACAGTCGTATAGCTGTATGGATAAGATACATGGAAAATAAGTACCAAGACAGTCGCATAGCTGTATGGATAAGATACATGGAAAATAAGTACAAAGACAGTCGCATAGCTGTATGGATAAGATACATGGAAAATAAGTACCAAGACAGTCGCATAGCTGTATGGATAAGATACATGGAAAATAAGTACAAAGACAGTCGTATAGCTGTATAGATAAAATACATGGAAAATAAGTACAAAGACAGTCGCATAGCTGTATGGATAAGATACATGGAAAATAAGTACAAAGACAGTCGCATAGCTGTATAGATAAGATACATGGAAAATAAGTACAAAGACAGTCGCATAGCTGTATGGATAAGATACATGGAAAATAAGTACAAAGACAGTCGCATAGCTGTATGGATAAGATACATGGAAAATAAGTACAAAGACAGTCGCATAACTGTATAGATAAGATACATGGAAAATAAGTACAAAGACAGTCGTATAGCTGTATGGATAAGATACATGGAAAATAAGTACAAAGACAGTCGCATAGCTGTATGGATAAGATACATGGAAAATAAGTACAAAGACAGTCGCATAGCTGTATAGATAAGAGACATGGAAAATAAGTACAAAGACAGTCGTATAGCTGTATGGATAAGATACATGGAAAATAAGTACAAAGACAGTCGCATAGCTGTATGGATAAGATACATGGAAAATAAGTACAAAGACAGTCGCATAGCTGTATGGATAAGATACATGGAAAATAAGTACAAAGACAGTCGCATAGCTGTATGGATAAGATACATGGAAAATAAGTACAAAGACAGTCGTATAGCTGTATGGATAAGATACATGGAAAATAAGTACAAAGACAGTCGCATAGCTGTATGGATAAGATACATGGAAAATAAGTACAAAGACAGTCGCATAGCTGTATGGATAAGATACATGGAAAATAAGTACAAAGACAGTCGCATAGCTGTATGGATAAGATACATGGAAAATAAGTACAAAGACAGTCGCATAGCTGTATGGATAAGATACATGGAAAATAAGTACAAAGACAGTCGCATAACTGTATAGATAAGATACATGGAAAATAAGTACAAAGACAGTCGCATAGCTGTATGGATAAGATACATGGAAAATAAGTACAAAGACAGTCGTATAGCTGTATGGATAAGATACATGGAAAATAAGTACAAAGACAGTCGCATAACTGTATAGATAAGATACATGGAAAATAAGTACAAAGACAGTCGTATAGCTGTATGGATAAGATACATGGAAAATAAGTACAAAGACAGTCGCATAACTGTATGGATAAGATACATGGAAAATAAGTACAAAGACAGTCGTATAGCTGTATGGATAAGATACATGGAAAATAAGTACAAAGACAGTCGCATAACTGTATAGATAAGATACATGGAAAATAAGTACAAAGACAGTCGTATAGCTGTATGGATAAGATACATGGAAAATAAGTACAAAGACAGTCGCATAACTGTATGGATAAGATACATGGAAAATAAGTACAAAGACAGTCGCATAGCTGTATGGATAAGATACATGGAAAATAAGTACCAAGACAGTCGCATAGCTGTATGGATAAGATACATGGACAATAAGTACCAAGACAGTCGCATAGCTGTATGGATAAGATACATGGAAAATAAGTACAAAGACAGTCGCATAGCTGTATGGATAAGATACATGGAAAACAAGTACAAAGACAGTCGCATAGCTGTATGGATAAGATACATGGAAAATAAGTACAAAGACAGTCGCATAGCTGTATGGATAAGATACATGGAAAATAAGTACAAAGACAGTCGTATAGCTGTATGGATAAGATACATGGAAAATAAGTACAAAGACAGTCGTATAGCTGTATGGATAAGATACATGGAAAATAAGTACAAAGACAGTCGTATAGCTGTATGGATAAAATACATGGAAAACAAGTACCAAGACAGTCGTATAGCTGTATGGATAAAATACATGGAAAACAAGTACCAAGACAGTCGTATAGCTGTATGGATAAGATACATGGAAAATAAGTACAAAGACAGTCGCATAGCTGTATGGATAAGATACATGGAAAATAAGTACAAAGACAGTCGTATAGCTGTATAGATAAAATACATGGAAAACAAGTACCAAGACAGTCGTATAGCTGTATGGATAAGATACATGGAAAATAAGTACAAAGACAGTCGCATAGCTGTATGGATAAGATACATGGAAAATAAGTACAAAGACAGTCGTATAGCTGTATGGATAAGATACATGGAAAATAAGTACAAAGACAGTCGTATAGCTGTATGGATAAAATACATGGAAAACAAG
The DNA here is from genome assembly GCA_020796225.1 of Arion vulgaris. Classification (NCBI taxonomy): domain Eukaryota; kingdom Metazoa; phylum Mollusca; class Gastropoda; order Stylommatophora; family Arionidae; genus Arion; species Arion vulgaris. Next base: position 37,288,670 of record CM036754.1, read on the forward strand.
TACCAAGACAGTCGTATAGCTGTATGGATAAGATACATGGAAAATAAGTACAAAGACAGTCGCATAGCTGTATGGATAAGATACATGGAAAATAAGTACAAAGACAGTCGTATAGCTGTATAGATAAAATACATGGAAAACAAGTACCAAGACAGTCGTATAGCTGTATGGATAAGATACATGGAAAATAAGTACAAAGACAGTCGCATAGCTGTATGGATAAGATACATGGAAAATAAGTACAAAGACAGTCGTATAGCTGTATGGATAAGATACATGGAAAATAAGTACAAAGACAGTCGCATAACTGTATGGATAAGATACATGGAAAATAAGTACCAAGACAGTCGCATAGCTGTATAGATAAAATACATGGAAAACAAGTACCAAGACAGTCGCATAGCTGTATGGATAAGATACATGGAAAATAAGTACAAAGACAGTCGCATAGCTGTATGGATAAGATACATGGAAAATAAGTACAAAGACAGTCGCATAGCTGTATAGATAAGAGACATGGAAAATAAGTACAAAGACAGTCGCATAGCTGTATGGATAAGATACATGGAAAATAAGTACCAAGACAGTCGCATAGCTGTATAGATAAAATACATGGAAAACAAGTACCAAGACAGTCGCATAGCTGTATGGATAAGATACATGGAAAATAAGTACAAAGACAGTCGCATAGCTGTATGGATAAGATACATGGAAAATAAGTACAAAGACAGTCGCATAGCTGTATGGATAAGATACATGGAAAATAAGTACAAAAACAGTCGCATAGCTGTATGGATAAGATACATGGAAAATAAGTACCAAGACAGTCGCATAGCTGTATGGATAAGATACATGGAAAACAAGTACCAAGACAGTCGCATAGAGACTTTGATAGAAGATGTCTCAGAAGAATTCCCAGAATTCGCTAGGACCAGAGAATACTAAATACTGAGATCAACAATATCAACGATGAAATTAAAAAAAATGGAGATGGAAGTGGTTGGGACATACATTAAGAATGCATAAGACCAGACACCTACATGTGGCTATGAAATGGAATCCGGGAGACAAGAGAGGCAGGGAAACGAAATGTAGACAGAGAAAGAAAAAGTAGGAAAGACCTGGAATGAGCTAAGCGAGCTTGCTCAAGACAGATCTAATTGAAGGAAATTTGTTGATGCCTTATGCTTCAAGGAGAGTTAAGAGAAAAAACAAGAAGATTACTCATGCGATATATGATTTTAAGAAGATTACTCATGCGATATATGATTTTAAGAAGATTACTCATGCGATATATGATTTTAAGAAGATTACTCATGGGATATATGATTTTAAGAAGATTACTCATGCGATATATGATTTTAAGAAGATTACTCATGCGATATATGATTTTAAGAAGATTACTCATGCGATATATGATTTTAAGAAGATTACTCATGCGATATATGATTTTAAGAAGATTACTCATGCGATATATGATTTTAAGAAGATTACTCATGCGATATATGATTTTAAGAAGATTACTCATGCGATATATGATTTTAAGAAGATTACTCATGGGATATATGATTTTAAGAAGATTACTCATGCGATATATGATTTTAAGAAGATTACTCATGCGATATATGATTTTAAGAAGATTACTCATGCGATATATGATTTTAAGAAGATTACTCATGGGATATATGATTTTAAGAAGATTACTCATGCGATATATGATTTTAAGAAGATTACTCATGGGATATATGATTTTAAGAAGATTACTCATGCGATATATGATTTTAAGAAGATTACTCATGCGATATATGATTTTAAGAAGATTACTCATGGGATATATGATTTTAAGAAGATTACTCATGGGATATATGATTTTAAGAAGATTACTCATGCGATATATGATTTTAAGAAGATTACTCATGGGATATATGATTTTAAGAAGATTACTCATGGGATATATGATTTTAAGAAGATTACTCATGCGATATATGATTTTAAGAAGATTACTCATGCGATATATGATTTTAAGAAGATTACTCATGCGATATATGATTTTAATCATGTACTAAAAGTAATCAAACTAAAAAACTTAAAGTAAAACATTATTTTATGACTAATTTTATTACTCACATGATAAATGAATGCAACCTTAAACAATACGACTTTGCTTGTAAACTACAATTATTGGTGGACAGTGTGAATTACTGAATGAAGTCTAAAGTGTTACTATGTATTGAGACAACAATGTCATACAAGAAAAGAGTATACAGGCGAAGGGTTGACTTCCTTACATCCGGTTCACCATATAGCACCGTTCCTGTTAGCAGACGTAGCACACCACCTGCCCAGAGTCTTGCACAAAGAACGAGCTTTGTAGCTCCAGCAACTATCCTGGGAATCTCATGAAAAAATTGCACATGCGGTGCAGTCTGCATTCGAACGTACAACATATAGAACGACAGGTAACGGTCTTACCTACTTGAGATCACCAAATTACTGCTAGAAGACTAAAGTATATCTATGTGTGGAGAGATTGAATTACTACTAAAGTATATCTATGTGTGGAGAGATTGAATTACTACTAAAGTATATCTATGTGTGGAGAGACTGAATTACTACTAAAGTACAAGGGTATAAAAGAAGACTAAAGTATCAAGGGATTTTAAAGTCTAAGGATTGACTTCAGTGCAGCGGATTTTACAACATATGGCTCGGCCTTTCTCTGCTAAAATGACGCACCACCTGCCGAGCGTATTGCACAAAACACGATCTTCGTAGCTCTGGCAACAATCCTAGGAGTCCCTGGAGAAAAATACACTCGTGAAAAGAACGGTGCGGTCCGGTTTCGAACCCACGATCTTCGACTCGCAAGGCAAGGACTTAAGCACTTAGCCACCGAGACCCCCTAGTCTAAAGTATATCTTTATGTGGAGAGACTCTCTCTCTCTCTCTTTCGATCGTTCTTGACGGCCATTTTATCATTCTTATTGTGATGTATAATTGGTCCACTCACAAGAACGGGGTGATCTACGTCGGGTCAATTGTGCGCCCATGGTGACTAGGCCCGCCCGTCCGTTTTCAGCCAGCTTTTGATTTACTAGGGTGAGTTTTCCCTAGGGTACGATCCTTTCTGCTGACTATTTCGGCCCAGATCTTCGCCTTTTCGATCAGCTTTGCCGTATATTTGGGCTTTGTGATCTACGCCAATGAACATGACCATTGACGAAGTGGGTGAACTGTAAAGAGACAGAGTGAATTTTAGATGTGCTGCAAAGAGAGCAACGTCCTATAAAGGATACGCACCTTGATGATGATGATCTACGCCAAGACAGTGAGTTACACTGTTATGCCTTTCTGACTATGAGGTCGTTCCGGATTAGAAACATTTCTCAGGGATTATAAGCTTGTCCTCGGACGGCGTCTTACTCGTATAAAATGCCGTGTAAAGTATCGGCCTTCGCCAATGTTCGGACCTGAACAGCCTGTCAGATCTTTACATTGTCGACCTTACTTTACCGTTAATTTTTTAGTTTGATCCAGAGTAGGAACATTCTAGACACTCGTTGGTACGTGGCAATTTGCAGTTAGCCTCGGAAGACACCGGCATGGGGACAAGCACAAACAATGTAGAGGGTTGTTTCAATCGGCGCTAGCAACGCAACTGAAGATTTTGCGCTCGCCACCATCACCCGTCCCAGTTCTTCCGGGGATGTTAGTTGTGACTTCAATATTACCTTACCCGGTTGCCCCAAGGTTGGCAGTTCCGTTAGGCATCCTCCACCTCAGCTCTTCCGGGGATGTTAAATGTTATCGCAACAGTACCTTGCACGGTTTTCCAAGGGAGGGTAGTTTCGTTATGCACTAAAACGCAACTTGTTGTTTTGCGCTCGGCAAACCAAGCCCAGTACATGTATCTGCACTAGGACACCGATGCGGAGTCAGCTGCAATCTTCCCTCGTACCGACACGAGGGTAGACTTTATTCGTTTCGGATCTGCTGTGTTCTTGCCCACGAGCTGGCAATGTTTGCCCCTCCTCAGGGCTTCGAGTTTCGCCCTACGTGGGCACACGTTTCGTCACTGGATGCACCTCTCATCCTTTCATGTTTACCAGTCTCCCCATCAGCAGAGAAACCTGTAATTTGTGGCGGGACTTTTGACTTACATGTCGAGCTCGTGTATTGAGTCTCCTGCTCCGGAGATTACGTTTTGCGTTCGGCCCTTATTCCGGGGGAATGGGGCTTATGTCAGAGACGTTTCGCTGCTGTTTCTTTTGTTCGGGAACTTGGGCAATATTTTGTTGAACATCGGCCAGGAGATTTGTGCATTTTGTTCTATGGATCTGCATTTTTTTTTTCGTACTTGCACTGCTACCACTACTAGTAGTTCTCCCCGATCCCTACCCCCATTAGCCAGACCGGTACCAAAGTCTGTTTCCAGGGTCACCGCGTGGAGGTTGGGGACATGGTCTTGGTTAGCGCGCCCCTCCGCTAACCCTGGCTCATGTTACCGCCGTGATCATGAGCCTTTGACCCCATGTGGAGAGACTGAATTGCTGTTTGAAATGTAAATTTTTGCATTTTTCCAGATTATGAACGACTGTAATTTATAAGTCTAAAGAAAAACTATATGTTGACAGACTGAGTGCCTACCTAAAATACATTTATATATATATATATATGTGTGTATAAGTCTAAAGAAAAACTATATGTTGACAGACTGAGTGCCTACCTAAAATACATTTATATATATATACATATGTAGGGGGAATACACTTAATTATGTATATGTGAATTGTTGAAATTGATGAATCATCTAACAGCGTGCAGTTATAAATACAAATAGTAGTCTATGATTTTGATAAACTGATGATTCAATAAACATACCGGATAGAGAATGTCACTATACAATTTCTTGGTTTTATCTCCTTCTTTAATCCAGTTTTGACCTCACAGTGTCAAGATAAGAAGAGATTTCTAGAACGGACTTTTGTGTGCTCATAAAAATTCACATAAATAGTGTATTTCACTGCCTCTGTTATTTTTGTGAGTCATCTTTTGCGTGGACGACTATCTGCTTTGTATCCACTGTATCGGAGTAGCAATGCTCTTTGAGGCGAACTGTCTGTTGGTAATCTTGCTCACGGGGCTAGAACCATTTAATTGGTTGTTTCTTGAAGTTCAGTATCCACAACCATTATGGAGTTGAACCCGAACCACTATAGTCTAAGAGCGAATTCACTAACAACTATGCTACTGAGGCTCTCAATATAAGTGTATATATAAGCTATATTGTCCAACTACTAACAATATCAATATTCTACTATTGTATATTCTACAGATGAAAGCTATGTACCTGCTTGTGGTTTTGGCCGCTGTGGTATTCTCTGTAATAGAGAGCACATCTTTAGAGAAGGAAAACGAGAGATCTGCAAGACTTTTGGGTGGTCTTCTCAGTGTTGGTGGTGCTGGTGGTGCCAAGGGTGGTGGTGGTGCCAAAGGTGGTGGTGGTGGTGCCAAGGGTGGTGATGCCAAGGGTGGTGCCAAGGGTGGTGGTGCCAAGGGTGGTGGTGCCAAGGGTGGTGGTGCCGGTGGCGGAGGACTTTTGGGTGGTCTTCTCGATGGTGGTGGTGATGCCGGTGGTGGTGGACTTTTAGGAGGTCTTCTTGGTCCTGAAGGACTTTTAGGAGGTCTTCTTGGTCCTAAAGGACTTGTAGGAGGTCTTTTAGGAACCCTTGTTGGTGGTGATGGACTTTTAGGACTTTTGAAACAAATTTTCATTGGAGAAGGTGGTGGTGGTGCTATAGGATTCTTAGGTGCTCTCTTTCCACTTGTAGAACCATTTTTGGGTAAACTAGGACCAATTATTAAGACATTTATTAGTATCTTTTCCAAAATGAAGGGAGGCAAACGGTAAGTCTCAGATATTTGATAATATAAATATAGCTATTGATTTGTCCGGATATTATGAAATTATTGAGTATACATAAACCAGATACCATACACCATCTGGGAGTCTCTGTAGCGTAGAGGTTAAGTGATCGGCTCTCGCTCCAAAGGTAACCAGTTCGATACCACGTGGAGCCATTGGGATATTTTCCTAGAGATTCCTGATATCAGTGTAGAGATCGAGTTCCAAGTCCTATCGGAGACAGACGATAAAACGTGGGTTCTGTGTTCAATTTGAGCGCGTGAAAGAACACTTGGCAGTTCAACATCGAGATGAGCAGGCTGGAGAGCCGCTGCCCTAGCAAAAGTCATTATCAATAGATTAAAAATAAAAACCCTACAAAATATCTTCACCATCTTCAAGATTACATCGGTGACCCTCGCTGATGCTACAGAGTTCGTGCACTGCGGCTGAGATCTTCATGTGTAAGAAAGAGATCGTAGCACAGATGGTTACACTTCAATGTGCACTGATGATGGTTCTATCAATCAGACAATACACTATCTATCAGGTTTCACTAAGACAAACATTTAATGTTGAAATAAAGAATATGTCTACAAGATCATCATCATCAAGTAACACGTCTCTTGCAGAACCTGGCTTTTACCACATACTGTCTAAAAATATATCTCTGTCTCTGTCCTGTCTCTTATAACATCATGTACAACGTTTCGTTGATGTCCTGCTGTCACCTTCGTCTTGGTCTACCCCTGCCTCTACCCACAGGAACCATCCCTTCCATTACGGTTTTCTCCAAACAACAGTGTCGCTTAACGTGACCGAAATACTTCATTTTCCGTAACATGATACTGTCCTGGGCATGCGGGTGTTTACTGTAATGAGAGAGTGGGCATGCTAGCATCAACAGCATCGATTCTTGGGGAGTTGAAGATGGATAAGTGGGATATTATCGGTCTCTTCGCGACTATCTGTTGCATAAGGACACTATAATAGATGTTGAATCGATCCAGCGATTTAGGCAGTTTGGAGTTACCCGGTGTACAAGTAGATCTAGAAGCCTTTAGGGGTAGAGTTAGGAGTATGTTTGATCAGCGAGCCACGGGAACATCACGATTGCAAACTCTTCGATATATGTTTAGGGAGAATGAGCACCTACGGGTCGGAGTGCAATGACGTCAGTTTAGTAAACAATAACACATAACCGTAACATGATGTTATTTATGAAGAGCATTCAAATAAAACAGGTTACAAATATATTTCTTATTAAAACCTTAATTCGGGGAACAGTTCCTAATTAAAACGTTAATTCATCGATCTATTTCTTATGAAAACGTTAATTCGCTGACGTATTTCTTATGAAAACGTTAATTTGCTGACCTATTTCTTATAAAAACGTTAATTCCCTGATCTATTTCTTATGGAAACGTATTCACTGACGTACGTTAAATTTGAAGCTGACAATTATGTATATTGTTGTTGGAAACTGAATGTATAATTTGTCCAATGTATTTAGAGTAAGATAATTATGCATATTTTGTTTCTTTGATAAATTTAGCAACTATTTTTAAATTGCTATCATATGAGGAAATGTGTTATCTTCAGTTATCATGAAGAAACGTGTTTTTTTCAGTTATCATATAAGGAAATGTGTTATCTTCAGTGAATAGAAAATAACATTAACACTTTCCGTACTCCGTAATTTTTGTTTACCTTCGAACACATTTATTTTGCAGAGTATACTGCACTAGACAATATATTAGCTTTGTGTAATATTAAATAATACTGCACTAGACAATATATTAGCTTTGTGTAATATTAAATAATACTGCACTAGACAATATATTAGCTTTGTGTAATATTAAATAATACTGCACTAGACAATATATTAGCTTTGTGTAATATTAAATAATACTGCACTAGGCAGTATATTAGCTTTGTGTAATATTAAATAATACTACACTAGGCAATATATTAGCTTTGTGTAATATTAAATAATACTGCGCTAGACAATATATTAGCTTTGTGTAATATTAAATAATACTACACTAGGCAATATATTAGCTTTGTGTAATATTAAATAATACTACACTAGACAATATATTAGCTTTGTGTAATATTAAATAATACTGCGCTAGACAATATATTAGCTTTGTGTAATATTAAATAATACTGTGCTAGTCAATATATTAGCTTTGTGTAATATTAAAACATACTGCGCTAGACAATATATTAGCTTTGTGTAATATTAAATAATACTGCGCTAGACAATATATTAGCTTTGTGTAATATTAAATAATACTGCATTAGACAATATATTAGCTTTGTGTAATATTAAATAATACTGTGCTAGACAATATATTAGCTTTGTGTAATATTAAATAATATTGCACTAGACAATATATTAGCTTTGTGTAATATTAAATAATACTGCGCTAGGCAATATATTAGCTTTGTGTAATATTAAATAATACTGCACTAGACAATATATTAGCTTTGTGTAATATTAAATAATACTGCACTAGACAATATATTAGCTTTGTGTAATATTAAATAATACTGCACTAGACAATATATTAGCTTTGTGTAATATTAAATAATACTTCTTCTTCTTCTTCTTCACCCTTCGCCCCTAGGGAAGCATAGGTCCGCAACCAAGGCCTTCCAAGCCCGCCTATCCAAGGCCATCCTTTCCAGATCTCGCCACTCTCTCCCCGTCCTCTTGCATTCCATCTCTAACTCCCTTCTCCAGGTGTTTCTGGGTCTTCCTTTACTTCTATTGCCCTGGGGTTCCATCGGAGAGCCTGTCTCACGATGCTGTCAGGATTTTCCTCAGTGTGTGTCCTATCCATCTCCACCTTCTGCTCATTATCTCCTGTTCCACCTGCCGTTGTCCTGCCATATCCCACAGTTCTCTGTTTGTGGTCCTGTCGTACCATCTCAGATGGAGTATCCTGCGTAGGCATCTATTGATGAATGTCTGCAACTTTTGGTGTTCACCTTGGTTGTTCTCCATGTCTCCGCTCCATACAGAAGGACAGACTTGACATTTGAGTTAAATATCATTATCTTAGTTTTATTCCTAATCATTCTTGAACTCCATATGTTCTTCAGAATGGCAAATGCTGATCTTGCCTTTTGTATTCTAACCTTAACATCTTCATCTGTGCCACCTTGAATGTTGACGACACTTCCCAGATATGTAAATGTGTCCACCTCTTTTAGTGGTGATCCTCTCAATAAGATTGGGTCTCTGGAACCAGCATTTAATCTCATGATCTTTGTTTTCTCCCCATGAATAGTCAGGCCTAGTTGCTGTGAGACTGTATTTTTTCAGCTGTATGGCTGAGGAGCTGTATGGCTGAGGAGCTGTATGGCTGAGGAGCTGTATGGCTGAGGAGCTGTATGGCTGAGGAGCTGTATGGCTGAGGAGCTGTATGGCTGAGGAGATGTATGGCTGAGGAGCTGTATGGCTGAGGAGCTGTATGGCTGAGGAGCTGTATGGCTGAGGAGCTGTACGGCTGAGGAGCTGTATGGCTGAGGAGCTGTATGGCTGAGGAGATGTATGGCTAGGAGCTGTATGGCTGAGGAGCTGTATGGCTGAGGAGCTGTATGGCTGAGGAGCTGTATGGCTGAGGAGATGTATGGCTGAGGAGCTGTATGACTGAGGAGCTGTATGGCTGAGGAGCTGTATGGCTGAGGAGCTGTATGGCTGTGTAGCTGTATGGTTGTGGAGATGTATGGCTGAGGAGATATATGGCTGAGGAAATGTATGGCTGAGGAGCTGTATGGCTGAGGAGCTGTATGGCTGAGGAGCTGTATGGCTGAGGAGCTGTATGGCTGAGGAGCTGTATGGTTGAGGAGATGTATGGCTGAGGAGATGTATGGCTGAGGAGTTGTATGGCTGAGGAGTTGCATGGCTGAAGAGCAGTATGACTGAGGATCTATTAAATTGCTAACGTAAAACGGGACTTCAGGCCGTGCTACGGAGTTCTCATGCGCTGTTGCCAGAACCCGTCATAATAAAAACATAGCGTTCAGCGGTACCAACGGATGGGGATACAACAAAAGATATGGTCGTTTCTGTCTTAGGTACACGAAGGAGAAGAGGGAGGATAAAGAAAAATTCAGCAGGAACGAGAAGAAAAGAACGACATACCAAATATGCAAAATAGATTGATTAATCATCATCGAACTGGTTTGTTGGGCCGCTGGACGCTGCTGGATTTGTTGGAGCGGAGATCAGATCATGGACATGACCGGAGTCCTATGATGAAAGTTCTCATACAACTGATAACTGATTCAAGAAATATGGTTGTGAAGCATGGACATTTAAGAAGGCAGTGAGAAAACATGTAAGTGCTTTTGAATATGAGTGTTACAAGAGAGTCCTCCGTATATCATGGACATAGAAGAAGAGAAGAAATAGTTTATTCAGAAAGAACTGAAAATCAAAGGAAACTGATTGATGATACAAATAATAAAGAAAATGTTAAGATATTTTGGACATATAAAAAGCTACGAACGACTTGAGAAAACCATCGCGGAAGAAGGCATACCGGCAAAGAAGAGAGGAGGAAGACCACGGAGAAGATGGATTCAGGATGTAATTGATGGTTTGAACATGACGGCTGCAGAAACGGGACATATGGCATATGGGAGAGAGAAATTCCGAAGGACTGTTGGGGTGGCAAAGATCTGCCCAGAACTAGCTATTTGATAATGATTCAAGAAAAAATTCAATAGCAAATTTGACGTGTTATAATTTTTAAATATGGATGATTGTGGATAGGTTAAACTGTGAACTCCTCTAGCCATATCACATGATGATGATTAAAATAGTCTTTACTTAAATACCTGTACTGATCATGTCAGTTATTGTGACATCATTTTTAGTATCAGAATACAAACTAATTCCATTTTAGTCCTCATTCACAATTGACAATAATAATTAGTTAGTTAGTTAGTTAGTTTGTTCCTTTCGTGCCAAAGGCGGCACATAGGGCAGAGGTTTTAGATCTCCATGTGATACGGTTCTTTGCTAGCAGTTGCAGATCTTGTATGGTTTTACATCCCAATAGTTTACTTTCTTGTTGGATGGTTCTTCGAAGAGTGGTCTTTGGTCTTCCACGTTTTCTTTTCCCAACTGGTGACCACATAAGGACTTGTCGATTTAGTCTCTTTTCGTCTGATCTAAGAACGTGACCTAAATATTTCCACCTTCGTTTCCTTATAATATTTGATACGGGTTGTTGGTGTTTCTACCTCTCACTAATAATAATTAACTATTGATATTTAATTTCAGAGATGTAGATGAAGTCTTCGGATCATATCCCATCAATCATGTGTGTCTTGCTTGTCCTTTCCTAAATGATGCTTCAACAATTGCAAGTTGTTCATCTTACTGCTCTGCTAAAGGATGGACTTTTGCTTAATAAGTAAGAAAAATGTGAAGTGAGAAAATTTCAATATTGAATCAAGAAGTGTAAAACATACGTTACTAAGTGTGAATGTGAAGTGAGAAATGAGAAGTTTGGAGAGAAAAAGTGTGTTTTATGCATTTTCCAATTTTTTTTCTTAATGCACGCTCTCACTTAACTTCACATTTTGCAATCTTCCGTTCACTTATCATATTATTTGAAACGATTTTTCACCCAACATTATACTATGCTTCCTAAACTGGACACTGACATCAAACGATAGAAGAAAACTAGTCACGACAGAGATGAAGTGTCTACGCAGAATGCTGGAAGTATTAAGAAGAGACCGTTTTATAAATGAAGACATCAGGGCAAATATGGATACAACATCAATACTGAACTTCATCAAGAAACAACAAATTAAATGGTTCAGCCACATAATCAGATTACCAACAGATTCAATGAGCAATGCTACTCCGATACAGTGAATACAAAACAAAAGACCATCCATGCAAAAGGTGGACCACAGAGGTAAAAAAGGCGACGAAAAACACTGTTTATAAAGCTCACATATAAGCCTGTTCTATAAATCTCTTCTTTTCCTGACACTGTGAGACAAAACAGGATTTCAGAAAAGAAAGAAAGAAAGATAGTGACAGAAACAGACATAATATCGAAAACATTTTGTTGATGAAATATAATTAAGTTATCAGTTATATGAGTACCATCATCAAAGCTTTTAAAAGTCTAAATAAAATATGGAACTGCAAGTTATATAGTATTAAAACTAAATTAAGAATTTTAAATTCAAATGTTGTATCAATCCTAACATATTCTAGCGAGAGTTTGAAAATGACTAAAGATATAGAAAGCAAGTTGAATGCATTTGAAAATAGATGACTGCGAAAAATAATGAATATAAAATGGAATGAATTCAGGAGAAGTGATGAAATCAGAGACATGTCTGGTCAACCACTAGTGACAACTGTTATAAGAAAGAGAAGATGGAGATATGTTGGGACACCTTGAGGAGAAATGATCAACGAATATCAAAGCAGGCATTGAAGTGGATGCAAAGGGTTCAAGAAAGAGAGTCGACCTAAGGAGACCCTGAAACGAACTTTGCTGAGAGAGGCAGGAAATATCGGTCTCAGTTCCATGGAGGAGATTGAGCGAGTTGCCCAGAATAGAGCGGTATGGAGAAATTACTTGCAGGCTCTATCTAACGTATAACGGTACGAGATACGTTATTTTTATTATTTTTATTATTTTATTATTATTATTATTTATCATCAAAGCACTCCTGACATGTTCATTGGTGCTTCGATATCCGCCTCAACAAATCCAGCAGCATCCAGTAGCCCAACTTGCCAGTTCGATGTTGATTAATCAATCTCTTTGCATATTTGGTATGTCGTTTTTTGGGGTTGCACCAATATTGACACCCATCTCTTTCAATCTGGTCAACGAGTGGGTTTCACAGCTCTGAAACTGTCCGGAAAAACTCTCTCAATGCGAGAAGAATGTCATTTTGGTCCATTGCAGCTCCCTCTGATATTGTATAGCCAACCAATCTATCAGCTTGTTCATTACCACTGACTCTTGCTTGCCCAGGAACAAATAATTCAGCTATATTGTTTGAAAGATATAATCTAACACAGCTAGAACATTCAACACAGTTGTCTTTATTGAAATACAATTTAGCTGAGATTTATTATATTTTGCAGGGAAAAAAAATACAGAAATGCAGATCAGGAATAAAAAAGTACAAGGATTACAGTAATGGGCATGTGTTTGGCGAGGGTCTTTATGGCGAAGGGGTTAAGACGTTTACCTGTCGTTCTGAAGAGTTTTGGTTCGATTCTGAACCGAGTCACCTATGCAATTTTTTCATGAGATACTAGAATTTTTGCTGGAGCTACGGAGTTCGTGCTTTGTGCAAGATATTCGTTAGATGTCAGAAACGGAGCCAGTATAAGGAAACCCGGAGCAATGATGTAAATCCTTCGCCTTTAGAACCCTTTTAAAACTTGTAGTGATTGTATGTAAAGTTCTCTGATTCTGTGTCATCTAGAGAGATAATAAACATTTGAAGGAATAATTTCATGACTTTATTTTTGTGTTTTATTTGAATAAGTAGTTGTAATTTCTTCACTTCTGTTGTATCCTTTACATGATAAACGCCTTGTGGTCGAAAAGTTGCTGTTTATTGTTATTATTTTTGTATTTGGTAAAACTACAGTACTTTATTTTGACATGTTTCGCCATGACTAAATAGTTGAATTAATTGTGTTTGTTTTTTGTGCAAGAAAATAGAATAGTTATCTATCGCAAGCGATGATGTCAACAGTCATATGCATGTGCTACTGCACCTCTCTGATCTGCAAGGAGGTGTTCTGTAAAGATGTCTCCGCAAGATTATGAACCTCACGTGGTTCGACAAGATAACCAACTCTGAAATACTGCAACGTGCAAACTTGCCTTCCATCATGGACATGCTCAGCAGTTGATGATTAAGATGATTAGGGTATGTGAGAAGAATGGACAATTGCAGCATACCAAAACAAATGCTGTTCTGTGAACTTTAGGAGGTGAAGAGGCACCAAGGCAGACCACTGCTCAGATATAGGGATATATTCAAGGACTCAATGAAGAACTTTTCTATCGGTTCAAACAAATGGGAAAAACTAGCTGCTGACCAAGTTATATGGAAAACAACGTTACGAATATCAGCAGAATCTTTTGAAAATAGACTTAGTGATGAAATGTAACTTCAGAAGTAGAACCAAGCATAACACTATCAGAGATCAGAAATGCTGTAAATATGGCCCCACCTAATAAAACACCAGGCCCAGACAATATCCCGGCCGACCTAATCAAAGCAACTAAAGAGGTAGGAATCAGATGGCTCCATAGACTATTCAACCACGTCTGGATCACACAAGAAACACCAGAAGATTGGAGGAATGCTACAATTGTTCCCATCTGGAAGAAGAAAGGTAGCAAGAGGGACTGTACAAAGTATAGAGGCATAGCACTACTGAGCCACACTGGGAAAATATTCTGCAAAATACTTGAGAAAAGGCTCCGCCACATCATCGAGCCACAGCTTAATGACTCCCAAATGGGATTCAGGAAGAACAAAAGCTGTACAGACGCAATATTCGCCCTCAGACAGTTAGTAGAAAGGACTATCGAATCCGACAAACATCTACACGTTGCATTTGTAGATCAGGAAAAAGCGTTCGACCGCGTGGATAGGCACAAGTTGTGGAAAATACTAACAACCTATGGGGTTAATGACCACCTAATCAACCTTTGCAAGAGCATTTATACAGACAACCAATGTACGATTAGAACAAATACAGGATTATCAGAAAAGTTTCACGTAGGGTCAGGAGTAAGACAAGGTTGCGTACTATCCACGCTGCTATTCATCACGTATATTGACCACATCTGTAAAATAGCTAACTCCAGCGATGGAAACAACCTCGGAGAACTCCTAAATGAATTTCTTTTTGCAGACGATCAGGCAATCATATCAACAACAGAAGAACAGCTACAACAACACATCAACAGACTCCAGTTAGCATGTAACGAATACAACATGAGAATAAACATCGACAAAACAGAAGTAATGACATTCGCCAGAGAGGAAAGCTCTACCAATATCTCCATCGATAATCACCTACTAAATCAAGTAAAAGATTTCACATACCTGGGAGCATTTTTTCAGCAAATGGAAGAATAACTAATGAAATTCAACACAGATGCAACAAAGCAAATCAAATGATAGGGCAAATGGCGCCAATTTTAAGATGCAAACACGTCACCATGAACACAAAAAGAGCAATGTTCAACACAATCTTTCTCCCCACATATGTTACCAGTGCCAAACCTGGACGCTGACAACAAACGATAGAAGAAAACTAGTTACAACAGAGATGAAGTGTCTACGCAGAATGCTGGGTGTAACAAGAAGAGACCGGTTGAGAAATGAAGACATCAGGAAAAAGTGGGTACAACATCAGTACTAGACTTCATCAAGAAACAACAAATTAAATGGTTTGGCCACGTAAGCAGATTGCCATCAGACAGTGCACCTCAAAGAGCAATGCTGCTCCGATACAATGGGTACAAAGCAAAAGACCGGCCACGCAAAAGATGGACCTCAGAGATAACAGAGGCGACGAAAGAGACTATCTACGAAGTGCATACTAGAGCCCGTTTTAGAAATCTCTTCCTGTCCTGACGCTGTGAGGCATACAGGATTCGAGAAAGAAAGAAAGAAAGATGAGATGAGAGACATTAAAAACAAACGAGAACTGGATAACTACCTATCAATTACTTAGACATGAATTCGTAAGGTCGTGAGGTATATAAGATTGTCTGCCAAAAAATATTGTCCATCCGGTAGATTTCATACAAATGAAACCTTAGTGTGTTCACGAAATTTGAAACCAACTATAGGTTAATTGTGTTGTCGTGTTTATCATGTAATTATTGCCCGCCTACCCAGCGTTTTCGTAGCGAGCTGGACTGCGGTTGACTAGCCCTCTGTGAGTGCGGTTCAATTCCACAGGCTGGCAGAAAAGCCACAGGTTCCCCAGATTCACGGTGTTCGTGGCTCCGAACCGAAGGGTTACGATGTCCATGACACCGAGCCGAAGAGCTGAAAGCTCAAGTGCTTCTGAATCGGAAAAAAAGTAATACTATATATACATGTCTTTGTCCAAAATCTCCAGACTGTAGGAATAGCAAATCTAATGTGTTGTAGTTAGAAAATAGCACTATACTGGAAGCCACAGAAGAATTGTTAACCAAAATAGAACTTGTCTTGTTTTATTGCTACACGCTGGTGGATATACTGAGAACAAGAGATTGGAATACTTATGGAGCACAAGAGATCGGAATACTTATGTAGCACAAGAAATCGGAACACTTATGGAGCACAAGAGATCGGAACACTTATGCAGCACAAGAGATCGGAACACTTATGGAGCGTAAGAAATCGGAACACTTATGGAGCGTAAGAGATCGGAACACTTATGCAGCACAAGAGATCGGAACACTTATGCAGCGCAAGAGATCGGAACACTTATGCAGCACAAGAGATCGAAATACTTATGGACAACTGATGCCATCCTCACTGATGACAATATGATTACTAAACTGAATAGTGATTTGGGAAGTTTATAGATTAAATTATTTGTTTCCAAATTAACACACGCACACACACACACACACGCACACGCACACGCACACACACACACACACATACATATATATATATACACATAAGAACAAAAATCAAGTAATTAAGAGCCTGAATTTTTCCCTTGGCGACATATGGTTATGAGACATAGACCATTGACAAAGCGGCGGAGAAAATCATTAAAAGCCTTCAAATGCAAGTGCTATAGAAGAGCACTTAGAATATCATGGACAGAGATAAGAACAAATTCTACTGTTCTGTAACAACTTGATATTAAACATAGTTGGTTATTAAAGAGCATAAAATCAAGAAAAATTAATATTTCGGTCATATTAAACGACATGAGTGCCCAGAGAAGATAATTTTGAAGTGAATGGTGCCTGGAAGAAGAATGAGAGGAAGACATATAAGACGATGGGTGCAAGATGTCATTGACGATCTGAGAATGACTGCTGCTGACGCCGGTCAACTTGTACAGAACAGAGAGTTTTTCAGAACTACTGTCATGTGAGCCAAATTCCAGAAGGGACAAAGTACTTGATGATGAATATATATATATATATATAAGTCGTTAATGCTTTTCTGAAAAGAAACTAGAATCCAGCAAGACAACAACATTACTTACCAGCTTACCCCAATCTTGAAACACCCAGCAATTCCAGCAGAGACTAAAAGACAGATTATAAATGCAATCTTCATACCAACACTGTGCTACCAGAGCCAAACATGGGCACTGACAAAAGAATAAGAAAGAAATATTATCACATGCGAAATGAGATGCTTGAGGAAAGCAGTAAATAAAACAAGAAGAGACCATATAAGAAATGAGGAAATTAGAAGAACAGTCGGAACAACACCTGCTATTAGATTTATTGAAAAACAGAGACTCAAATGGTTTGGCCACTTGGTCAGAATGAACCGAATACACCAGTTGCAAGAGCGTACAACCTGAAAATGGAATCATCAAGAGGAAGGGGCAGACCAAGAAAAAGATGGGTTGATGGAGTTACAGACATCTTAAAACTCCACAATATCAAAGCATATCAAGCGACCGAGAGTGCACTATCTCGGAAACTGATCATCAGTTAAACCTGCTAAACCTAGCGGCAAAAAAGCAGAGAAGGACAAGAGAAGAAGAAAGAAAGATTGCTTTTCTGATAGGATAGACAACAACAAAAGAATATGTGATGACAATACTGTGATACGACATACATAGTAGAATAGTAGAATAGTAGAATAGTAGAAGAATATTAGGCAATAAACAATTAAGCAGATTGTAAAATGGAAACTGTAAGATTATAAGTCTCTGTGGGGGAGGGGTCTCTGTGGTTAAGTGGTTAGGCTCTTTGCTTTGTGAGTCGAAGGTCGTGGGTTCGAATCCGGATCGCGCCGTTCTGTTCAAGAGTGAAGTTTTTTCCAGAGACACCTAGAATTGTTGCTGGAGCTACAGAGTTTGTGCAATACTCTCGACAGGTTTCGAACCATTTCTGCGGAGAGGGACTGAACCATAAGAGGTAAAACCCGGTGCAATGAAGTCAATCCTTCGACTGTAATGAAGTCAATCCTTCGACTGTAATGAAGTCAATCCTTCGACTGTAATGAAGTCAATCCTTCGACTGTAATGAAGTCAATCCTTCGACTGTAATGAAGTCAAAGACTTCTAAAACGTAAATTACGCTACGAATTTAGACACGCAAAACCCTAACTAATTGAACTCAAGCGACGTAGGTATATTTAACGTAGATTGACGACTGGGCTCACAGGTGCACAACAAAGGAAAGAGAGAACCAGATTCGCCATCCTAAAACCGGACTGAGCTGACGTACGTGTTTCTACCAGAATGCACGATGACTGGACAGTACTGTCGTTATCTTAATTATAATGTTGTTCTTCACTATTTATGATGAGTGAGACACAGAAAGAGAGAACGGTTCTCATTTAATTCAGTTTCAGTTTCAGTTTGAAATATCTTAATTGCATTCAGGACATGTCAATAGGTGCTCCAATCTCCTTCGCAGTATCTCCAACAGCGTCCAGCGACTGACCGTACCAGTTCGATTTTGATTGATGAGCCTACTCACGTACCTGTTATGATGTTCTTTTCTTGCTACTTTAATCTTCGAAGCCAGCTCCTGCAATCTAGTAGTTGACATGTAGTTGTTTTAAATGAAAATATTTGCGGCCACACTCTATGAGGGCGTTCAAAATATCAGCTCTAACCACTGGATGGCCCTCTGATATGGTGCCAGAGTCAGCCAGCCAGTCTGCTCTCTCATTGCCAACAACACCCATGTGCCCCGGAACGAAGATAAGTGTGATTCTGCAATTTTTTTTACGCTTGTAGTAATTCAGTCCATTGCCTGTGCACCGAACCAGCCTCCACCATTCTGTTCATACTCAATGAATCAGAAACGAATGAGATATATGTTCTTCGGTTTCTTGGACACCTACTGTTGGATGAAGACACTAGAATTGATGATTAATCAATCCAGCGATTTAAGGAGTTTTTTTATTAGTCGTTGTACAAGTAGATATGAATGCTTGAGGGGCAGAGAGAGGATTGTGCCACAGGAACCATCAGTATACATACCTTCGACATCATTTGAATGAGACTACGCACTTATGGGTCTGCCCATATTGCTGTGAAGACAGTTCAGTAACCAATAAACAATTTAAAAACAAGCGCAGATAACTTTTACAAACTCTAATTGCAGAAAATAATTCCGAAATAAAACGTGAGACTAAAAGTAATATTTTCTGTAATCATTTAAATCATCATCAAATAGCTTGTCCCGATCAGAGTTTTGCCACCCTAACAGTCCTTACAAATTTTCTTTCTCATAGGTCAGATGGTTCATCTCTGCAGCAGGCATGCGCAATTCATCAGTTATATCTTGAGTCAATCGTCTTAGCGGTCTTTGCCAGAATGCTTCTTTTCATAATGCATTGCACTTCGTGTCTAGGATGGGCTAGGAGACATTGGATAGAATCGCTGGGGAGGTCTAAGCTGACAAAGATCAGTTTTATTTTTGTACCAGGGCATGCAGGTGTAAGGGGAATGAACGTGCGGATAGGCTTGCAGGTATGGCTGCTGTCCAAAGCGGACGAGCAATGGACCAGGCTGATATTATAAATTCCTTAAGGAGAGAGGGCGTGTACATGATTCACGTAATAGCGGTGAATCCACAACACTAACCAGACTGCAAGAACTCAAAGTTAAGTGTGGTGTAGCTCGACAAGAACGCTATGCTGGCAGACAAAGAAGAATTGTAAACCAACAAAGAACCGGTGTCGTTAGTCGCCACACGCTGATGGACATACTGAGGAGAGATCGGAGCACTTATGGACTAATTTGTTCAACGTGCAGTGATGGTGATCCGACGACTAAACTAAACTAAACTTCGTGTCTTCATATGTCCAACATATCTACATTTTCTCAATCTTGTTTTGTAGTCTCAAATGGCGAATCATGTAATAACAAATGACTGTTATAGTCTGTCCATTAATTCGTGAGCACGTTTGAAATTGATTTTCTCGAAAACTACCTGTTGGATCTCAGTGATTTTTGCAAGCAGCCTTAGAATATCCATGACGCTAGAGAAATATTTTTTCCAAGAAAATTTGATGTAGTTTGAAATATTTCTTCTTCAGGTTATATTAAAATCAACCTCACCGGATTGTACACAATAGTAACAGATCTACGGTACACAGACGTGTTGTTCTAAAAATACATTATGGTAACATTGAAATATCGTGAGTAAACAACAATTTCACGAATTCCGTGCACCTAACCCAGTCGACTTTGAACGCGGAAAGCATATGACGTTATAATTGGGATACCGTTTTATAGTTATAGGCGTATCTCGCTATTTGTATGAAGCTATTGTATCATATTTGTTGGCTTATCAAACTGACATTGATATCACATTCATAATGAGTCTGAAGTGCACATTTATAACAATGCAGAAGGTTACAGTTTTACTATACCAACACTTCCGTAGGGAATCTAAGAGAGGTCATCTATATTGCGATATTCATAACCCTGAGAAACGAACGCAACTGGCGCTTGGTCTGAATAGAGAATCCTTTTCCCGATGGATTAAACAATACACAAAGTGCACTAATGTCAAGCAAGGAAGGAAAAGAACAATTGACGACTTTGACATAGATGTCATAAGACGGAGCTCTTGAAAATGTTTGCGACAAATCAACTTGTTAC
The DNA here is from genome assembly GCA_020796225.1 of Arion vulgaris. NCBI lineage: Eukaryota > Metazoa > Mollusca > Gastropoda > Stylommatophora > Arionidae > Arion > Arion vulgaris. The sequence goes on from CM036754.1 coordinate 37,309,426, forward strand.
TCTCAGGAAACTGAAATTAAAACTGCAATCAGATTGCAGCATAGACATTTCTAAAAGTACTCTATGGAAAATTGTAAGAGCCGCCGGCTTCACCTTCAGAAAACTATAGGCGGCAGGAATATTATTTGTGAAAAACCACATTTAATTGCTGCGCGAAGTAAATACCTGAGGCAGATCCGTGAGCGGCGGAGGCAAGGCTATGATATTGTATATTTGGACGAATCCTTGGTCAATGCTCACCACACCAATGCTAAAGAATGGCAATCAGTAGACGGTGAACAGAAAAGAAAAATACCAAGCAGCAAAGGCCAGCGTATTATACTAACACATGCAGGAAGGAGTGAAGAAGGTCTTGTCCATGACGCTGGACTTATTTTCCAATCAAAAAGTACCGACGGTAGGGACTACCACACAGAAATGAATGGACATATTTTCAGGCACTGGATGGAGAAAGATCTACTTCCAATTCTAAACAGACCATCATGCTTGGTAATGGATAATGCATCCTATCACAACGCAGTATCAGCGGAAGACAAAGTACCAACTGCATCAAATACAAAAGATCAAATTAGGACTTGGCTTGCTAAGGAAATTGTCAGCTTCGATGATACATATTTGAAACCCGAGTTGTTGCACCTGGTGAGGATGACAAATAAGACAAAGGTGTTTCATATTGACAAAATAATTGCGGAATACGGCCACACGTCTTTGCGACTACCTCCATATCATGCTCACCTCAATCCGATAGAGCTTGTCTGGGCTAAAGTAAAAGGACAAGTTGCCGAACAGAACAGGGCGTTTAAAATGTGTGATGTTGAAGTTCTGACACGTGAGTCCTCTCAATGATAGACATGCAGTTCTGGAAGAAGTGTGTTGAACATGTGCTCCGAGAGGAAGACGAGTACTGGCACCGAGATGGATTACAATTTGTCCAGCCAGTAACAATTATCAACCTCATGGAATCGTCAGATTCGGGATGATACAAATCATATTTTGATTACAGACTGAGAAATAGCAACGTATACATTTCCATATCCAAATGCGTCTACCATCATACAATTTGTGGTGAAGTTAAGACACCCTGGGGTCTAATGGTGACCGAAGGGAGGACTAACTGTTGCATATTGTATCCAAGTTCACGATTGCACATAAAGGGCAACACACTTAATTACTTGACCTATCAAGTTAATATGGAGATACACCTATGAATAGAATTGACATGGACAAATTCTAGGGATTACTGTAAAATCTAAAATTTGAGCCCCGTATTTGCAATTGTCATAAAAGATCAAAGGAATTCGCCGATGTGCAAAATCAGTAGCATCTATGAACTACTGGTTAGCTTTATTTTAGCGTCATGTATATTCTAAGGCTGCATGCAAAACATCACTGAGATCCAACAGGTAGTTTTCGAGAAAATCAATTTCAAACGTGCTCACGAATTAATGGACATACTATAGTTAGTTAGTTTGTTCCTTTCGTGCCAAAGGCGACACATAGGGCAGAGATTTTAGATCTCCATGTTATGCGGTTCTTTGCTAGCAGTTGGAGATCTTGTATGGTTTTACATCCCAATAGTTTACTTTCTTGTAGGATTGTTCTTCGAAGAATGGTCTTTGGTCTTCCACGTTTTCTTTTCCCAACTGGTGACCACATAAGGACTTGTCGATTTAGTCTCTTTTCGTCTGATCTAAGAACATGACCTAAATATTTCCACCTTCGTTTTCTTATAATATTTGATACGGGTTGTTGGTGTGTTCTATCTCTCACTGTGGTGTTAGAAACGAAATCACTCCATTTTACTTTTAATAATTCTCAAAGCTGTCCAGTTTCTTATCAATTTTCTTTGTTGATTTCCAACTTTCACAGCCGTAGGTCAGTACAAGAATCATACAGGACCTAAACAATTTAATTTTTGTAGATATACCCATAGTACCTAGCATTAAAAACCAATTAAAACTTCAGACTTGCTTTCTGTGGCGGAAATATGATATGCGTGGCTCTGTCCAATGATATGACATACTCAAGATTGCACTGTATAAACTCATTTTGGTCTTCATGTTAAGGTTGGCCGTTTTAAACAAAAACCCTCGATTTTAACACAATAACACATGTTTTCCGCTTTCAAAGCATTGTTAAAAGGAAGTAGAAATGTACCTAGATATAAGTACTTTCCATTTATTGAAGATTGTTTAAACTTCAGTAACGTGATTGTGAAGCAATGTTTTTGTCAACAGATATCCAAAAGCCGATATATCGGTTTTAAAACATCACGAACATTAGTTAAACTCTGAACTAATCAATTGCCCCCCTAAACGATGAAAATGCCCCCCTGTGGGGCGTGGGCCCCACTTGGGAAACAGGGATGTAGACGAAAGCAAACTTGTTCTTCTCTTAGTCTTGCGTCGACGGCTTTTTTGTTTAGCCTCTCTATCAAAATGCTGCGGAATAGTTTGCCTGTTGTTGATAGCAGAGTTTTTCCGCGCCAGTTGTTGCAATTTGACAAATCGCCTTTTTGGCGGAGCTTGAATATCACTTCATCTTTCCAATCTTTTGGAGGGGTCTCATTCTGCCAAACATCGTTCATTAAGGTACCTAGGAATCCCATTGATTCCTCATCAGTTGCTTTTAGCATCTCTCCTGAAATATCGTCGCTACCGATGGCTTTGTTGTTTTTCAGTTTCTTGATGGCTTGTTTCATTTCTTCCATTGAGAAGTCGTCAATGGATGCATTTAATGATGGCATTTGTATTTTTGTTTCGAAAACTGGTGTTATCGTTGGGTTGGGTCTATTTAATACCTCTTTAAAATGTTCAGCCCATCTTTTCGATTGCGCTTGTTGTGATGGTATGGATTCATTGTTTTTCCCTTTCACAGGACAGCTTGCCATCGGCGGATGATTCGTTAGCTATTTCATAACATGAAAGAGTGTTTTACTGTTCCCTGTTTTGGATGCTGTTTCTGCCTCTAGAGATAACTTCTGGATGTAATCACGTTTATCTTTGCGAGCATTTGCTTTAATATCTTTGTCCAGTTGTCTATATTCAAGGACTGTTGATTCGTTTTGAGTCGATAGCACTCTTAGTTTAACTTCTTTTCTTTCTTGGATTTTTGCCATGTTTCTTCACTTAACCAATTCTTTCTTTCCTTTTTTTATATATCCCGCTGTTTCTGCTGCTGCAGATTTAATAGTGTTCTTAAAAAGTTCCAATGATTTTCTATGTTCTTCTCGGTGTGTCCTGTTGTAGTGAAGTTATGTGTTGGTGAATCTATTATGGATATCGATATTGTAGGAACTTTGAATGTTTGGCAAAAGTAGGCGTTTAGAATCTGTTTTCTTCGTTTTTTGCGGTTTGTATAGTACTTTCAGTTTAGTTTTTATTTTGGCAATGCATAAGTTGTGGTCGCTGCCAATATCTGCCCCTCTGTAGGCTCTTACATCTAAGACGGACGTACGAAATTTCGAGTTTATACAGAAGTGATCAATCTGGTTTTTGCATGTTATTCAGGAGAATTCCAAGTTGTTTTATGAATGTCTTTGTGTGGAAAGAAGGTACAGTACTTGCTATAACCATATTAGTCAGCTCACATAATTCGAGAAATCTTTCTCCATTTTGGTTCATGGTGCCCATGCCATGTTTGCCGATGAACCTTTCTATGCCTTTGTTGTCATTGCCGATTTTATCATTAAAGTCGCCCATAGTCACAATGAAATCGTGCCTAGATGTTTTGTTTAGAACGTCTAGCAGTGAAGCGTAAAATCTGTCCTTCTAGTCATCTGTGCTGTCGTTCGTTGGAGCGTAACATTGTATCATTGTCAGTTTAAAGTGTTTAGTTTGTAGTCGGACTGTTATAATTCTTTCGTTGATTGGCTCCCAGCTAATAAGTGATGATGCAGCTTTATGTGTCATGATGATACCAACTCCTTCTTTATGAATAGTATCAGCTGTCCCGGAATGAATAATAAACACATTTTCGCTAGATATATAATTTTTACCTGTATCCAATCATCTGCACTCACTGACACCCATGATGTCCAAGTTATAACTTTTCAAAGTACTGTAGTTTTACAAAATACAAAAACAATGACAATACACAACAAAGTTTCAACCAAAAAGCCTTTATCAAACAAACGATACAACAGAAGTGACGAATTTCACAGGAGACTACATATAGTCTACGATAGAGATGTATTTCAACGGGTATAAAATGAAAATCTATCTTCAATAATGTAATGAACTCACCAAAACTAAACTTCATCAAGAAACAACAAATTAAATAGTCCGCCCACATGAGCAGCTTACCAACAGACTGTGTGCCTCAAAGCGCGATGTTGCTCCGATACAATGGATACAAAGCAAAAGGCGGCTACGCAAAAGATGGTCCGCAGAGATAACAGAGGCGACGAAGAACACTATTTATGAAGCGCTTACAAGGGCTCGTTCTAGAAATTTCTTCTTATCCTGATACTGGGAGACAAAATATGATTTGAGAAAAGAAAGAAATAGAGACAAATGTCTGTTATAGAGATTTTTGAAAATCTTGAAGCTAAGAATTCAAGAAAAGAACAAGAGACAAATGTCTGTTATAGAGATTTTTGAAAATCTTGAAGCTAAGAATTCAAGAAAGAAAGAGAAACAAAAGTCCGTTATAGAGACTTTTTAAAATGCTGAAGCTAAAAATTCAAGAAAAGAAAAAGAGAAAAGAATAATAAAATAAGAAAGTGAAATAAGTGTCTGCAATAACTCACATCGACATCGAACTAGAACGTAATGAAGGTACACTCAAGAAATAAGTTCAAAGCAGCCAACAAAATATATAGAACTCAAAAATAGATAGAACTCAAAAATAGATAGAACTCAACGTTCCAGAAAATGAGAAGCATAATATGCAACAAGTTACTGTCAATTGAGATCAAAATGAGAGTAATAGTGATACATAGAACCACTACTGACCTACGGGTGCGAGTCATGAACAATAAACAAACAGATAGAAAAATCTCTGAGAGCCACAGTGATGTCGTTTCACAGAAGAATGATGGGAATCTCATGGACTGCTAAAATGACTAATGTGGAGGTGTTGAATGAGGTCAAGACACAGAGAAAGCTTGTCATTAATATAAGAAAAAGACAGTTATCATTTTTCGGACATAGGATGAGAAAGGGAGGTTTAGAACATATTGTAACAACCGGTAGAATCGAGGGCAGACGAGATAGATGAAGACAGAGAGATACAATTTGCCAGTTGTTGCAATTTGACAAATCACCTTTTTTTGGAGCTTGAAAGTCACTTCATCTTTCCAATCTTTTGTTTTTGGGAGCTTGAATATCACTTCATCTTTCCAATCTTTTGGATGGGTTTCATTTTGCCAAACATCGTTCATGTTCGTTTTCGGTAGGTAGGAATGCCATTGATTCCTCGTCAAAACACATTGTAACAACCGGTAGAATCGAAGGAAGACAAGATAGATGAAGACAGCGAGATACAATTTTGGATAGTCTTGACTTCATGGCACGGGGGAACTTCAACATCTGAGATGATAGCAAACACGAAAGACAGAGATTTGTGTAGATCCATGATCGCCTACGCCTGTCGGTACGGCACCTGATGATGATAATAAATTATGTGTGAAATAAAAGTTAGAAAAGATATCAGTGCTGAGTAGGTCATTTTTAATATTCCAGATGATATCTGGTCATAGAGAGACAACAGACACAAACAGACATTCTCACCACGGGAGATAAATAGACTGTGTGAAAAGTTGACATTTGAATATTGTTAGCGTTATGTGAGCAACTAGCCAAGCTAATCAGATGATCTTTATTGATACCCAATATAATATTACACTTCAACTTGTGAAGAGAGTCCCAGCAACAGATGTTATACTTGACACTTTGAGAGAATAAAACCTGACGTCTAGGCGTCCTTACTTCATCCACAGATTTACCTCTGAGAAAGACTCTTGAATCGTCGTGACAGTTCGCATAAAACAAGGAAAGGTATGTGAATTTTTCTTGTTGTCTCCCCTAGACCGTATCCCATCACTAATAATTTTACTAAGAATAGTTTGTAGTTCTTAGTTATATGATGACTATCATCATAGAACTCGGACAATTCCATAGGTGCGCAATCTTCGCCTCAACAATTGTAGCCTTGTCCAGCAGCCCAACACGCCAGTTTGATGTTAATTAATCAATACTTAGGCTATTAGTATGTCTTTGGTGATTGTTATTTTTGCTTTTTGACTGGATTCTGCTATGCCATCTAACCATATTTATCGTGGTCTTCCAATCGCCCTCTTTACTTGTAGAAGACCATGCATACAGTTGAGTTCGGATGCAATCTTATTAAGTGGCCAAACAACTTATTCTTTGTTTCTCAATGTATTTCAAAAAAGATTCTGTGACAACTATCTTTCTTATGCTAATGTTGGGTGACTGTATTTTCTGGTGTTTTTAGGTGCTTGTTTCTCGTGTCAGAGGTGCACGGTTCGCTCCCTTGTGGAGCCATCTGGATAATTTTCCAGGGATCCCTGATCTGAGTGTAAATGAAATCGAGTCCCTAGTCCTATCAGAGACAGATGATAAAACGTAGGTACCGTTATCAATTTGAGACCGTAAAAGATAGACTACGAAATGAGGACATTAGAAGCAAAGCGGGCATAACTTCATGCACCGAATACATCGAAGAACAACAAATGCAGTGGTTTGAACATTTAATGAGAATGAAATACAACCAACCACCAATAACAGCATACAATAAAAGAGATCGGGTACTAGAGCTAAGGGAAGACCAAGAAAAAAATGGATAGACAATATCAAGAGCACATTATATAAACAAAGAAATAACACAACAAGGGCTACTCATCTGACCCTAGATTGCAAAATAAAGCTCCCATCCCTAGGCTTAACGGCAAGAGTGGACAGCCAACTACATCTTCCACCAAGGAATAGACAATAGACAGTAGACAACGTAAAACAACGCTTGACAGTTGAAAATCGAGAAGAGCAGGCTGGAAATCCGCTGCACGGGAAAAAATTCATTAGAAAATATTTTAAATAAAATTGCTAAAAAAATATTTTTCCGTCTTCAAAATGACATCGGGGACACTCACCGGAGCTACAGAGTTCGTGTACTGCCGCTGAGATCTTCTTGTGCAAGAAAGTGATCGGAGCACACATGGTTACTCACCGAAGTGCAATGATGATGGTCCTATCAATCAATCAGTTTCACTTTCAGTTTGGAATATATTCATTGCACTCCGGACATGTCCATAGGTTCTCCGATCTCCTTCGTAATAACCCCAACAGTGTCTAGCCACTGACCGGACCAGTTCGATTTTGATTGATGAGCCTACTCATATACCTGTTATGCGGTTCTTTTCTTTCTACTCCAATCTTCAAACCCAGCTCCTGCCGGTCTGCCCAGCGTGTTCGTAGCGCGTTGGACTACCGGTGACTATCCCTCTGTGTGTGCGGGTTCATTTCCGCGGGATGGCAGAAAAAGCCACAGATTCCCAGATTTACGGTGTTCGTGGCACCGAACCGAAGGGTTACGATGTCCATGACACCGAGCCGAAGAGCTGAAAAGCTCAAGTGCTTCTGGATCGGAAAAAAAAAAACCCAGTTCCTGCAATCTAGTAGTTGACATGGGTTGGTTGAAACTCTTCTTTGCGACCACACTCTATGCGGGCGTTCAAAATGTCAGCTCTATTCATTGGCTGGCCCTCTGATATGGTGGCAGAGCCAGCAAGCTTGTCTGCTCTCTCATTACCACCGACTCTCATGTGCCCTCTGATATGATGACAGAGTCATCCAGCTTGTCTGCTCTCTCATTACCAACGACACCCATGTGCGCCGGAACGACGATAATTGTTCAATCATTCAGAATACTAAAAGCATGCATATTCCCAGTGGCAAGGTATGCGTGTGAAGCATGGACAATTGACAGATCATTGGGAAAATATATATGTTCTTTTGGATATGTGTTACAGAAGAGTCCACCGTACATCATGGACAAAGAAGAAAACAAATAGATCTACCCAGAAGATATTCACAATCAAATAAAATTAGATGATGCTATAAATAAAATTAGATGATGCTATAAATAAAATTAGATGATGCTATAAATAAAATTAGATGATGCTATAAATAAAGTTAGATGATGCTATAAATAAAGTTAGATGATGCTATAAATAAAGTTAGATGATGCTATAAATAAAATTAGATGATGCTATAAATAAAGTTAGATGATGCTATAAATAAAATTAGATGATGCTACAAATAAAATTAGATGATGCTATAAATAAAGTTAGATGATGCTATAAATAAAATTAGATGATGCTATAAATAAAATTAGATGATGCTATAAATAAAATTAGATGATGCTATAAATAAAATTAGATGATGCTATAAATAAAGTTAGATGATGCTACAAATAAAGTTAGATGATGCTATAAATAAAATTAGATGATGCTATAAATAAAATGAGAAGTTTAAGTATATTGTGCATATTCCTCTTCTTGGAAAGCTCCATATCGACTACTTATTAACCACTCTTTGTGATTTATATGTGATCTGAGTCTAAGATCGAGTGTACGTTGTGCCAGTTATGCGCCTACATGTAGGCCAGCACATCCGATTTCTGCGTCGCTTTTTATTTATTATGGTAGCTTCCCTAGGTCCCTACCTCAGTCGCCTCTTACGACATGCTTTGTAGGTGTTACTATTCTTTGATCACCTTCCTAGTCTCAACATCAAATGGGCGGTTTATTGGGTATATAAAGAGACACGAAAGGTTGCAGAAAACTATTGCATAAGGAGGTTTGCCGACAAAGACAAGGAGAGGAAGATAGATTCAGGATTTAACTGATGGTTTGAACATGACGGCTGCAGAGGCGGGACATCTGGTCTATGAGAGAAATTCAGGAGAAACGTTGAAGTGGCAAAGTTCTGCTCAGGACAAGCTATTTGATGATGATGATGACAAAGATGAGAAGAGGAAGACCATTGAGAAGATGGATTAACGAGTTGAGCATGACGAGTGCAGAGAGAGAACTCCCAAGAGGAAGACCATTGAGAAGATGGATTAACGAGTTGAGCATGACGAGTGCAGAGAGAAAACTCCCAAGAGGAAGACCATTGAGAGATGGTTAACGAGTTGAGCATGACGAGGCAGAGAGAAACTCCCAAGAGGAAGACCATTGAGGAGATGGGTTAACAGTTGAGCATGCAGAGCAGAGAGAACTCCCAGAGGAAGACCATTGAGGAGATGGGTTAACGAGTTGAGCATGACGAGGCAGAGAAAACTCCCAAGAGGAAGACCATTGAGAGATGGGTTAACGAGTTGAGCATGACGAGAGCAGAGAGAGAACTCCCAAGAGGAAGACCATTGAGAAGATGGGTTAACGAGTTGAGCATGACGAGAGCAGAGAGAGAACTCCCAAGAGGAAGACCATTGAGAAGATGGGTTAACGAGTTGAGCATGACGAGGCAGAAAAGAACTCCCAAGAGGAAGACATTGAGGAGATGGGTTAACGAGTTGAGCATGACAGAGCAGAGAAGAACTCCCAAGAGGAAGACCATTGAGAGATGGGTTAACGAGTTGAGGGTGACGAGAGCAGAGAGAACTCCCAAGAGGAAGACCATTGAGAGATGGGTTAACAGAGTTGAGCGTGACGAGGCAGAGAGAGAACTCCCAAGAGGAAGACCATTGAGGAGATGGGTTAACGAGTTGAGCGTGACGAGGCAGAGAAACTCCCAAGAGGAAGACCATTGAGAGATGGGTTAACGAGTTGAGCTGACGAGAGCAGAGAGAACTCCCAAGAGGAAGACCATTGAGAGATGGGTTAACGAGTTGAGCTGACGAGGCAGAGAGAGAACTCCCAAGAGGAAGACCATTGAGAGATGGGTTACGAGTTGAGTGGAAGCAGAGAACTCCAGAGAAGCCATTGAGAGATGGTTAACGGTTGAGCGTGACGAGAGCGAGAGAACTCCCAAGAGGAAGACCATTGAGGAGATGGGTTAACGAGTTGAGCGTGACGAGAGCAGAGAGAGAACTCCCAAGAGGAAGACCATTGAGAGATGGGTTAACAGTTGAGGTGACGAGGCAGAGAGAACTCCCAAGAGGAAGACCATTGAGAAGATGGGTTAACGAGTTGAGCGTGACGAGTGCAGAAGAACTCCCAGAGGAAGACCATTGAGAAGATGGGTTAACGAGTTGAGCGTGACGAGAGCAGAGAGAGAACTCCCAAGAGGAAGACCATTGAGGAGATGGGTTAACGAGTTGAGCGTGACGAGAGCAGAGAGAGAACTCCCAAGAGGAAGACCATTGAGAAGATGGGTTAACGAGTTGAGCGTGACGAGGCAGAAGAGAACTCCCAAAGGAAGACCATTGAGGAGATGGGTTAACGAGTTGAGCGTGACGAGAGCAGAGAGAGAACTCCCAAGAGGAAGACCATTGAGAAGATGGGTTAACGAGTTGAGCGTGACGAGAGCAGAGAGAGAACTCCCAAGAGGAAGACCATTGAGGAGATGGGTTAACGAGTTGAGCATGACGAGTGCAGAGAGAGAACTCCCAAGAGGAAGACCATTGAGGAGATGGGTTAAGCGAGTAGCTGACAGTGCAGAGAGAACTCCCAAGAGGAAGACCATTGAGAGATGGGTTAACGAGTTGAGCAGTGACGAGTGCAGAGAAGAACTCCCAAGAGGAAGACCATTGAGAGATGGGTTAACGAGTTGAGCGTGACGAGTGCAGAGAGAGAACTCCCAGAGGGAAGATCATTGAGAGATGGGTTACAGAGTTGAGGATGACGAGTGCAAGAGAGAGAACTCCCAAGAGGAAGACCATTGAGAGATGGGTTAACGAGTTGAGCGTGACAGAGCAGAGAGAACTCCCAAGAGGAAGACCATTGAGGAGATGGGTTAACGAGTTGAGGCGTGACGAGGCAGAGAGGAACTCCCAAGAGGAAGACCATTGAGAGATGGGTTAACGAGTTGAGCGTGACGAGGCAGAGAGAGAACTCCAAGAGGAAGACCATTGAGGAGATGGGTTAACGAGTTGAGCGTGACGAGAGCAGAGAGAGAACTCCCAAGAGGAAGACCATTGAGGAGATGGGTTAACGAGTTGAGCGTGACGAGTGCAGAGAGAGAACTCCCAAGAGGAAGACCATTGAGGAGATGGGTTGCGAACGAGTTGGAGTGACGAGAGCAGAGAGAGAACTCCCAAGAGGAAGACCATTGAGGAGATGGGTTAACGAGTTGAGCTTGACGAGAGCAGAGAGAGAACTCCCAAGAGGAGACCATTGAGAGATGGGTTAACGAGTTGAGCTGACGAGTGCAGAGAGAGACTCCCAAGAGGAAGACCATTGAGGAGATGGGTTAACGAGTTGAGCTTGACGAGTGCAGAGAGAGAACTCCCAAGAGGAAGACCATTGAGAAGATGGGTTAACGAGTTGAGCTTGACGAGTGCAGAGAGAGAACTCCCAAGAGGAAGACCATTGAGAAGATGGGTTAACGAGTTGAGCATGACGAGTGCAGAGAGAGAACTCCCAAGAGGAAGACCATTGAGAAGATGGGTTAATGAGTTGAGCATGACGAGTGCAGAGAGAGAACTCCCAAGAGGAAGACCATTGAGAAGATGGGTTAATGAGTTGAGCATGACGAGGCAGAGAGAACTCCCAAGAGGAAGACCATTGAGAAGATGGGTTAATGAGTTGGAGCATGACGAGTAGCAGAGAGAGAGAACTCCCAAGAGGAAGACCATTGAGAAGATGGGTTAATGAGTTGAGCATGACGAGTGCAGAGAGAGAACTCCCAAGAGGAAGACCATTGAGAAGATGGGTTAATGAGTTGAGCATGACGAGTGCAGAGAGAGAACTCCCAAGAGGAAGACCATTGAGAAGATGGGTTAATGAGTTGAGCATGACGAGTGCAGAGAGAGAACTCCCAAGAGGAAGACCATTGAGAAGATGGGTTAACAGGTTGAGCATGACGAGTGCAGAGAGAACTCCCAAGAGGAAGACCATTGAGAGATGGGTTAACGAGTTGAGCATGACGAGTGCAGAGAGAAAACTCCCAAGAGGAAGACCATTGAGAAGATGGGTTAACGAGTTGAGCATGACGAGTGCAGAGAGAGAACTCCCAAGAGGAAGACCATTGAGAAGATGGGTTAACGAGTTGAGCGTGACGAGTGCAGAGAGAGAACTCCCAAGAGGAAGACCATTGAGAGATGGTTAAGAGTTGAGCGTGACGAGTGCAGAGAGAACTCCCAAGAGGAAGACCATTGAGAAGAGTGGGTTAACGAGTTGAGCGTGACGAGTGCAGAGAGAGAACTCCCAAGAGGAAGACCATTGAGAAGATGGGTTAACGAGTTGAGCGTGACGAGTGCAGAGAGAGAACTCCCAAGAGGGAAAACCATTGAGAAGATGGGTTAACGAGAGTTGGAGCTGACGAGGCAGAGAGAGAACTCCCAAGAGGAAGACCATTGAGAAGATGGGTTAACGAGTTGAGCATGACGAGTGCAGAGAGGAAAATCCCAAGAAGACCATTGAGAGATGGGTTAACGAGTTGAGCGTGACGAGTGCAGAGAGAGAACTCCCAAGAGGAAGACCATTGAGAAGATGGGTTAACGAGTTGAGCATGACGAGTGCAGAGAGAGAGAACTCCAAGAGAAGACCATTGAAGAAGATGGGTTAACGAGTTGAGCATGACGAGTGCAGAGAGAAAACTCCCAAGAGGAAGACCATTGAGAAGATGGGTTAACGAGTTGAGCATGACGAGTGCAGAGAGAGAACTCCCAAGAGGAAGACCATTGAGAAGATGGGTTAACGAGTTGAGCATGACGAGTGCAGAGAGAGAACTCCCAAGAGGAAGACCATTGAGAAGATGGGTTAACGAGTTGAGCTTGACGAGTGCAGAGAGAACTCCCAAAAGGAAGACCATTGAGAGATGGGTTAACGAGTTGAGCATGACGAGTGCAGAGAGAGAACTCCCAAGAGGAAGACCATTGAGAAGATGGGTTAACGAGTTGAGCGTGACGAGAGCAGAGAGAGAACTCCCAAGAGGAAGACCATTGAGAAGGTGGGTTAACGAGTTGAGCATGACGAGTGCAGAGAGAGAACTCCCAAGAGGAAGACCATTGAGAGATGGGTTAACAGAGTTGAGCATGACGAGGCAGAGAGAGAACTCCCAAGAGGAAGACCATTGAGAAGATGGGTTAAGAGTTGAGCATGACGAGAGCAGAAGAGAACTCCCAAGAGGGAAAACCATTGAGAGATGGGTTAACGAGTTGAGCTGACGAGTGCAGAGAGAACTCCCAAGAGGAAGACCATTGAGAGATGGGTTAACGAGTTGAGCGTGACGAGGCAGAGAGAACTCCCAAGAGGAAGACCATTAGAAGATGGGTTAACGAGTTGAGCTGACGAGTGCAGAGAGAGAACTCCCAAGAGGAAGACCATTGAGAAGATGGGTTAACGAGTTGAGCGTGACGAGAGCAGAGAGAGAACTCCCAAGAGGAAGACCATTGAGAGAAAGGGTTAAGAGTTGAGCTGACGAGAGCAGAAGAGAACTCCCAAGAGGAAGACCATTGAGAAGATGGGTTAACGAGTTGAGCGTGACGAGGCAGAGAGAAACTCCCAAGAGGAAGACCATTGAGAAGATGGGTTAACGAGTTGAGCATGACGAGAGCAGAGAGAGAACTCCCAAGAGGAAGACCATTGAGAAGATGGGTTAAGAGTTGAGCGTGACGAGAGCAGAGAGAACTCCCAAGAGGAAGACCATTGAGAGATGGGTTAGATGAGTTGAGCATACGAGTGCAGAGAGAGAACTCCAAGAGAAGACCATTGAAGATGGGTTAACGAGTTGAGCTGTACGAGAGCAGAGAGAACTCCCAAGAGGAAGACCATTGAGAGATGGGTTAACGAGTTGAGCATGACGAGTGCAGAGAGAACTCCAAGAGGAAGACCATTGAGGAGATGGGTTAAGAGTTGAGCAGTGACGAGGCAGAAGAGAACTCCCAAGAGGAAGACCATTGAGAGATGGGTTAACGAGTTGAGCATGACATGCAGAGAGAGAACTCCCAAGAGAAGACCATTGAGAAGATGGTTAATGAGTTGAGCATGACATGAGAGAGAGAACTCCCAAGAGGAAAGACCATTGAGAGATGGGTTCGAGTTGAGCATGATGACTGCAGAGAAGACCTAAAGGACTGATTAGGATGAGCCATTTGCTGAAGAACAACCTATTGAATAGGTAGTACTATGGTGATTCTACAGACGTTGTCGTTAGAATAATATCGGGTCTCTGTGGCGTAGATTAGGTATGCGTCTCTCGTGCCAAAGGTGACTCAGGTTCGCTCCTAGCGGAGGCGTCACGATATTATTCCAGAGTTCCCTAATCTAGGGTAGGTGAGATCGAGTTTTTAATCCTATCGGAGACGGACTAAAACGTAAGGTCCCGTGTTCAATTTGAGCAAGTAAAAGAACCCTTGACAGTTCAAAATGGAGAAGAGCAGGCTGGAAAGCCGCTGCTCGGGCTCAATTCATTTTTTTAAAATAAAAATAAAATTCCTACACCATTAAAAAAATTTAATCGGGACCCCCGCCGGTGCTACGGAGTTCGTGCACTGCAGCTGAGATCTTCCTGTGTAAGAATGAGATCGGAGCACACATGGTTACTCATCAAAGTGCAATTATAGTGGTCCTATCAATAAAGCATTCAATATATGTGTATATATAAACTATATTGTCCAACTACTAACAATATCAAAATTCTACAATTGTATATTCTACAGATGAAAGCTATGTACCTGCTTGTGGTTTTGTCCGCTGTGGTATTCTCTGTAATAGAGAGCACACATGTAGAAAAGGAAAACGAGAGATCTTCAAGACTTTTGGGTGCGCTTCTCAGTGGTGGTGGTGCTAAGAGTGGTGGTGGTGGTGGTGATGGTGGCGGAGGAGGAGTTTTAGGAGATCTTTAGGAGGTGTTCTTGGTGGAGATGGAATTTTGGGAGTTTTGGCAGGTCTGCTCGGTCCAATTTTAGAACCACTTTTGGCTGCACTAGGACCACTTATCCAGACTGTAGTTGGTCTCTTTTCATCTTTGGGAGGAGGCAAACGGTAAGTCTCTGATATTTGATAATATACATATACAGTGGCAGCTCGTCATTAAGGGGCAGTAGGGCCGGGCCCCACCAAAATCATGTATAACTAATATGTAAATAATAATATATAACCTAATCCAAAACTATGATTTTTCCGAAAATATGTGTCCGGCCCCACCAACAAAAATGATCACGAGCCGCCACTGTAAATATATATATAGACTTGTCAGGATATTATGAAATTATTGGGTATACTGTCTTTATTTAATGTTTACGGTGTGTTATGGCGGTGTAGGGAAGGGATGGGGGTACATGAGCTTGAGTCTAATCTAACAAAATCTAACAGCCGTTCATTGCAAGTGATGACGACAACAGTCTCAGACGTGTGCTACTACACCTGTCTGGTGTGTGCGGTGGTGACAATAGAGTCCAATACTAGAACACAATCCCCTACCACAGGTGGGGCATACATGATCAAGGTTAGACATGTGAGTGTTGTGTGTTCTGTCTTTTCGCACAGCTTGTTTACTCTGTGCCTCAGCGGCGCGACAATTCTCAGCTTTGCGAGTTCCTCTTGTGTTGTTACATCGCTACATTTGGCCAGGGATTCCCAGGACATGGTGTCTATATCGAATCTTGAGTAATGTAATGTCCACGGTGGTTAGAGCAGTCACCGCAAAACTCACATTATGATTTTGTCTTTATGATTTTTTTCTTCAGAAATGACTCATTGACGCTATGTCTTGGGATTGTCCAGGATTGAGCCCTGGTCTCTCGAATGGAAGCCGCGCTCTAATTTATTCGTCAACACCAGCGTTTCCTAAAGTGAGCGGTACGCTCCCTCCCCTACCCCAGTGGCGCTGAAGCGGATGGGGGAAGGTGTTCATGCGATTAGGGTCGGTGGCTCCTTAAAGAAGAAATTAATAATAAATATTTTAAAATAAATTATTTTCGTGATTTTGCGATTTAATAATCATTTGAAATTTGAATTCTGCATTTTAATTCATCTTATGTCTGTCTTACACGATCCATTTTTAATCAATTTTTCTATTTCTGCATATAATCATTTGAAAATTAACCATGTATGACAGAAATATATATCAATTTTCTATGTCAAAGAGAAAATAGATCATGTATATATAGGAGGGGGCGTTGTCAAACTGTTATAATGTGAAGGGAACGTTACAAAGTTAAGTTTATGTTGTGTAAAGTTGACGGTGAGTCGAATCAGTTTGAGAATCTATGGTCTAAACTCACCTCGTTATACATCAACCAGATAACATAGACCATTGATTAGATTTCACTAACAGAAAAACATTTTATGTTGAAATAAGAAATATATTTACAAGATCATCATCATAATCAAGTTGCTTGTCCTGAACAGAACTTTGCCCCGTTAACAGTTCTTCAGAATTTCTCTCTCTCATAGGCCAGATGTCCCGCCTCTGCAGCCGTCATGTTTAAATCATCAAGTATATATTTAATCTATTTTCTGCATGATCTTCTTCTCCTCAGCTTTGTCGGGATGCCTCCTTCCATAATGTTCTTCTCCAACCTTTTGTGCATTTTCATATGTCTTCACCTTTATCATTCTTACGTGTTGTATCAACCAGTCTTCTTTGATTCTGTGTTTTTGTTCTGGATAGAGCTATTTCTACTCTTCTCTGTCCATGATATACGAATAACTCTTCTGTAACACTTTCAATTGACAATAATAATTAACTATTGATATTTGATTTCAGAGATGTAGATGAAGTCTTCGGATCATACCCCATCAACCATGTGTGTCTTGCTTGTCCTTTCCTAAATGATGCTTCAACAATTGCAAGTTGTTCATCTTACTGCTCTGCTAATGGATGGACTTTTGCTTAATAAGTAAGAAAAATGTGCAGTGAGAAAGTTTCAATATTGAATCGAGAAGTGTAAAACATACTTTATTAAGTGAAAAATAGAAAGTGTGAAAGTTAGAAATTTAAATACAAAAAATAAGGTTACGGTTGCAAAATGTGAAGTCTGACAGTTGAAGAGTGAAGTATGACATGGTTCGAATCCTGTATTTGGTAATTTGTTTTTCCGGAAGCCCCTAATACCTGTACACTATCTATTTATTGATCGGTTGCTTCCCTTGGGTTTATTGTTTTTAAAAAAAATCAAATCCTGGATGTCATCTTAACTCTGGTAACATACTGCTATATCAGTTTAGTTAAGTGAATAGGGATTGAAGAGAGAAGGTGCCACAAGTGCCATGCTCAAAATGGATGTGCAAGATGAAGCAATAGAAGCGCATATCATAGACTTCTTCTCCTCTTTGCAGGAATATCTCATTCCGTACTTTCGTTCTTCAACACTTAGTGTATTTTATATGGCCAAAATCGCCCGAGTAGTTACTGGGGCCCAAATTTGGGGTGTAAAGAATAGAACCACTGTTATCTGCCACCCATGTCGTAAGAGGCGACTAAGGAGGTTTGGCTGAAATCGAATGCACATGTCCTAAACGTGTAGAAGTCTATGCATTTAGGGGCCTACCAAACCAATGTGCAACGTATACACGTTCTTGTTAAAGATCAAACATATCACAAAGAGTGATTAAAATTGATCGTAAAGAACGAACGCAAAGAAGTAGAAGAAGATATGGCGAAAATATTTTCTCATTTCTATTTTTAGCATCAGCCACTTTTCTGTGATTTTTTCTTCTGGATAGAACTATTTGTTTTCGTCTCTGTCCATGTTATACGGAGGATCTATGAAACTACTTCTATATATTATACATTTTGTTTCAGGTTAATATGAGTATCTGTGTCTTAGCGGTAATGAGCTCGTTCAAAACCCAAGAGCACCTAATTCAAACTCAACACCGTGCAGTTTGAAAGCAAATTTGTTCCCGTTGATTTTTACGAACTGAAAAAATAGAGCACATCGTTCAGAAAGCAATGGCAAACTACCGAACGCATACATTATGTCTTTCTTCTTTTTCATCGATCGTTTTTTTCGGACATTTTGATCATTATTGTAGTGATGTATGAACAGCCTTTGCCAAGAACGATTTTTTACGTTGTGCCAATTATGCGCCTATGGTGACTAGCCCACCACATCCGACTTCACCAGCATGTTATTTACTAGGGTAGCTTGCTTTAGGAGTTGATCTTTTACGCTCATCTTTCGCCGTATATTGTGGCTTTATGATCTACGTCAAAGAGCTGTGCAGCCGTTCTGATTATGTTCCGGACTAGAAACATTTCTCAGTTTTTTTGGGGTACATAAGCTTGTCCTGGGACGGCATCTTACTCGTGTAACATACAGTGAAAAGTGTTGGCCTTCGCCAATGTTTGGATTTGGACAGCCTGTCAAGTCTTTACATTGTCGGTCTTACTTTTCTGACAACTTTGAGTTCATTCCAGAGTAGGAACAATCTCAGCCTTTTCGAGGCGCGTGTTGGCACTTGGCAATTTGCAGTTACTACTGTGCATTTTCCCTGGACCTGGGAAATACTGGACTGGGGCCACGCACAAATAATGTAGAGGGTTGTTTCATTAGACGCTATCAGCGCAACTTAGATTTTGCGATCGCCAAATATCACCCTCTCTGGTTTTTCTGGGGATGTTAATTATGAGAACAACAGTACGGTGCTCGATTGTTTCAGGAAGGCAGTTTCGTTAGACGCTAAACGCAACTTTAGAATTTGCGCTCGGTCAACTTTACCCAATAGATTTATCTGCGCTTGGCCTGTTGTATGAAGTTTACCGCAATCTTCCCATGCGTCGGCACGATGCGTTACAGTGTTTGCAGAGACACTTGCCGAGACCGTTGATTCGTTACGCACCATTCTCATTGATTCTTACCCGACAGCTGGCAATTTATTTGCGGCCATTTACTCCGGGGGAGTTGGAATTCGTTCACAGACGACTCGTACACTACTGTTTCTTACGTTTCAGCAACTATTTGGGCAACTTTTTGTCGGACATCGGCCAGGAGATGTGTGCATTTTGTTCAGGGATTTTGGACCTGTATTACTATTCCGTGCTTGCACTACTACCACTACCTGTAGCTCTCCCTGTGGAGGTGGAGTAGGATCTTGAATAGTGCCAGCTCACTAAACCTGGCGCAACGTTGTCCCTAGAATTGCGCCTTTGACCCCATATATTTTGTCTAGAAAATCAACAACTCGTTTACTGTGGTTGATGGCAACATCATGTCAATAAAGGATATGTTACGATTTTGTCATTTATTCACTTCATCCAGCCAATATATTATTTATTCACTTCATCCAGCCAATATATTATTTATTCACTTCATCCAGCCAATATATTATTTATTCACTTCATCCAGCCAATATATTATTTATTCACTTCATCCAGCCAATATATTATTTATTCACTTCATCCAGCCAATATATTATTTATTCACTTCATCCAGCCAATATATTATTTATTAAATAGAATCAAACTATAGTTTATCATCATCATCAAGTAGCGTGTCACTTCCGGAACGTGGCTCCCATAACAATAGTCCTGAACAACTCGCTTCATTCTGTGCAAGTTGACAGGCGTCATCAGCAGTCATTCTCAGATCTTCAATGCCATCTTGCACCCATCGTCTTCTAGGTGTTCTTCTTATTCTTCTTCCATGCATCATTCCCTCCAAAATTACCTTCTCTAGACACTCATGTCGTTTGATGTGTCCGAAATATTTATAAGCTATAGTTATAGAAGGATACAATAGTGAGATAAAATAATTCAAAGCAACATTTCTAAATGTAGCATCTATATTTTGTTATTACAGATGTATGTCAAGAAGAGACTACACAGAAATAAACTAAAGACACATAGTAATGGATATGTAATGACTAACAGCATGTGAAACTATCGAGAATTGTTCAAGAAAGAAATAAAGATTTGAAGAAATCATTTAATGTCTTTTTTATAATGTCTAAATTGTGAAACTAATGTGGTTTTATTGTTTATTGGTTAATGAAATTATGTCACAGCACTCCGGGCAGACCCATAGGTGCTCAGTCACCCCCAACAGATTTCGAAAGGTATGCATACTGATGGTTCCTGTGGCCCGCTGGTTAAACACACTTCTCTCTCTCTCTCTTTGCCCTCAAGCAACCAGTTATACTTGTACAACGTGTAATTACAAACTATATAAGTCGCTCTATTAATTCAAAGTCTATTCTACTGTCCTCATCCAACGTAAGGTTACAACAAGACCTAAGAACTTTTCCCTTATCTATTCTAAACTCTCCAACAATCGATGCTTTCAATGAAAGCCTGTCCGCTCTCTCGTTGACGCGAATACGTGAGTCTCTGTAGGTTGGAAACCTCTATAGCCGACATGGTGTGATTGAATGTAACGAAAGTCTGGGTCTCTATGGCTAAGTGGCTAACCCTTATCTTGGATTCAGTCGGTCGTGGCTTTGATTCCGGACCGCGTCGTTCTGTTCACGAGTGCATTATTTTCCAGAGAATACTATTGTAGTTGCTGGAGCTGCGGAATTCGTGCTTTGTGCGTTACTCTAGACAGATGACGTGCCCCTTCTGCAGAGAGGGACCGAGCCATATGGGGTAAATTTCGGTACAGTGAAGTCAATACTTGGAATTTAGACCGTTTAGATGTAACGAAAGTGTATTGATATACACGTATGTGTGCCTTGTGGGATAAACGTTGCCATACATTGATAGCCTATACATCTAAAGTCTTTGTGGTGAAGTGGTAAGATATTTGCCTTGCGCTCTGAAGGTTGTGGTTTGAACATCGTTTAGTTCATATACATTTTCCCGTGGATCTCTACCATTGTTGTTGGAGCTACGGGGTTCGTGCGTTGTACAATACTCTCAGCAGATGGCATGACATTTCTGCATTTGGGAACAACCGATGCAATGAAATCAATTCTTAATTTTTAGACTGTCCCTTTTCTCCTGTGTGTTGCTGTGGTTCGCAATTAGAGCAAAATTTGGCCCAGGCAGCGGCTTTCCATCCTGCTCTTTTCGATTTTGAACTTCCAAGAGTTCTTTTACGTGCTCAAATTGAACACGGATCTACGTTTTATCGTCCGTCTCCGATAGGACTAGGAACTCGATCTCACCGACACTGATATCAGGGATCTCTGGAAATATATCCCGATAGCTCCACGAGGAAGCGAACCTACTACCTTCGAGATAACAATTCTGATGGTTATTTACACCAGTGGTTCCCAACCTTTGTTTCCTTGTGTACCCCATTTCAACCCATTTCTATAAAGTGTACCTCTTCTTTTTAAAATAGCTGCTTTTAAATTTTTAAATACTAAAATTCGTATTCAGTTTCCAAGGAAATGTCAAATAAATTAAATAAGATAACAAGTATGAACAGTTTCCAAGGAAATGTCAAATAAGTCAAATAAGATAACAAGTATGAACAGTTTCCAAGGAAATGTAAAATAAGTCAAATAAGATAACAAGTATGAACAGTTTCCAAGGAAATGTAAAATAAGTCAAATAAGATAACAAGTATGAACAGTTTCCAAGGAAATGTCAAATAAATTAAATAAGATAACAAGTATGAACAGTTTCCAAGGAAATGTCAAATAAATTAAATAAGATAACAAGTATGAACAGTTTCCAAGGAAATGTAAAATAAATTAAATAAGATAACAAGTATGAACAGTTTCCAAGGAAATGTAAAATAAGTCAAATAAGATAACAAGTATGAACAGAAAAATAAAACTACACAACAATTATAAACTATATATTTAATTTTACAATATGTGTAACACAGAAAGGTAATTCGTAAAACAGATCATTAACCCGTACACGATTCATAAAACAATTTAGATCTGTGTCTAAGTGGTTTACGCTCTCGCCTCGCGTTCCGAAGATCGTGGATTCGAATCCGGACAGCGATTGTTCTGTTCACGTTTGTATTTTTTCAAAGACTCCTAGGTTTGTTGCCGGAACTACGAAATTCGTGCTCAAGACCGTGCGGTATATTTTCCTCAGTATGATGCAAGTCTTCGAACTGCCGCCCCTCAAATCTGTTTTTTTTCAAATAACCTTCAATTTTAGTTTTGATTTTGCTGCTTATGCCGCCCCCATTATGGCGCCGCCTGATGCGTTCGCCTCTCTGTATCGGAGCACGGCACGGCCCTGTTCATGCTATTGTGCAATACTCTCGGCAGATGGCGCACCGTTTTTGCGGAAAGGGACCGAGCCATATCGGATAAACCCCGGTGCAATGAAGTCAATCCTTCGGCTTTAGATCCTGTTTTTATTCTAATGATTGAAACATTGTTAGTGAGATTGTTAAGCTTGATATTTGGTGCACTTATTTTCTTGAAATCAGACATCAAAGATACATTGTTAGTGAGATTGTTAAGCTTGATAATTGGTGCACTTATTTTCTTGAAATCAGATATAAAAGTTACCTTGTTAGTGAGATTGTTGAGTTTGGTTTGGTGCACTTATTTTCTTGAAATCAGACATGAAAGATACATTGTTAGTGAGATTGTTAAGCTTGATATTTAATGCACTTATTTTCTTGAAATCAGATATAAAAGTTACCTTGTTAGTGAGATTGTTGAGTTTGGTTTGGTGCACTTATTTTCTTGAAATTAGACGTGAAAGATACATTGTTAGTGAGATTGTTGAGTTTGGTGCACTTATTTTCTTGAAATCAGACATGAAAGATACATTGTTAGTGAAATTGTTGAGTTTGGTGCACTTATTTTCTTGAAATCAGACATGAAAGATACATTGTTAGTGAGATTGTTGAGTTTGGTTTGGTGCACTTATTTTCTTGAAATCAGACATGAAAGATACAATATATAGTCTTAATCTGAACTTTATTGTTCTATAACTAATGATTCTCAATTAATCAAGTGTCATGCCTGCCGGCGTAGGCGATTATGTCTCTCCACAACTTTCTCTCCTTGGTGCAGTTAATCAGTTCTGACGTTGATCGTTTGTTGAACCATGATGTCAGACCATCTAACATCTTCTCCTTCTATCTTCCACGATCTCTCCTTCCTTGAATGTTACCTGTTGTCACCAACTATCCTAAACTTCCTATTTGCTTTATATGACTAGACTCGAATAACCTTGATGTCTGATTCTTTTGATAATGTTTCTTTGAGTACAGGCCTGTTTTAAAACCTCATCATTTCTTTTCTTCATTCTAACGGTTCTACATTTTCTCAGACTGGGTGTGATGAAAGTGACATTCTGCAAGGGACATGCTACTACTTGAAGAGCATCCAATATTTCAAGAACTAGATAGACTGTTTACCAAACTCTGATTTCTTGCAACAAAATCTTCTTTGCAAAGTAATCCTGTATTTACCGCTCATATGATAGTATACGAAGATATTCGACGCAGAGCTAGCAGATTCGAAAACAAAACCTAAACTACAAATCATGATAAACAGTTTATAATATCTGCCTACAATATTAAATTCTGGTTCAACAACCATAACAATTATAATAAGACAAGATGGGATAAAACAGGCGATGAATAGGGCCGCTATTACAATAACCATCTTTGCTATTTTCTGATCACGCGTAGAGGAAGCATCCTGTTGTCCCGGTGCGACTGATTTTTGCCTCCATGCAGTTTTGCTTCGTAATTTAACCACAAGCGTGACTGTACAGATGATCAAGGCTAAAAAAGCACTAAGTTGAACAAAAACGCTATTAACGGCAAAGTTGATAGCTTCGACTTCGTCCCTATCTGCCGTGAAGACAAGTCCAAATAAAGTTTTGTTTCTTGTTGGGGAATATTTCATCTCCAATCTATTTACAAAGAAAACTGATAAAACACTTGTTATTAGAACGACATAGATACATAATATAATAGCAGTGACACGTTTCTGTGTGAAGATCAGCTTAATCTGGAAATAAATAACATAACAGAGGTTTAGTAATTCAATATATTAGCACAGAACAAAATACACTGAGGAAAGAGGGACGTGGACAGAAGAAAGACTTTGATAAAGGAAGCACAGTTGCAATAGAGAGTCAATCAACACAAAAAGCCCTTGTCATGGCTGCACCCACATCAACACAAAAAGCCCTTATCAGGGCTGCACCCACATCAACGCAAAAAACCCTTGTCAGAGCTGCACACACATCAATGCAAAAAACCTTTATCAGGGTTACACCCACATCAACGCAAAAAACCCTTGTCAGGGCTGCACCCACATTAACACAAAAAGCCCTTATCAGGGCCGCAACCACATCAATGGCTCGTCTGAACAGCGCGTTCGGAGCGTGTTGGACTACGGCTGACAAGTCCTCTGTGAGTGCGGGTTCAATTCCGCGGACTGACAGAAAAGCTACAGGTTCTCCAGATTTACGGTGTTCGTGGCACCGAACCGAAGAATTACGATGTCCATGGCACCGAGCAGAAGAGCTTTCAGCTCAAGTGCTTCTGGATAGGGAAAAACAAAAACCACATCAACGTAAAAAGCCCTTATCAGGGCTACACCCAGATTAAGACAAAAAGTCCTTCTCAGGACTACACAACAGAAAAGCACAATAATCAACAACACTGTCCGCACGAAGACGAGTCCCAGGCCACATGGCTACACCTAGAAAAAAAGGCCACTACGCTCTACTAATCTTAATATAAACCAAAAAAAAACCTGTCTCATGTTGAAAGGGCGTACCTCGGCCATGTAGAGACTAAATCCCCTACTAAACAAACAAACAAACAAACAAACAAAGAGAGACATTGACAAAGAGACATGTTGACAAATACTCGTAAGATACATTGAGAAAGAAGAGATGTTGACAACAGATACACATTGACAAAAGATACATAATGACAACATAGGTGCTTTGACAAAAGAGGCAGGCAAAAAAAAAAAACATATTAACAAACAAAAAACCTTAATGAGTAATGAGACATTGACAAAAGAGACAGACAAAAGAAGCATATTAACAAAAGACTTAATGAGTAATGAGATATTGACAAAAGAGACATTGACAAAAGAGACATAATTTGGCTGAAATCGGATGCACATGTCCTAAGCATGTAGAAGTCTATGCATTTAGGGGCCTACCAAACCAATGTGCAACGTATACACGTTCTTGGCAAAGATCAAACATATCACAAAGAGTGATTAAAATTGGTTGTAAAGAACGAACACAAAGAAGAAGAGACATAATAACAAAAAAAAACACTTAATGAGTAATGAGACATTGACAAAAGAGACATAATTTTAAAAAATACTTAATGAGTAATGAGACATTGACAAAAGAGACATAATAACAAAAAAGACACATTGACAAATGAGTTAGAACCGTCCATGTGTAGCCGGGGCTCTCAAGGGGAGCAAAGAATAGTAACTTTGCAATCTACAAGACATGTTGTCAAAGGCGACTGAGGTAGTGGCCTAGGGAAGCTACCCTAGTAAATAAAAATCGTTGCAGAAATCGAATATGCTGGCCTACTTGTAGGTGTATAATTGGCACAACGTACAATCGCTCTTAGGCTCGGATCACATACAAATGATAAAGAAAGTCGAAAGAGGCTGGGAACAGTGTAGACAGCTTTTGAGACCTTATCCCCCCACCCCACCCCTCGAGGAAAGGAGACAAATAAGTATGCAAGAAACACATCGAGCCATTGGTAACATATACATGTAATTTAACTCTTAGTGAACAAGGGCAAAAGTCATGATTTTACAAGAGATTTGATTTGAGAATTTAAAACATCTTTTAGTGTGGCTCCTGATAAAAAGGCTCCTAACTCAAAACGATGTAGTGTGTCGTTTGGTCCACAACGAGTTCAGGAAGTCTCTATGGCGAAGAGGTAATGTGCTCGCCTCTAGTGCCAAAGATACCAGGTTCGCTCATTCGTGGAGACATCTAAATATTTTTCCAGAGATCCCTGATGTAGGTGAGATCGATTTCCTAGTCCTATCGGAGACGGACGATAACACGTAGGTTCCATGTTCAATTTGAGCACGTAAAAGAACGCTTGGCAGTTCAAAATCTATAAGAGCAGGCTGGAAAGCAGCTGCCCAGGAACAATTCATTAGAAAAGATTTAAAATAAAATTCCTTCAAAAATATCATCACCATCTTCAAAATTACATCGTGGCCCTCGTCGGTGCTACGGAGCTCATGCACTGCAGCTAAGATCTTCCTGTGTAAGAAGATATCGGATCGCACATTGTTACTCACCAAAGTGCAATGATGATGGTTCTATCAAATCAATCAATCAATCAATTAATATTTTTTGTGATAAGTAATGATAGAGAAGTAAAGATATATGTGATTGCTTCATTGATTGATTGATTGATTGATTGATTGATATATGTGAACCATGCTTACCTTCAGTGGCATAGTTATACAAAGACATCTCTCCAGTGTTATGAAGGCAGTGATCCAGATTGTCACACGAGCAAATATAACATGTGGCCATGCCCCTGTGACATATTGAACCTCCATTGGTTCAAATGGCAAATCCAATTCTCTGAACATTGGTATAGAGCAGATATTTGTCCAAATGAGAGGTACAAGACATCCTAAATCAGATATAGCCAAGCCTGTGGATTATAAGAGAGAACATGCCAGAGAACACGTGTTATTTTAAGCTACGAAGTTTGCGTTTTGTGCGACACTCTCAGCAGATGGTGTACGATTTCTGTCGACAGGGATAGAGCTCTATAGAGAAATCCCGATGCATTTTAGTTTATACTTAACCATTAGTCTCTTTTTTAGACGTAGGTTTATGCAATTATAGGAGACAGCTGATAAAGCAATCAGATAAGTGTTATCAAATAGGCAAAGATTATGTTAAGAACTGAAGGAATATCTCAGTACATTGCAAATTGTTTTTAAGTTCGCATGTCATACAGATTCTTCTTTTGTGACTAGCTTTTTGTGACTTGTTTACTAACTTACATTAGTATTTCATTAACAACACTTTCTAACTTACCAATTTCCCTAAGTAGCCACACTTACCAGTTGATACCCTCACACTGGCTCACACAAGCTCAAGCGGAATGAAAATGCTGACAGACTGGCTAACGATGGAGCAGGGATGTCTCAAGATGACAACCTGGTCAGGTATGAAGAAGTAAAACCCATCACCAAAGGGAACTATAAAGCAAAGTTGGATAAAGAAACCCAAAACATGGATGATGGATATTACCAAATGTCCAAAATGGACCAGTCTGTCATGCGTCGCCTCCGGACGGGTCACAGCAGAATGAGACACCACCTGTACACTAAATTCAAGATATGCACCAACGACATGTGCCCCTGTGGTTTGGTGAGTATGACAACAGAGCATATCCTACAGAACTGTCCCCAGTATGCATATGAGAAGAACATGTGGCCCACTTACACCAGCGCCCAAGACAAACTGTATGGCGCGGCTGACAATCTGATACAGACGAAGGCCTCTATTAGAAAATCCGAAATCCCAATCTAGTGAGAACGCAGAAGAAGAAGAAAAAGCTACACTGTCAAACTTACTCTCGTACTTAAGCAACTATCTTACCAAGTAAACTTATTTTGACTAAATTATCAACTATCTTACCAAGTAAACTTATTTTGACTAAATTATCAACTATCTTACCAAGTAAACTTATGTTGACTAAATTATCAACTATCTTACCAAGTAAACTTATGTTGACTAAATCCTTGAAACCTTGTTCCACGAAACAAATGATGTTGATGATGTTTGCTACTACGCCGAAGACGTCAATGATCTGACACACAACAGCATAGACGACCCATTGATAAATAAGTAGAGCATTGTCACTAATAGAATCTCCCAAGAAGACAACACGTGTCTCATTAACCATAGACTCTTCGTCTGGTGTCTGTGCTTTAATTGTCATAGTCATGCTTGAATAACTATTGCCAATATGGAAAACATTCACTGCGGATATCTATACAGAAAATGACTGTACTTGATGAAGGTCTTTTAATCGAAATGTCAAATTATTATGTGATACTTTTATTATTGTTTACTGTATATTGTTTTTGTACTTTGTAAAACTACAGTATTTTGTTTTTATGCGGTGTTTCGCCACTGTTTCATCGTTCTATTTGTTCTCTTCTCTGTCCATGATATACCAAGGGATCTTCTCTAACACTTTAACAAATTTCTTTAAATGATCATATCATACAATTGCAAAGTTAGTTTAATAAGTGTCATTATGTGAGCTATGATAACAGTGTTATTATGTTGCTATGATAGAAGAGTCAAGTAGTTGCTATGATAAGAGTGTTATTATGTTGCTATGATAAAAGTGTCATTCTGTTGCTGTGATAAGAATGCCATAGTGTTGCTATAATAAAAATGTCATGTAGTTGCTATGATAAACGTGTAATTATGTTGCTATGATAAAAGTGTCATTCTGTTGCTGTGATAAGAATGCCATAGTGTTGCTATAATAAAAATGTCATGTAGTTGCTATGATAAACGTGTAATTATGTTGCTATGATAAAAGTGTCATGTAGTTGCTATGATAAAAATGTCACTATGTTGCTATGATAACAGTGTTATTACGTTGCTATGATAAAAATGTCATTCTGTTGCTATAATAAGAATGCAATAGTGTTGGAATGATATAAGAATTATAACTTTTTGGATAAAAAATATCATAGAGAAAAATTTCCCTAAATGTATCATAGACTTGACTAGTTCCAAGTATCATAGCTGCTTTCATGAAATTACTGCAGAGTTTCTATGACTAAAGCATAATATAGTTACTTCAATAAAAGTACGCTAAAAGTATCCTAGTTTGATATAAAAAAAACTACGATATGACTAGGTTGATAAGTGTATCAATGAACTTCTATCATAGAAGTATCATATATAGAGCTACGTTGATGAAAACTGTACTAGACTGGTTTTAATAGTTATAAAAAATCATTGAAAGTTGCATACTCATGTTTGTCCACATACAACATTCCATCCATTGAATACAAATTTCTTTCAACTAAACAATTAACAAAATAGAATGTTTAACTACGTGTTTTATTAATAAAAATAACACGTATTGATTGCATCATTAAATTTAATAACACGTTTTGCAAGGCCCAGGACGCTATTAAAATTAGTATCAAGGGAAGTAATATGTTTTTAAATGTATACTTTTCTGACTATTATACAAGGGAGATAAGTCGGTTGTGGTATGCTCGTTATAGGTATTTGCGTATAGAATTATCAAAACTGTCACCTTGTTCAATATTAGATCAGTAATTTGTCTTTCTTGTTAGACATGGCCAGGTCGATACTGTTTGACTTCTAACCCATCATTTCTTGTTAGCATATCAGTAAATTATATACAATGTTTGCTGTTTTTCAACGATTATGCTGTTATAATTACCCTGTAGCGTCTATGTATCTTCTTCTTCTTTTGTCGTCACACTGCTACCGGGTTGATGCCCAGTGTCGTAATTTTCAGTTTTTGTTTTGCGCTATTCTGATGGCTTGGGTGGATGATTGTTATTTTTGCTCTTTGACAGGATTCTGCTATGCCATCTAACCATCTCTTTCGTGGTCTTCCTTTCGCCTTCTTTCCTGATGTTCTGTTGTAGAAGACTCTGTATACTGTGGAGTTTGGGTGTATTCTTATTAAGTGGCCAAACTACTTCATTCTTTGTTTATCAATGTAATTCAAGCAAGGTTCTGTGCCAACTTTCTTTCTTATGCTGATTTTGGTGACTCTGTCTTTTCTGGTGTTGTTGGTAACTTTTCGCAGGCGCAGCATTTCACATGTAGTTATTTTTGTGTGACTACGCTTTGCTCATTGTCCATGTTTGGCAATGGTAACACAAAGTAGGTATGAAAATGCTGTTGATCATCTATTGCTTAGCTGTGAGATTTTTGGGTGCAAAACGACTTAAGGTTAAAAAAAAATAAGTTGAATGCATTTGAAAATAGATGTATTTGAAAAATAATGAACATAAAATGGGACGAATTTAGAATAATTTATGAGATGGTAAAATTGTCTGGTTAACCACTAGTGACTATTGTTGTAATAAAGATAAGATGGTGATATGTTGGGTATACTCTGAGAAGCAATCATCAAGGAATAACAAAGCATGAATTAAAGTGAAGGACAAAAATGTAACAGAAAAAAATGACATCTTAGGGAAACACTGAAATTAACTTTACTGAGAGACGCGAGATATATTGGATTCAATTCTTTAGAAGAGTTTGGAAGAGTTGTATAGGATAGAGCGTTATGGCGAAGTAGTTAAGTAGGTTGTAATAAAAGTGTAAAAGATACAAGAGGAATATAATACATATAAGGGTGGAGACTGCAGTAAAACTTGGAAAAATAGGTAAACACGTAAAAACAAAGTACTACAGTTTTACAAAATACATAAACAGTGACGATAAACAGCAACGTTGTTCGTTTTTATTCCCAGATTTTCATCAGATAGGTTTATGTTTCCACATGTAATCGTCCATTTGTAGTGTTCCTCGAAATTCGTCATTCTTGTTGTATTGTTTGCTTGATAAAGGCCTTTTGGTCGAAACGTTGCTGTTTATCGTCACTGTTTATGTATTTTGTAAAACTGTAGTACTTTGTTTTACGTGTTTACCTATAATACATATACAAACATATCAGATCTGATTGGTCATAGATGCCAATGTCAAGGCTGACTCAAATCAACACGAGTTTAATAAAATGTATCTCTTTCGTGTCAGTTTCAGTTTGGAATATCTTCACTGCACTCCGGACTTGTTAATAAGTGCTTCGATCTCCTTCGCAATATCTCCAGCAGCGTCCATCGACTTACAGTACCAGTTGGATGTTGATTGGTGTCACTGCTTATATATCTGTTGTGCTGTCTTTTTTTCACCACTCTAATCTTCAATCCAAGCTCTTGCAGTTAACGCAGGTTGGTTTAACTGAAAGTCCTCTTTGCGTCCACACTCTACGAGGGCGTTCAGAATGTCAGTTCTATCCATTTTCTGTCCCCTGATATGATGGTAGAGCCAGTAAGCTCTCTCGTTGTCATCGACAATCATGTGCCCTGGAACGAAGATAAGTGTAATTCTGCAAATTGTTGTTGTTTGTAATGTTCAGTCTATTGCCTGCGCACCGAACAAGCCTCCACCTTTTGGATCATAATCAATAAATCACTCAGAATGCACGTATTAGTATAGTTTTGTGACTCCAACCAGAGTAGTGCCATAGTCACCATTAGTACATCCAATGTCACTTTCATCTCACACAGACCTGAGAACATATTTTGTATTTGTCTAGAGGTATCTGTGGCGTAGAGGCTAGAGGTGCTAACATCTCGTGCCAAAGGTGCCAAAGTTCGCTTCCTCGTGGAGCCATCTGGATATTTTTGCAGAGATCCCTGATATCAGGTAGGTGAGACAAGGTTCCTAGTCCTATCGGAGACGGACAATAAATCGTAGGTTCCGTGTTCAATTACATCACATAAAAGAACTCTTGAAGAGCAGGCTTTAAAAATGCTGACCCGGCAAAATTAATTAGAAAAGATTTAAAATACAATTTCTAAAAAAAATATCTTCAACATCTTCTAAATTACATCAGGGACCATCACCGGTGCTACTGAGTTCGTGCACTGCAGCTGAGATATTCATGTGTAAGAAAGAGGTCGAAGGACACATTGGGTTTCACCGAAGTGCAATGATGATGGTCCCATCATTCAATCAATCATTGCAGTGGCGGCTCGTGACCATTTTTGTTGGTGGGGCCAGACATTTTTTCTGGATAAATCATGGTTTTGGGTTGCTATATTTTAATGTATAAATGAATAAATAAACGTTATACATTATTTTTTATGGGGCTCGGCCCCGCTAGCCCTTAATGACGAGCCGCCACTGAATCATTGTATCTGTCAAGATAATGAGAAAAGTTTGCGAAAAACTGACCTATTTACTGCTCATATGATAATATATAAATATATTCATGGCAGAGTTTGTGGATTCAAGAGCGAAACCGATGCTACAAATCGATATGAACAAATTCCTGTATTGACCTTCTATAGAAAATTCTGGTTCCACAATCATACCCAGTATAATCAAACAAACTGGGATAAAACAAGCGATAAATAATGATGAAATAACAATCACCATTTTAGTGACCTTCTGATCTCGATTAGCTGTTGATTCTATTTGCTGCGGGGTAGATGTCATTTGCCGCCATTTTGTTTTCCTCTGTAGCTTGGCAACGAGCGTCACTATTTACAACTATCAAGAAAGCACTGAGCTCAACAAAGACATTGCTGATGGAGAAGGTAACACCCTCAACCTGTTTGCGATCTTCAGTGAAGACTAGCTCAATCAATGTTCTGTTTCTAATAGGAGAAAATTTCCAAGCCAGTCAGTTGACATAGTATACAGGAAAAACAGGAGTCTCCAATGACTGAGAATGCTCCTAATCTGGAAGGATATCATTTAGTCAGAACGAGCACATATTGTAGACATACTCTTTGGCGAAGATCATAAAGGCCCAAATGTACGGAGAAAAATG
Source organism: Arion vulgaris (assembly GCA_020796225.1). Taxonomy (NCBI): domain Eukaryota; kingdom Metazoa; phylum Mollusca; class Gastropoda; order Stylommatophora; family Arionidae; genus Arion; species Arion vulgaris. Next base: position 37,341,985 of record CM036754.1, read on the forward strand.
ATCGTAAAAGAGCAATGAATACAAGAAAGGTGACCATTCCTGTGACTAGCCTTAGACAGGTCGAGATCTCTCGGGTGTTTACCGGGACGACCTCACCCAGTCAACGCAAGGAAAGCTATGCTCTTTGGCGTAGATCTAGGCCCACATATACGGCACAAAAATATCATTAAAGAGTGTTTTTATCTTATGATAAACTTTCGCCTATACTTTTCAATATATACATAGACAGGAATACACAAGAAACCAAGACACATACAACCTCGATAACAACTACAATTTAATCAACGAACTACTCTTTGCACATGATCAAAGTATAATTTACGACAACGAGCACAAACTTCAACAACACATAAATGCACTGCAAGCCACATGCGAAAAATATGACATGAAAATTAACACCTCCAAAACAGAAGTCATGACAATAAGTAGGTCAACAGGTCAACTAAATATACATGTGAATAATGTTAAACTACAACAGACTCCAGAATTCAAATATCTCGGGAGTATATTCACAGCAGATGGAAAGATGGACAGAGAAATCAAGACTAGATACCAGAAGGCAAACGCAGTGACTTACCAACTGTCATCACTATTAAAACTTCCAAGCATGAACATGGCAGTCAAACAACAACTGATAAACTGCATATTTATTCCAACTCTCTACTATCAGTGCCAAATGTGGCCCCAGACTAAGACACAAGAAAGAAAGATTACAATATGTGAAATGAGATGTCTACGAAAAGCTGTCAACGTTACAAAGAGAGATAGAGTGAAAAACGAGAATATCAGAAGCATCGTTGGTACTATACCATGCATACAGTACATCGAGAAGCAAAGAATCAAGCGGTTCGGCCATCTAATGAGAATAGAACCACATTTACTACCATCACGTGCCTACAATAATCGACACTCGGGGTGCAGAGCACGAGGCAGACCAAGAACACGATGGATAGATAACATCTCAGAGTCCCTACGAAAGCATGGACTGACAACGTCAAGCGCAACACACCTGGCACAAGATAGAAAACTAAATCTCCCCACGAGGCTTCACGGCAAACGTGGTTAAGATAAGATAAGATAATGTTCGGCCAATGTTAAAGAGAGCCAGTTTTCAAATATGGAGCCATCAATGACAGTTCAGAAAGTGTTTAATAGAGCCAGTTTTCAAATATGGAGCCATTAATGAGAGTTCAGCCAGTGTTAAATAGAACCAGTTTTCAAATATGGAGCCATTAATTAATGAGAGTTCGGCCAGTGTTAAATAGAGCCAGTTTTCAAATATGGAGCCATTAATTAATGAGAGTTCAGCCAATGTTAAACAGAGCCAGTTTTCAAATATGGAGCCATTAATTAATGAGAGTTCAGCCAGTGTTAAATAGAACCAGTTTTCAAATATGGAGCCATTAATTAATGAGAGTTCAGCCAATGTTAAACAGAGCCAGTTTTAAAATATGGAGCCATTAATTAATGAGAGTTCAGCCAGTGTTAAATAGAACCAGTTTTCAAATATGGAGCCATTAATTAATGAGAGTTCAGCCAGTGTTAAACAGAACCAGTTTTCAAATATGGAGCCATTAATGAGGGTTCAGCCAGTGTTAAACAGAGAAAGTTTTCAAATATGGAGCCAACAATGAGAGTTCAACTAGTGATCGCAAAGAAGAAGAAGCACGCATGAAACTGCCCTCACTGGGATTACTAAGGTGGGCAATATTAGCCAAACACAAAAACAAAAGTTGCCTCCAAGGTCAATGAATCTGTGCTTACCGAATTACATGTTTTCAGTCTCAGCATTTGAAACAACAGGGTCACTTCAAATTGCCTTGTGGCGACAAAACGATCTATCTTTCTCTCTCGCTCTCTCTCTCTCTCTCTCTGTCGTTCTCTCTCTCTCTCTCTCTCTCCCTATTCGTCACTGCCATTAATACCTTTTTGATTGGGGGAAAGGGTGAAGGATAGGAGGACATGAATCTGTGAAAGCTAATAAGGGGAGGGGGAGGGTGAAGGATAGGAGGGACATGAATCTGTGAAAGCTAATGGAGGGAGAGGGTGAAGGATAGGAGGGACATGAATCTGTGAAAGCTAATGGAGGGAGAGGGTGAAGGATAGGAGGGACATGAATCTGTGAAAGCTAATAGGGAGAGGGTGAAGGATAGGAGGGACATGAATCTGTGAAAGCTAATGGGGGAGGGTGAAGGATAGGAGGGACATGAATCTGTGAATGCTAATGGGGGAGGGTGAAGGATAGGAGGGACATGAATCTGTGAAAGCTAATGGAGGGAGAGAGGGTGAAGGATAGGAGGGACATGAATCTGTGAAAGCTAATGGAGAGAGAGGGTGAAGGATAGGAGGGACATGAATCTGTGAAAGCTAATGGAGAGAGAGGGTGAAGGATAGGAGGGACATGAATCTGTGAAAGCTAATGGCCGCATGGCTAATGCAGTCACCGCGAAATTGTTCAGGTAAAGATGTTTTCTTTATGCCCTCGACAGAAAAATCTCAGTGGCCTGACCGTGGATTAAATTCGGTCTCCTGCATGGGAGCCGCACTCTAATCCATTCGAACCAGACGCAAAGATAAGCGTCCAATAGCGGTTGAGAATGTTCGTAGTCTGAAACGACCTCACCGAGTCAGACACGCTGGAAATCAAGAACATGGTCTTCGAAGAAGGAAAAGCAAATACAGAAAAATAAATGAAAAAAAAAGAATAGAATATAAAAAGAATAAAGAAGAAAATTATGATAGAAGTAGATTATGAAGAACAAAATGAAGATTAAAAAGTAGTAAAGGAATTTGAAAGCGAAGAAGAAAATTATAAAAAGAAAGATTAGAGGAATCAAGGAGAGAAGATGAAACAAAATAAAGTGAAGAGAAAACGAAAACTAAGAGAAGGAATAGAAGAAAATTTGTAAAGAAAATGACAATGATGAAAAACAAGAACAATAAATGCAGAACCATGAAGAAGAAGAAAAAGCTGGAAAAGAAAAAAAAACAATTAAGTTCAGAGTGAGGATAATTTTTTTTAAAACATAGCCAACAAAAGAAAAAAGAAGAAGAAGGCACAGCAGAAAACATTCAGTTATTTCTTGACAAAATCTATTTGCCATTATATCAATCATAAATTATTAAATGTTAATTTCATACACAGAATAAACTTTCGTGAAGAAACAGTGAAATAACAATCAGTTTTACGTATAATTAAATTGTCTTGTGTACCCCCTGAAGTGTTGCATGTCACATATTTGTCATTGACTATCTCAAGTGAGTAATTTCTCAGTAATTTCTGCATACAGATATTTCTTTATGCTGTTTTCTAGCTGCTCTGTGTATTCTTCAACGACGCATTTCAGCAACGATTATCATATCAATAGTAAATGGTAAAAGAAACATTTTTATATCACATGGTAAACAAGGTAATACGTTGTTAGACACGTATTTTTCATTGACCATACGATCCCACCCTCCCCTTTCTCTCCCCAAAAAAAGAAGAAATTCTTCACGTCGTTATGCGTTCAGTACATTTGTTGTCTTCTGCCCATCGTGAACACAACAGAGTGCAGACGCAAACACAACAGAGTGCAGACGCAAACACAACAGAGTGCAGACGCAAATAAGTTCTCGTCGTGTCTTCATTCTCACAAAACGGTCGATTTTGTTAATTTTTCTGCACTAAATTTTGATAGCGTCGTTTTTTTTTTTTTAAATTCTGAGCTTTCAAATTTGCTTTTACCAATATTTTTGTTTCTTCTTTGAACGCTCCATATCGACCCCTTGTTAAACTATTCTTTGTGATTTGTATGCGATCTGAATCTAAGAGAGATTACACGTTGTGTCAGTTGTGCGCCTATCAGTATGTCCGATTTCTGCAACGCTTTTTATTTACTAGGGTAGTTTCTCTAGACCCCTACCTCAGTCCCCTCTTACGACATGTCTTGTAGGTCGCAGTGTTACTATTCTCTGCTCCTTTTTTGGGCACCAGAAAAACACGGGCGACCAAGAATTCACGCATAATAAATTTGCCATACGCGGAATATGATACAATCTAAATCTACACTACGCTATTACCAAACTGGTCTATTTCATTTTGAGGTGGTTATCGCACAATTTGTGTCTTCTCAAAGTTTAGAGAAATCTAAGAATGGAATATGCCATGGCCTAACCGTTTGATTGCTTAATTAGGCCAGTTCAAGATTCGGGGTCAGTGTGGTGTAGAAGGTAGGTGCTCGCCTCTCGTTTCAATAGTGCTCGGTTCGCTCTCTTGTGGAGCCATCGAGATATTTTCCAGAGATCCTTTATCTCAGTGTAGGTGAGATCGAGTTTCTAGTCCTATCGGAGACGGAGGATAAAACGTAGGTCCCGTGTTCAATTTGAGCAGGTAAAAGAACTTGTGACATTTCAAAATCGAGAAGATCAAGCTGGAAAGACGATGCGCGGGCAAAATTCGTTATAAAATAAGTTAAGAAATAAAATCCTTACAAAATATCTTCACTATTTTCTAAATTATATCGGAACCCTCGCCGGTGCTACGGAGCTCACACACTGTCGTTGATATAACAGTATGGGGCGCGTGCCCCTGTTATATGTAACCTGGAAAGTTTAAGACAACAGGAAAAGAAGAAAAATATAAAAAGGAAGAATAAAGAATACGGGCAAAGCTAGACCGTGGGATAGATATTATAAAGGCCATCTGGAATCAATAATAACTGTCACACCATACTAAAACATTATAGGCTCGGACATTATCAACAATAACAAAATTCTGCATCAAGTTCTGCTAAAATAGCACTTTATTAACTATCTATTGTCTATTGTCTATTCCCAGATGAAAGATGAAAGTTGGCTGTCCAGTCTTGCCGTTAAGAGTAGGGATGGGAGCTTTAATTTGCGTTCTAGGGCTAGATTAGTAGCCCTTGTTGTGTTGTATCCGTGTTTATGTAGTGTGGTCTTGATATTCTTTATCCATCTTTTTCTTGGTATTCCCTTAGCTCTAGTACCCGATCTCTTTTTATTGTATGCTGTTATTAATTTCTCATTTATAAGTCCAAAAGGACTCTCATCATAGAAATAATTCCAATATTGTGACAGAATTCTTCTACACACTTCCAGTACTGCACAATGGAATACAAGGGTTATTTTAATTATGTTTACACACTTCCAGTACTGCACAATGGAATACAAGGGTTATTTTAATTATGTTTACACATTTCCAGTACCGCACAATGGAATACACCGGCTATCTTAATTATGGATTAATACCCTTCTCTTAAATTACCTACTTAGAAAAATGCACAAGTTAATTAGTAGAAAAAACCTACAGATCGAGTTTAACATATCAACATCAAGAAATTTAGTACAACTTCATTACCTGAATGTCAGGAAAAAATATAATAACTTTCGTCAGGGAAAGTTGGTCAGCTTAACCACAACTCTTTTGGCTTCTTTATGTAGATAAACATTTACTGATGCAAAGTCAATTCTGTCTAATGGAATTCTGATATTGAGATACTAGTTTTTGTCACTCTGTAGTGTCTTAATTAGAATGTTCAGATTAGTCTGATGGCGATACGAGTATCAACCGTTGGTGATTGATAAGATCTTCTTCTTCTTCTTTACGTTCGTTCTTTACGACACGATCACATTTAATCACTCTTTGTGATATGTTTGATCTTTGCCAAGAACGTGTATACGTTGCACATTGGTTTGGTAGGCCCCTAAACGCATTGACTTCTTCACGTTTAGGACATGTGCATCCGATTTCAGCCAAACCTCCTTAGTCGCCTCTTACGACATGTTTGGCAGGTAACAGTGGTTCTATTCTTTACACCCCAAATTTGGGCCCCGGTAACCACTCGGGTGATTGATAAGATAATGTTCTGTATACAAGAACAGGTAAGGCGCTGTTCCATCTAGCGTGATAACTCGTGAATTCTGGAGTAAAAGTCTTCCGTAGTGGAAAAAGTCTGCTTATGTCCGATTGGTCCTGTCCCGTCTAGAAATCCCTCATCGTGGAAATTCTTCTCTAATTGTCAATTCTCGTCTGGTCTCGAGCAAGGAAGTTTAACCCTTAGACTGTACGAGGTGGAATATTATGCAAGTGTTAAGATTACGGCCGATAGTAAATCTCTTCGTTTCCTCTGGTTCTTCTGAAAAGGTTTTTTTTTCTTCCGTTAACTCTACAGTACACTGTCTCACTGGTACTTTGTCTAGAATCAGTAACACTATACATCCCTAACTCATAGTTCATCTCTGTTGGTCGATTTCTACAACATCACAATTAAGAATAACTCTTGAACTCTTAGCACTTCCATATTGTACAAGCTGTGTTCATCAAGGTATCTAACCTTGACAATTAATTCTCTTGTTTGTCCGCACACTGTTTTGTTAACTCTTAGTAGCAGTATCTGATTCAATTATCGTGAAAAAATGTTCTCCTTGTCAATTTGCACAAAACATACAATTTCTATTCTAACTCAATACATCTCTCACTTCGAGTTTCTTTCTTTACTGCTTGCTGAACTATCTAAAACTTCCCAGCAGCCCCTACCCTGGACCCGAGATACCCGTCTTGAACGGGAGTCGTTCTCTCTCTCTCTCTCTCCCTCTCGCGATCCCCGCCTAGACTGATGAATCAAATTTTATCATGAATTTTACTGTTGGTTTTAGAGACTCCGTCCCTCCGTACAGCTTCTCGTGAAGCTCTGTGTTATCGGGCTAAGTTTCTTTTCTCAGGGCTGCTAACCGCTGGCAGTCTTGCAGTATGTGCTCTGCCGTCATGTCCGCCTTTTCACAGTGACACAGGCTAGTTGTGCCGATTTTAAACTTCTTATATATATGGGCTCGGAGTCTATTGTAGTCGGTACGGAGGCGGAATATGACAACTTGTTCACTACGGGACAGATCATAGTACCCATCACTGCTGTTGTGTTGTTGGTGGTCTTTCAACCATTTTTTCTTGTACTGCCAACCGATGGTTGTACTGGCCTTCTCATAGATAATCTCGTGATCAGTCTCCGGTAGTCGCCCTCCTTCTTTTGCTATCCTGTCGGCTTCCTCGTTGTCGCTTATGCTGCAGTGTGATGGTATCCATTGAATGACCGTGCATTTAAGTGCGTTTACTAGTACACCGAGGATCGCTTTCAGCTCCTTGTGATATGTTTTGGCTACGGTTTTTAGTGCATTGATGACCAATAGAGCATCGGTGAATATCACGACTTTGTTGAGCGAGGAGTTTCTTTTCTCTAGGATCATTTCGGTTGCTGTTCTTAGTGCCTCAGCCTCTGCCCGGTAGTTGTTTGAAAATTTTTCTGTGGCAATCGACTTTGTGATCTTCACTTTCTTTGAGAGTTTCAGCACTATTCCTCCTCCGCCATCTCTGATTGCGTCTGCTACCGATCTATCGGTAAACGCGTGTGTCCACTCATTTGCAGGGTACTCAGTCTCTATGAATTTTTCTGTAACCTTTCTTCTATCACAGTTTTCTTGCTGCCCTTTCTCAAGTATGCCTGGGATTGATTCCCTTAATTCTGACATAATAATCTTCCACGGCGGGCTCGTATGAATTGCCTGTATCACTTTTGGTTTGCAGTTTGCTAAGATCGGGTGACCTTGGGTCAGTGTTTTGGCACTTTTTGCTAAGCTGGTTCTCTTTAGCCTGCCCCTTCCTAGTCCGTTCTTCTTGGAGTAAATAGGGTGGGAGTTTAGCTGTTTCAATTTTTCAGACAGTATCAAAACCTTCCTGTCCCTTCGGTCTGACATTTGTTGGATGCCTGTGATTGTTTCCATCGCCTTGATGGGCGTGGACTTCATGGCTCCTGTGATAATGCGTACTGCCCGGCTCTGACTTCTGCTCACTTTGACGAATTGCTTGTTGGATGCACCGCTCCATGCTGCAATGCCGTACTCCAGGACAAGTTGCACTGTTCCAAAGTAGAGTGTTTTGAGGATTCTGGTGTTTGCTTCCCACGTGGAGCCTGCGAGTTTGTGCATCATGCTGAGCCTTTCTCGCGCTTTTGCCGTAGCACTGTCTATTTGGGGGCACCATGTCAGCCTTCGGTCGAGTGTGACTTCCAGGAACGTTGGGGTTTTGCTTTCCGGAAGGTCTTGCCCATTGACTTTAATCTTGATTCTGTAGTTCTGGTTGTTCTGTGAGAACACCGTGTATGTGGTATTTGAAGCGTTAATGTTCATGCTCCACTTTTCAGACCAGATTTCCAGCTTATTAAGCGTATCTTGCAGTCGATTTGTTGCTATGGGCATAGACTCTTCTCTCGCCCAGATTGCCAGGTCGTCGGCATACATGACTGAGTGCACTCGCTTTGGTAGGCATGTTGCTATGTCGTTTACAAAGATTAGAAAGAGAGTTGGTGAGAGTACTCCTCCTTGGAGGACTCCTTGCTCTAGTATGCACTTCATGCTTGTGTCCCCCTGAACTTGAACCCGAAAGTCGTTCAATACCACGAGATAAATCGCCCACTTGAGTTTTGATATATTGCTGGTAGTAGGTGGGATGTCTAGTAAACAATTATTTGTACTTGGCCATGGACAAATTTAAGAAAAGATAATCAGTTGACCTCTGTTCCTTCTTCCCTTGGTACACTGTAACCCTGTTACACTGAGATCTTCATGTGTAAGAAAGAGATTGGAGCACATAAGGTAACTCACCGAAGTGCACTATCAATCAAACAATTGCAACTTATGTTTATTTAATAAACACAGTGATGCACGTAGAGACAAACGAAAACTAGTTTAGTTGAACACATTGTCCGAACTAGTTTAACAAAGACATGTAGTGTAGATTTGGCTGATATATATTTACGGTGACTTAACTTTGTCCAACATTTTTAGCTGGAGAGAGTGCAAAACTGTTATCTTAATGCATTGATAACAAGTATCACAGAAGAGTAGGACAAATGCAAAGACTGACACACGATCTGATTTGATGATTTGAGCATGACATCAATAGAAGCAAGATATTCATAACTAGCATATATGTTAGCCTTAGGGAAAAAGTTTGCTCTACCAATTATGCTGATGGATTTTCTGAAAATACTGTCATTAACTCTTTTCATACAATGAATGTTACTGAGTTCTGATCGAAATTTTGTTTTTGACCTCTATAATTTGTATCACGAAATGATTCGTTGTTTACATTGCTTCCAGTAGATGAAATGAAAATCGTGGCTTATCCTTTAGCAAGACATCGCCATCAACAACAGTAAACGAGTCGTCGATTTTCTAGGCAACACTTGGTCGTTAAATAGTTTGCCATTGTTTTTTGAACGGTGAGGTCTATTTTTGCCATTTGTAAAAATCCATGGGGACAAATTTGCTTCCAAATTGCCCGGAGTTTGAACCAGTACTATTGGGTTGTGATAGAGCGCGCTACCGCGAAGTCACAAACGCCGACGTGCAATAGATCTCACATTAAAATATATCATCCAATATATTAGTTATATACTTAAACGCTTATTTCAATACTTTTAGCTAAGCTGAAAACTGGAAATGTTTAGTGCAAAATATAAGCCTCTATAAAGGCTACTGCAGATTAGTGCAGATTTGAACGGCGCTATAGTCGTTAATGTTATATAGTTAGTTAGTTTGTTCCTTTCGCGTCAAAGGCGGCACATAGGGCAGAGATTTTACATCTCCATGTTATGCGGTTTTTTGCTAACAGTTGGAGATCTTGTATGGTTTTACATCCCAATAGTTTACTTTCTTGTTGGATTGTTCTTCGAAGAGAATGTTATATATTGAGTTAATTATGCGTGATACACATTTCTTTCTATAGAATCCCATTCTGTTCTCGACATATCGTCTGATGTGCTATCCTGCAGCAAAATCAGATTTATAATAGTTGAACATCTGTATCGTCTGCTTCTTGCTCTTTCTAGCATTGATTACGTCATTACGACTGGACTGTGGGCCGTATCAATACTAATAGTAGTAGTACTCTGATATTTTCTGGTGTTTCTAATCTGTTCAAGTACTATTATTTTGTAATCGATTCGAAAAGATACCGTTACTGTCCCATTTGTAACAAATCTTAATGTGTATTTACTCACGGTGAAAATTGACGTAAATTAGTTACAAAGTGAGAAAATTGATAGAAGAGGGAGGAAGCATGTCATTTATTTCCCCGTGGTATACTTTGACCAATTTTCTAGATTTGTTGTGTTTTTATTGTGATTAGAAAGTATCAATTTTTGTTTATGTTGGGTTTAGTTTCTTGTATTTTATATCTATGGCAATGATTACACTAAATTAGATATTATTTCTTACTCATTAATTCCTTACCTGATCATCAAAACACTTCACAATGTTGAATATGTCATCTCATATTTCAATAATAGATTTCTAAATGATGAATCTTATATATTTATTAGTATAATTTATCGCAAAGTTTGATCAAGTTGTCATCTGTAAAATTGTTATGTTATGTGTTTATGTAAATTATATATAGATACACATACGAGGTTGCGTTGTAATTATTTTATGTTGTCATTGATGGAAAAACTTAAGAAAATGAGACAAGTAAAAGACAATATATATATAAATAGATTGTATATATCAAATTGATATAGTAAATAGTGCCATTTTTATTCATACAATTTTCTGCTTCTTCTTTGAACGCGCCATACCGACCACTTGTAACCACTCTTTGTGATTTGTATGTGATACGAGCCTAAGAGTAATTGTACGTTGTGTCAGTTATGCGCCTACAAGTAGGCCAGTACATCCGATTTATGAGATGTTTTTTATTTAATAGGATTGCTACACTATGGCCCTATCTCAGTCGACTCTTACCACATGTCTTGCAGGTCCAGTGTTAATTTTTATTTAATAGGATTACTTCACTAGGTCTCTATCTCAGTCACCTCTTACCACATGCCTTGCAGGTCGCAGTGTTAATTGTCTTTGCTTCCCTTGCAATCCCTGTAAACACAATGACAATTCAAACAATAAAACAGTTGATATTAAGCCTGTTGTTTTTGTTTTTTATATCCAGTTCGCAAAGTTTGTGGTTGTATTGAAAGTAATGCATATATCTGCAGATTCCATATGTTGAACATGTGATATTTTCTTTATTTCAATGAGGCATAGATTGAGATTCAGGTTCATTAAATTAACTATGGATTTAACCTGTAACCAGTAGCCGCACTTTATTTGCGAGAATATATTTGGTGAAAAAACTCTTATTCTTCTTTTTCCAACGTTTCAGTCATCAACTTGTATACTTCCCACCCGTGTGGTCTAATAAGGGAAGATAAGAATAGTATCACTGCAACCTACAGGGCATGTCGTGAGATGCGACAAATGTAGGATCTAGGAAGCTACCCTCGTAAATAAAAAGCATCACTTAAATCGGATGTGCTGGCCTACTTGTAGGTGCATAACTGACACAACGCACAATCTCTCTTAGACTCAGATCACATATAAATGGCACAGAGTGGTTAACAAGTTCTCGATATAGAGCGTTCGAGGACGAAGAATATACTTTTCAAGTAGTTAGTGGTCAACCGGAGTCCATGTACATCTCTATATAGCTTGTCTTGGACTGACATCGATTTGTATACTTTTCAAGTAGTTAGTGGTCAACCGAGTCCATGTACATCTCTACATAGCTTGTCTTGGACTGACATCGATTTGTATACTTTTCAAGTAGTTAGTGGTCAACCGGAGTCCATGTACATCTCTACATAGCTTGTCTTGGACTGACATCGATTTGTATACTTTTCAAGTAGTTAGTGGTCAACCGAGTCCATGTACATCTCTACATAGCTTGTCTTGGACTGACATCGATTTGTATATTTTTCAAGTAGTTAGTGGTCAACCGGAGTCCATGTACATCTCCATATAGCTTGTCTTGGACTGACATCGATTTGTATATATTTCAAGTAGTTAGTGGTCAACCGGAGTCCATGTACATCTCCATATAGCTTGTCTTGTACTGACATCGATTTGTATACTTTTCAAGTAGTTAGTGGTCAACCGGAGTCCACGTACATCTCCATATAGCTTGTCTTGGACTGACATCGATTTGTATACTTTTCAAGTAGTTAGTGGTCAACTGGAGTCCATGTACATCTCTATATAGCTTGTCTTGGACAGACATCGATTTGTATGCTTTTCAAGTAGTTAGTGGTCAACCGGGGTCCATGTACATCTCCATATAGCTTGTCTTGGACTGACATCGATTGTATACTTTTCAAGTAGTTAGTGGTCAACCGGAGTCCATGTACATCTCTATATAGCTTGTCTTGGACTGACATCGATTTGTATACTTTTCAAGTAGTTAGTGGTCAACCGAAGTCCATGTACATCTCTATATAGCTTGTCTTGGACTGACATCGTTTGTATACTTTTCAAGTAGTTAGTGGTCAACCGAGTCCATGTACATCTCCATATAGCTTGTCTTGTACTGACATCGATTTGTATACTTTTCAAGTAGTTAGTGGTCAACCGGAGTCCACGTACATCTCCATATAGCTTGTCTTGGACTGACATCGATTTGTATACTTTTCAAGTAGTTAGTGGTCAACTGGAGTCCATGTACATCTCTATATAGCTTGTCTTGGACAGACATCGATTTGTATGCTTTTCAAGTAGTTAGTGGTCAACCGGAGTCCATGTACATCTCCATATAGCTTGTCTTGGACTGACATCGATTTGTATACTTTTCAAGTAGTTAGTGGTCAACCGGAGTCCATGTACATCTCTATATAGCTTGTCTTGGACTGACATCGATTTGTATACTTTTCAAGTAGTTAGTGGTCAACCGGAGTCCATGTACATCTCTATATAGCTTGTCTTGGACTGACATCGATTTGTATACTTTTCAAGTAGTTAGTGGTCAACCGGAGTCCATGTACATCTCCATATAGCTTGTCTTGTACTGACATCGATTTGTATGCTTTTCAAGTAGTTAGTGGTCAACCTGAGTCCATGTACATCTCTATATAGCTTGTCTTGTACTGACATCGATTTGTATACTTTTCAAGTAGTTAGTGGTCAACCGAAGTCCATGTACATCTCTATATAGCTTGTCTTGGACTGACATCGATTTGTATGCTTTTCAAGTAGTTAGTGGTCAACCGGAGTCCATGTACATCTCTATATAGCTTGTCTTGGACAGACATCGATTTGTATACTTTTCAAGTAGTTAGTGGTCAACCGAAGTCCATGTACATCTCCATATAGCTTGTCTTGGACTGACATCGATTTGTATACTTTTCAAGTAGTTAGTGGTCAACCGGAGTCCATGTACATCTCTATATAGCTTGTCTTGTACTGACATCGATTTGTATGCTTTTCAAGTAGTTAGTGGTCAACCGGAGTCTATGTACATCTCCATATAGCTTGTCTTGTACTGACATCGATTTGTATACTTTTCAAGTAGTTAGTGGTCAACCGGAGTCTATGTACATCTCTATATAGCTTGTCTTGTACTGACATCGATTTGTATACTTTTCAAGTAGTTAGTGGTCAACCGAAGTCCATGTACATCTCTATATAGCTTGTCTTGGACAGACATCGATTTGTATGCTTTTCAAGTAGTTAGTGGTCAACCGGAGTCCATGTACATCTCCATATAGCTTGTCTTGGACTGACATCGATTTGTATACTTTTCAAGTAGTTAGTGGTCAACCGAAGTCCATGTACATCTCCATATAGCTTGTCTTGGACAGACATCGATTTGTATACTTTTCAAGTAGTTAGTGGTCAACCTGAGTCCATGTACATCTCCATATAGCTTGTCTTGGACTGACATCGATTTGTATGCTTTTCAAGTAGTTAGTGGTCAACCGGAGTCCATGTACATCTCCATATAGCTTGTCTTGGACTGACATCGATTTGTATACTTTTCAAGTAGTTAGTGGTCAACCGGAGTCCATGTACATCTCTATATAGTTTGTCTTGGACTGACATCGATTTGTATACTTTTACAGTAGTTAGTGGTCAACCGGAGTCCATGTACATATAGCTTGTCTTGGACAGGCATGGATGTTTGCCATGTACTTTCTCTTTGTTCATTGAATGTTTTACATTCTTCCAGTATGTGTGTCTCTGTCCCCACATGTTCATATGTCAGAAGGGCCTATTTTGTACTTGTTAAACATATGGTACCTCAGCCTATTATGCAATGTTCGTAGTCGGAAAAAGACGCCATATTCTTCTCTATTGAGTTGGTAATATGTATCATATTTTTCATGATCTGGGATTCTCTCTCTCTCTCTCTCTCTCTATTATTTGTTCTTGTAGCCATTTTTATCCTTACTTTTGCTTTCTCATATGTTATAATGGTCTGTGATACATGCCACCTACTTTTAACAGTATACCCGCATTCTCGTTGTCAGATACTCTGCAGTGTGATGGTATCCACTGTAATATTACTATATCGTTTAAAATCATCCATTAGAACACGCTTCTGTACACAGAAAGCATTCACAAAATTTATTTTCAATTACATTTAAAACAGTGACAGCCTCAGTAAATTGTTACAGCAGTTCCGGTGGCTATGCTGAAACTTTCGTCTCAGAATGTCTGAGTTTAATTTGCAGCTGGGTGGGATGACAAGTTCACCACAGAAACATTTGAACAGCTTAACGTTTAATGGCTGATTCCAGCCCTCTACCAACTCAATCACATTATCTCTCTTATATATAATCAGCAAAAAGAGGACGCCTCTGCACACAGTGTCTTTTCAGAAACTCGCAGTCTTTTTCAACTTGCAAACAGGAACATCATCAGTAAACGTTTACAGCAGTTTCAGTTGCAATGCTCAGATTTTCATCTCACTAGCAAATCGCTTGCACGAAAATTTGAACAGCTGTACAATTACTACTTGGTTCCAGCAATCTATCAACTCTACCACATGACCCCCATTAGTATTGTTCGATTCTAGCGTCCTTAGCAACAACAACTTCCTGTTTAGTATTGTAACAGTATAATTATGTTAAACTTAGCACTGACCACTTACACGCCTGCTTTACTGGATGTTGTTAGTAATAATGGTGATATACTCTCCAACTCCAAACATATTGTCAGTTCTGATGTCAGAGAAATATTTCAATGGATTTTTTTCGCTGTTTTGTCTGAGATTATGTCCATCTTTGGAACAGTGACCAACATTATAAACATTGTGTGTTTTGTGAAACAAGGATTTCAGGATTCTGTCAACATTAGCTTATTAGGTAAAAATATATTTGTGAAGTGCAAGAGAGAAGTGAAAAGTAAAATCCATATCTAGGTGTGGTTAAAACTATTGGTTATTGGTTACTAAACTGACATTATTGCACTCCGGACAAACCCATAGAGATCAGTCTTCCCCAAAAGATATCGAAGAGCGTGCATACTGATGGTTCATGTCTCTCGTTTGCCCCTCAGGCATCCATTTCTACTTGTACAACTGGTAGCTCCAAACTTTTTAAATCGGTGGATCGATTCAACATCTATTTTAATGTCCTCATTAACAGGCAGTGGCGAAGAGACCGAAGAACATCTCTCTTATCCATCTTCAACTCCCCAACGATCGATGGGGTTGATGCAAACATGGTTGCTTTCTCATTGCCGCAAACACCCGCATGCTATTAAAAACTAAAATAATGACAACTGATAAAACAAACATGATAAACTATATATTTTTTCGTAGCGGTGAGAAAATAGAGTGAGTGAATGGTTTTCAATAGTTTGTTTCACTATTAGCACAAGATGGAAATAGATTGAGTGAATGGCTTTCAATAGTTTGTTTCACTATTAACACAAGATGGAAATAGATTGAGTGAATGATTTTCTTTCTTTCTTTCTTTCTCGAATCCTGTATGCCTCACAGCGTCAGGTCAGGAAGAGATTTCTAAAACGGGCCCTAGTATGCGCTTCGTAGATAGTCTCTTTCGTCGCCTCTGTTATCTCTGAGGTCCATCTTTTGCGTGGCCGGCCTTTTGCTTTGTACCCATTGTATCGGAGCAGCATTGCTCTTTGGGGTGCACTGTCTGATGGTAATCTGCTTACGTGACCGAACCATTTAATTTGTTGTTTCTTGATGAAGTCTAGTACTGATGTTGTACCCACTTTTTCCTGATGTCTTCATTTCTCAACCGGTCTCTTCTTGTTACACCCAGCATTCTGCGTAGACACTTCATCTCTGTTGTGACTAGTTTTCTTCTATCGTTTGTTGTCAGCGTCCAGGTTTGGCACTGGTAACATAATGTGGGGAGAAAGATTGTGTTGAACATTGCTCTTTTTGTGTTCATGGTGACGTGTTTGCATCTTAAAATTGGCGCCATTTGCCCTATCATTTGGTTTGCTTTGTTGCATCTGTGTTGAATTTCATTAGTTATTCTTCCATTTGCTGAAAAATGCTCCCTAGGTATGTGAAATCTTTTGCTTGATTTAGTAGATGATTATCGATGGAGATGTTGGTAGTGTTTTCCTCTCTGGCGAATGTCATTACTTCTGTTTTGTCGATGTTAATTCTCATGTTGTATTCGTTACATGCTAACTGGAGTCTGTTGATGTGTTGTTGTAGCTGTTCTTCTGTTGTTGATATGATTGCCTGATCGTCTGCAAAAGAAATTCATTTAAGAGTTCTCCGAGGTTGTTTCCTTCGCTGGTGTTAGCTACTTTACAAATGTGGTCAATGTACGTGATGAATAGCAGCGGGGATAGTGCGCAACCTTGTCTTACTCCTGACCCTACGTGAAACTTTTCTGATAATCCTGTATTTGTTCTAATCGTACATTGGCTGTCAGTATAAATGTTCTTGCAAAGGTTGATTAGGTGTTCATTAACCCCATAGGTTGTTAGTATTTTCCACAACTTGTGCCTATCTACGCGGTCGAACGCTTTTTCCTGATCTACAAATGCAACGTGTAAATGTTTGTCGGATTCGATAGTCCTTTCTACTAACTGTCTGAGGGCGAATATTGCGTCTGTACAGCTTTTGTTCTTCCTGAATCCATGAATGATTTTCAATAGTTTGTTTTACTATTGGCACAAGATGGAAATAGATTGAGTGAAGGATTTTCAATAGTTTGTTTTACTATTAACACAAGATGGAAATAGATTGAGTGAATGGTTTTCAATAGTTTGTTTTACTATTAGCACAAGATGGAAATAGATTGAGTGAATGGTTTTCAATAGTTTGTTTTACTATTAACACAAGATGGAAATAGATTGAGTGAATGGTTTTCAATAGTTTGTTTTACTATTAACACAAGATGGAAATAGATTGAGTGAATGGTTTTCAATAGTTAGTTTCACTATTAACACAAGATGGAAATAGATTGAGTGAAGGATTTTCAATAGTTTGTTTTACTATTAACACAAGATGGAAATAGATTGAGTGAATGGTTTTCAATAGTTAGTTTCACTATTAACACAAGATGGAAATAGATTGAGTGAATGATTTTCAATAGTTTGTTTTACTATTAACACAAAATGGAAATGGGCCGAAGGAAATCAAAATAAGATCAAACATAACTTTACATATAACTTGACTTATAAGGACAAACTTGGGATTATGCATGCTCTTAGTATTCTGATCTTTCCATTCACATCAGCCCCATCCTATGCTGTTTTTAGTTGCTTTATTGTTTGTAAGGATATATTTGATCTTCTTTAGATTGTAGTAATCCAGTGGATACCCTCACACTGCAAGCTCAAGGGAAATGAAGACGCTGACAGACTGGCTAAAGAGGGAGCATGAATACCATAAGATGACTACCTGGTCAGCTATGAAGAAGCAAAAAGATGGCAGTACAAAGCAAAGTAATAGAAAGAACACCTAAAACACAACAAGGATAATGGATATTACCAACTGTCCAGATGGGACCAGGATGTTATACTTCGCCTCCGGACGGGTCACAACAGAATGAGACACCACCTGTACACTAGATTCAAGATAGACACCAACGAACTGTGACTTGTCGAGTATTACGACATAATATGACCTACAGAACTGCCCCTAGTATACACACCTGAGAAGAAAGAGGTCGCACACTTACACCAGCGTCCAAGATAAACTGTATGGCGTGGCTGATAATTTGAGGCAAACGGTGGCATTTTTTAGATAATTCGAAATTCCAATCTAGTGAGAACGCAGAAGAAGAAGATTTGCTCCATTCGATTTCTACCTCTTGTTAGCAGTAAACCGAGATAATGAAACGATATTTGTTAGTCATCAGACTATATTTGTTAGTCATCAGACTATATTTGTTAGTCATCAGACTATATTTGTTAGTCATCAGACTATATTTGTTAGTCATCAGATTATATTTGTTAGTCATCAGATTATATTTGTTAGTCATCAGACTATATTTGTTAGTCATCAGTCTATATTTGTTAGTCATCAGCCTATATTTGTTAGTCATCAGCCTATATTTGTTAGTCATCAGCCTATATTTGTTAGTCATCAGCCTATATTTGTTAGTCATCAGACTATATTTGTTAGTCATCAGCCTATATTTGTTAGTCATCAGACTATATTTGTTAGTCATCAGCCTATATTTGTTAGTCATCAGACTATATTTGTTAGTCATCAGACTATATTTGTTAGTCATCAGACTATATTTGTTAGTCATCAGCCTATATTTGTTAGTCATCAGATTATATTTGTTAGTCATCAGACTATATTTGTTAGTCATCAGACTATATTTGTTAGTCATCAGATTATATTTGTTAGTCATCAGCCTATATTTGTTAGTCATCAGCCTATATTTGTTAGGCATCAGACTATATTTGTTAGTCAGCAGACTATATTTGTTAGTCATCAGACTATATTTGTTAGTCATCAGACTATATTTGTTAGTCATCAGACTATATTTGTTAGTCATCAGACTATATTTGTTAGTCATCAGACTATATTTGTTAGTCATCAGACTATATAAGTAGCCAGAACAAACTCTTCTTGTTATGGAAAGATGTTATGTTATGCGATCTACATCATGGCACATTGGACATTCCCGTGCGTGCTCCGTTCTCCGCAGCAATTCCAAAGTCCACTTGCTCACCGTACCCTTGAGAAATTGATTAGTAGATCTTCTCTCTCTAACTCTACACGAAGACTACGCTGTCTGGCATGTCCAAACTTAACTCCTAATTCTTGTGATCGTTCAGTGTCTGAGACTCGTCCATATCACCTAAACGAGCGATTAATACATTGATGATATTGGTTCTGTCCATGCTTCTGCCAATTTGAGTCGGGGCAATGTTTGTAAAAAAAACCTGCACGTTCGTTACCCTGCACTCCAGCATCTCCAGGTGTCTACAGCCAAGTCAGAGTCTTGAGATGTGACCTCCGAATGATGTCCACCCATGCCCCGCTCATAATGTTATGTGTACGAACACTAGACTGCAGAACACATATTCCAAGACTGTCCCGAATATGATAAACTGATGCAAACTCCCTGGCCTAGTGAAGAGTTTTAAATTACACGTTGTACGAGTATAATTAAATGCATGAGGATGATAGAGAGAGAGAGAGAGAGAGAGAGAGAGAGAGAGAGAGAGGAGTGTGTTTAGCCAGCACGTCACAGAAACCATCAGTATGTATACACTTCGAGATGTGATAGGAAAGAACGAGCACCAATGGGTTTTTCCATAGTGCAATGACGTCTGTTCAGTAACCAATATCAACATTGAATATATAAATAATATTTCAAGTGAACAAATAAAAGATCAGATTGATGAAAAGAAAGTGCCTCTGTTTAAATAGTAGTTACTGCATAAATATCAATATATATATAAATGAAATGTGCGCTTGGTCTTACTGTATGGATCAGAGATATGAAAAACAAGTACTAAGACAGTCTCATACGAGGCTTTGTGGAAAGATATTTCAGAAGAATTTTCTGAATTCGTTAGGACCAGAGAATACCAAATATTGAGATCACCCGGTGCACATGCATCAACAATATTAACAAGGAAATAAAACGTAGGAGATGGAAGTGGTTGTGACATACATTAATAATGCAGAAGTGGTTGTGACATACATTAATAATGCAGAATCCCAAACACCCACATGTGGCTTTGAAATGGAATCCGGGAGGTAAAAAGGTAGGGGACCAGAGAGACACAGAGACAAAGGAAGAGAAGAAACAGGAAAGACCTGGAGTGAACTAAGCTGACTTGCTCAAGACATATCTGGTTGGAAGAAATTTGTTGCTGTTTTATGCTTAAATGAGGGTTATGCGAAGTAGTAGACAAATGTGTAAATATAAACATAAAACACACATACACAAATTTAAGTTGTTGATTTATGTACTTCCAGGATTGGCTATATCTGACCTAGGCTGTCTGGTCTCTCTAGTGTGGACAAACATATGCTACAACCCTGCTTTCATTAAACTTGACTTACCGTTTGAACCTATAGAATTCCAGTACTTGACAGGAGCCTGGCCACATGTTATATTTACTCGAGTGACAAGCTGGATCACGGCATTCATTACTCTAGAGAGATGTCTGTGTGTAACACTTCCTCTCAAGGTTAGACATTAGATGTGTTAACATAAGCATTTATAACATATCATGGACAATGAACATGCAATAAAAAAGATCATTGGAAGCCACAGAGATGAGGTTTAACAGAAGAGTGCTGAAATGTCCATGGACAGCGAAGAAAACAAATGATGGGGTTTTATAACATGCACACAAAGAAACCTTATCAAAAGAATAAGAATTAGACTACCAAGCGGCGAAGGCTCGCCTGCATGGCAAGGGACACAAGTCAAATGGTAAAGCAGGCTTCCACTCAAAAATTAGTCAGGATAACCAAACTATACGTCATGGCTAACACCCAAATTCATAGCGGGCGAATGCACAAGAAGAAGAAGAAGGCAATCAAGGTTTTTCGAGAATATAATGCAAAGAGAAGGTTTAGAACATTTGGTGACAACATGTAAAATTCAGGGGAAGGAGATATCGTGGAAGACAGAGCAAGAAGATGTTTGATAGTCTGACATCGTGGTTCGATAAAAGATCAACGTCAGAACTGATTACATGCACCAAGAAGAGATAGTTGTGGGAGACAAGATCATCTACGCCGCTAAGCATGACACTTGATTGATTGAGTTATATCTTGTTATTAATGTGGACATGTACTGGGAGGTAAGTATACTCTACGTTCATTACCGAAGTCTTTCTTTGAACTAGAATCATATAATCATATAACTATAATCCAGTTTGGTCAATGAGTGTTTCAGTTTGGTGTATTTTCATTGCACTACGGACATGTCAATAGGTGATCCGATCTCCTACACAGTATATTCAATAACGTCACGATTGACCGTACCAGTTCGATTTTGATTGATAAGCCTACTCATATACCTGTCGTACTGTTATTTTCTTGCCATACCAAACTTCAATCCCAGCTCCCGCAATCTAGTAGTTGACATGGATTGGTTTAGATGAAAATCTTCTCTGCGGCCACATTCTATGAGGCGTTCAAAATGTCAGCTCTGTCCATTGACTGGCCCCCCGATATAGCGGCAGAGCCAGCCAGTCTGTCTGCTCTCTCATTGCCAAATACATCAATATGCCCCGGAACGAAGACAATTGTAATTATGCAAATTGTTGACGCACTGAGTGATGTTTTTAGAGCGTCTACCGTACTAGAAACTACGGCTCCCATATGCGGGAGACACATGTTCAATGTACGGTAAAGCCAAGGATTTTTAACTCTCGAGAGCATAAAAGAAAAATCATAACCTGAACAGTTTCGCGACGACTACACTAACCATGCGGCCATTAACTTTCTCAGACTCATTTCCTTCTGTGATACATCACCATAAAAAAGCGGTACTGCATGCAGTAACAATAGATTTGATTTTTAACAGCACAGTTACTGACTATATTTACTAACCTGTTGTTTTAACAACACAGTTACTGACTACTTGTACGAATCTGTGTTTTTAACAGCACATTTACTGACTATTGTTACTAATCTGTTTTTTTAACAGCACAGTTACTGACTATTCTTACAAACATGTTTTTTGTGTTTTTTGTTCTTACTTTAGGTGAAGGTCATATTAACACGTAGTCGGGTCATCAAAATTATTACTTGCATTTTCATCATTCTTATTATCAACGTTGTTCCTGTATACTATGTCAACCGACTAGCTTGGAAATTTTCTCTTATTAGAAACAGAACTTTGATTGGGCTAGTCTTCACTGAAGATCGCAAACAGGTTGAGGGTGTTACCTTCTCCATCAGCAATGTCTTTGTTGAGCTCAGCGCCTTCCTGATAGTTGTTGTTTGTACAGTGATGCTCGTTGCCAAGCTACAGAGGAAAACAAAATGGCGGCAAATGACATCTACCCCGCAGCAAATAGAATCAACAGCTAATCGGGATCAGAAGGTCACTAAAATGGTGATTGTTATTTCATCATTATTCATCGCTTGTTTTATCCCAGTTTGTTTGATTATACTGGGTATGATTGTGGAACCAGAATTTTCTATAGAAGGTCAATACAGGAATTTGTTCATATCGATTTGTAGCATCGGTTTCGCTCTTGAATCCACAAACTCTGCCATGAATATATTTATATATTATCATATGAGCAGTAAATATAAGTCAGTTTTTCGCAAACTTTTCTCATTATCTTGACAGATACAAAATATGTTCTAAGGGTCTGTGTGAGATGAAAATGACATATGAGCAGTAAATATAAGTCAGTTTTTCGCAAACTTTTCTCATTATCTTGACAAATACAAAATATGTTCTAAGGGTCTGTGGAAGATGAAAGTGACATATGGGCAGTAAATATAAATCAGTTTTTCGCAAACGTTTTTCCTTATCTTGACAAATACAACATATGTTATGTTATGCGATCGATGTCACGGCACATTGGATATTTCCATTCGTGCATTGTCCTCCACTGCAGCAGCCATCCCAGAGTCCTTTTGCTCACCGTACCCATGAGAAATTGATTAGTATATCTTCTCTCTCTACCACGAAGACGACACTGTCAGGCATGTCCAAACTTAACTCATAATTATCGAACCCGTTCCAATATCTGAGACTCGCCCATGTCACATAAATGAGAGCGTACTGTATTGATGATATCGGCTCTGTCCATGCTTATGCCTGCTTGAGTCGAGGCATTGTTTGCAAGAAAGTCAGCATGCTCGTTACATTGCACTCCAGCATGTCTAGGTGTGTCAGTCAAAATAAATAAAGTACAATAAAATATGTTCTTAGATCTGTGTGAGATGAAAGTGACATTGGATGTACTGGCGGTGACTATAGGTCTATGTGAGATGAAAGTTACCATAGATGTACTCTCGGTGACTATAGATCTATGTGAGATGAAAGTGACATTGGATATACTGACGGTGACTATAGGTCTATGTGAGATGAAAGTGACATTGGATGTACTGGCGGTGACTATAGATCTGTGTGAGATGAAAGTGACATTGGATATACTGGCGGTGACTATAGATCTGTGTGAGATGAAAGTGACATTGGATGTACTGGCGGTGACTAAGGCCCTACTCTTCTTGCAGTCACCAAACTATACTAATGTGTGCATTCTGAGTGATTTATTGAGTATAGTATGACCCGAAAGATGGAAGCTGGTGAAGTGCACAGGCAATTGACTGAATCACTACAAGTGTCAACAATTTCAATCATCTTCGTTCCGGGGCATAAGGGTGTCGATGGCAATAAGAGAGCAGACAGGCTGGCTGACTCTGTTACCATATCAGGATAGAGCTGACATTCAGAACGCACTCATAGAGTGTGTCTGCAAAGAGGACATTTATTGAAACCAATCCATGTCAACTGTTAGATTGCAAGAGATTGGATTGAAGATTGGAGTGGACAAAAAAGAACAGCACAACAGGTATATGAGTAGGTTCATCAATCAATATCGAACTGGTGTGGTTAGTCGTAGGACGCAGTTGGAGATATTGCGATGGATATCGAAGCTCGTATGGACATGTCCGGAGTGCAATGAAGATTTCCCAAACTCAAACTGACATGATAGTGATACGTTTTATTATACTTAAGTTGATTTGATTCAACCTTGACATTCACCCATATGACCAATCAGATCTGAAACCATTACATATGTATTATATTCTTCTCTTATTCGTAAACGTGGATTACGACCTGTTAGCAGCTTCGCCATAACGCTCTATCCTGTACACCTCGTTCAATTTCTTCTATATAATTTCGTCCGATATTTCTTGCTTCTCTCAGTCAAGTTTGATTCAGAGTTTCCCTAATGCTCTTTTTTTTCTTGAACCCTTTCTTTCTCACTTCAATGGATGCTTTTGCAATCTTTTGAATATTTCTTATCAGTGTGTGCCCAACATATCTCCATCTTCTCTTTGTTACAACAGTAGTTACTAATTTCTTATCAGTATGTGCCCAACATATCTCCATCTTCTCTTTGTTACAACTGTAGTTACTAATTTCTTATCAGTATGTGCCCAACATATCTCCATCTTCTCTTTGTTACAACAGTAGTTACTAATTTCTTATCAGTATGTGCCCAACATATCTCCATCTTCTCTTTGTTACAACTGTAGTTACTAATTTCTTATCAGTATGTGCCCAACATATCTCCATCATCTCTTTGCTACAACAGTAGTTACTAGTAGTTGATCAGCTATTTCTCTGATTCCATAATTTCTTCTGAATTCGTCCCCTTTATGTTCATAAGTTTTCCAAGACATCTATTTTCCAATGCATACAACTTGTTATATCTTTAGTAATTTTCCAAATCTCGCTGACAAATGTTAGGGTTGTTAGAACATTGGGAATTGCAATTTCATAATTTAGTTTTAAAATATATAGTTTGAAGTTTTATGTTTTATTTATATAAGAGAAGACTGCTGTAAAACTATGTAGCAATACGAAAAGGTAAAATCAAAGTACTGTAGTTTTACAAAATAAACAAACAAATAACGATTCACTTCTACGTTTCGACCGAAAGGCCTTTATCTAGCAAAGGATTCCGCATGTTTTACTTCTACGTTTAATTAGATCTGATACTATGTTATAGTATAAAACAATACATATTTGTTTTTCTTTCTCTAAGCTTGTTTATATAACATCGTCATGAAATTAGAAGAGATTTCTTGAACGAGTACTCATGGGTGTCTTGTACTCATTATCAAATATCTTGTCCTGTGCAGATTTTTGCCACTATAACACTCCTTCGAAATTTCTTTCTCGCACAGGCCAGATGTCCCGCCTCTGCAGCCGTCATACTCAAACCGTCAGTTACATCCTGAATCCATCTTCTCCGTGATCTTTTTTTTTCTTTACCGGGAAGCCGCCTTCCATAATGGTCTTCTCCAACCCTTCGTGTCTTTTTATATGTCCAAAATACTTCACCGTTCTCATTCTTATTTGTAGCATCAGCCAGTTTTTTTTTTTTTTTTGAGTTCTTTTTGAATAGAAAACTATTATATAGATATTGCACTGACTCTCTTAATTGTGTGGTCTACTTTTTAAATTAGCGAACTTTTAACTTGTATCCACTGTATTTGAGTATCATTGCTATTTGATGCGCGCTGTCTGTTGGTAACCTACTTATGTTGCTGAACCATTTACTTTATTTCTTGATGAAGTTCAGTACTGATGTTGTACTCACTTTTTCTGATGTCTGTCTTAATTTTTAGTTTCTTCTTTTTGGTTATTGGTTACTGAACTGACGCCACAGCACTCCAGGCAGATTCATAGGTGCTCAGTCCTCCCCAAAATGTCAAGGAGCGTGTATACTGATGGTTCCTGTGGCTCGCAGGTTAAATATACTCGTCTGTCTGTCCCTCAAGCATCCACCTCTACCTGTACAACGTTTAATTCCAAACTTCTTAAATTGTTGGATTGATTCAACGTCAATTTTAGTGTCCTCACTTCAGTTCTTTCTAGATAGATCTTCTTCTTCTTCGAACGCTCCATATCGATCACCTATCAACTACTCTGTGTGATTTGTATGTGATCTGAGCCTAAGAGCGATTATACGTTTTGCTAGTTATGCTCCTACAAGTAGACCAGAACATCCGATTTCAGCGTTGCTTTTCATTTACTAGAGTAGCACCCCTACTGCCTAATTTATTCGCCTCTTACGACATGCATTGTAAGTCGCAGTGGTACTTTTCTTTGCTTCCCTTGCGGGCATTGGTACCACACGAGCGACTAGATATATCAATTTGTTCTCTTCTCTGTCCATAGTATAGGAGGACAATTTTGTAATTTTATATTCTTCTCTTCTTCTTTGTGTTCATTCTTTACGACCAATTTTAATCACTCTTTGTGATATGTTTGATTTTGCCAAGAACGTGTATACTTTACACATTGGTTTGACAGGCCCCTAAACGCATAGACTTCTACACATTTAGGACATGTGCATCCGATTTCAACCAAACCTCATTAGTCACCTCTTACGACATGCGTGGCAGGTAACAGTGGTTATATTCTTTACACCCCAAATTTGGACCCTGGTAACCACTCAGGGGTTATTTTATATTCAAAAACAGATATTCAGTTTTCTTTAAATTGTGTAATATTCTCGTCTCACATATATACCACGTTGATACTGGGAAAATGTCCACTCTTAGAGTTGTTGTTTTTTTAATGGAAATTTTAATTTTTTTATTTGTACATAACAATTTCAAGAATTCATAATTTACAAGCATTTGTGGAATGAGGTGTGAACTACCTGTGAAATGAAAATATGAGATGGTGTGTCTTACAATATTATGAAATGATGATGATGTTGATATGATGTTATATACATTTAAAATACATTTTGAACACAATAAATTGTGTAAATCAAACATGTCAATTTTGTTATGTTCAAACCGTTTGCAATATAAATAGACTCGCATAGACTCATAAGTGTCCTTTTTCTATCTGACAACACAGACCAGAAGCAAAAACAAATTTGGTCTCTAATTGTTTTAATAGTTTTTCTAGTCATATTTTGTTCATTCCATACTTGTTATTCTTCTTCTTGCGTTCGGCCGCTATGAATTGAGACGTAGTCAGGATGCTTGACACTTCTGACTGATTTTTGCGGGAAGGAATGCGTTCCTTATTATCATTGTCCCCCGCCATACATGCGTGCCTTCTCTGACTTCATGTTATTCCATACTGATTTAGTTCTTCAAGTCTTTGAAAGACAATGTGTCTGCTCTTAATTTTAGATTCTTCAGCCCATCGCTCGTTAACAGGGAAATAAGATATTCGAAATTGTTTAAGTTTTCTATTTTCACTTGTAATAAATTTTGTTTTTGCTTTACTGTTTTATCAGTTGCTATTATTGTTTTAACCTTGCATTGCCATTATTAATTTCCAAACTCCCTAGCAATGTTGGTAGTAGTAACACTGCATAGTTAGCATATCTTAGTTCATGTATTTCTTTTCCTCTGATTACATATGATCTTATTTAACGTTTTCGCTATGTATGCAACAGTCTTCTTGGCGTTTTCTTGTGGCGTGTAGGTTATGTGCTCTTCTGTCGTGTTAAAGGTAACAGGTTCGTTCCCTCGTGGAGCCATCTGGATATTTTCCAGAGATCCCTGATCTCAGTGTAAGTGAGATCGAGTTGACCATCACTCAAACTGACTTGAACTGTTCAGAGCAATAGTTACCACGTGAGTCAGTTGTCAAGCATTGCTCTTTGGTTTAGTCAGAGACGACGATTCAGTTCTACTTCGTCAATTAAATCGAGCTTCAAATTAACTGATACACAGTCGGATTTAGAAGGGCTGCAGTTTGAATCCAAAACGTAAAATCGTGTGTGTAGAGTTAGACTGATAAATTCCAAAGACATCGGATAGATAATTAAGAAATTAGTGTTGAGCAGTGGAGCGATCGGCGCATTAAGACGGTGTAATTTAAGTAGTTTAGAAGAACCAGTTCCAGTAGGAGGAATCGGTTGGATGTGACATTCTTTCAAGTTTCAACGTTAAGTAATATGTATTTTAATTGTGTGTATTTTTATAATACTTATGTCCTATCGGAGACGTACCATAAATCGTAGGTCCCGTGTTCAATTTGAGCACTTAAAAAACCCTTGGCAGTTCAAAATCGAGAAGAGCAGGCTGGAAAGCCGCTGCTCTCGCAAAATTCATTAGAAAATATTAAAAATAAAAGCCCTACAAAAATATCTTCACCAGCTTCAAAATTACATCGGGAACCCGTACCGGTGCTACGGAGTTCGTGCACTACAGCTGAGATCTTCTTGTGTAAGAAAAGATCGGAGCACACGTAGTTTATAATCTAAGTGCAATGATGATGGTCCTATCAATCAATCAATCAGTCTATGTTAAGCAGGCAAAACTACAGAATGTAGAATTGTTTAATTCCTTGTCTTACGTCCAACCAATCTGATGTGTCATCGCAACACGCGATTCATACCACACATCTCTATATCTTATGTTTTCCATTGCCTAGTCCTGCAGGCTAGCGTTTTCAGAGAACAAATAGCTCTCATAAAACGCTTGTCTACCTAGCTGGTACTCTCCAGTTTTATACCAGAGCGAAACAAGGACTTGTAGACACATGACCACTCCAAATCCTAAAGATGCCATAAATCACCTCACACGACACTAACAAGTCATTAGTTTCCATTTTAGGACACAACATTTTCAGCTGAATGCTCCCCTACGTAGCATCAAACCAAAGATTGCCCCATAATATCAACTGTGTGACTATTCAGAAGAAACTGTCACACACAATCTCTTCCAGTGCCCTGCACTCAGTGACCTACGCCACATGTACCTACCTCCATACCCAGATGCTGAAAACACTCTCTATGCTAACACACCACAACACAGACAGACCTTCAAATTCACTACTATTGCCTCCAAGTCGAAAGACAATTGCTGAGATGACTGCTGGATCGGAAAAGGAAAAGTAGAGTATTCCTAACCTGTACCAGATTTTGTCTTGATCATGTATGAATTAGATGCATGATTGGTTATTGGTTATTGATTACTAAACTGACGTCATTGCACTCCGGGCAGACCCATAGGTGCTCAGTCTTCCCCAACAGATATTGAAGAGTATGAATACTGATGGTTCCCGTGGTTCGTTGTTTAAACACACCCCTCACTATGCCCCTCAGTCATCCATATTTTAGTGTCCCTATCCAACAGACAATCGTGAAGAGACCGAAGAACATCCCCCTTATCCATCTTCAACTGCTGCCCAACAAGCGAGGCTGTTGACGCAAGTCTGTCCGCACTCTCAGACTTTGTCTTGATCATGTACGAATTAGCATTCATGAATCACTGCCTTAGTCTTCAAACCTTGTCACAGAGAGTGCATCTAAAAGTGGACCAAACAGATTAAAATCAAAGGATGCGAAATCTGGACTCTTTAGTGGATGGGGTAGTACAGTCCGTGGCCTCCAGCAACATAAGACCGACTAACTCAGACGGGAAAACCATAATTCCTGCTTAATGGGGGTTCATTATTAAAAAGTGTTTGATAGAACACCGTAACTTTTTCTGCAATTTTACACAATTCTAGGAGTCCATTGTGATTTAATAATGACAAATGTTAATAATATTGATATTCCTGCGTGTTAAACTGAATTTGTAACATAATATAATCTTGATGTAGCATGATGTGTTGTTTTTCAAATGAATTTATCTTGATCTAACAATACTGCAATGCGAGGTCAAGCGATGGTTGTGGTCTGATTTTCGAGAAATTTTACCTGTACCCACCGGCCGTGTGTTATCGGAAGCCCCGTACAGTTTAACCTAATTTGATGATGGTTTCCCGTGTTGCCAGACTTTGGTGTGAAGGTATGCATTGTCAAGAAGGAAAAGCGGATCTGCAGGATTCTTGCAGGGTCGAAATCTGCGAAAACATTGTTTGGGTATTAAAAACCCAATTGTTAATATAAACTTGTTGTTAATATAAACTTGCGAATTGGTTGTCTCTCCTCTTGACATAACATCCACAAGAATCCTACCTTCAGTGTTCCAAAAGACAGTGATCGTGACCTTTTCTGCAGAACGAGATGTCTTGAATTTCTTTCTTCGTGGTGATTGCGGATGATATCACCCCACTGATTGTCTTTTTGTCTCTGGTTCAAAAGATGTGTCAGGTTTCGTTAGATGTAACGATTTTAGCCATAGATTTCATCAGTATTGACACGCTCCTAAAATTCGGGAGGATTTGCATTTCCTTGCATGCAGTGTTCAATTTAGAGACTTCGAGGAACCCATCTTCTGCAAACCTTAGATAATCCGAGACTTTGTATAACTGTGTTTGCATTCCTATTCCACCATGTGTTGTCGGGATCCTCAAGGAGAGAAAAGAATAGTAACACTGCAACCTACAAGGCATGTCGTAAGAGACGACTGAGGTAGCGGCCTAGGGAAGCTACCCTAGTGAAAAAATCGTCGCAGAAATCGGATGTGCTGGCCTACTTGTAGGCGCATAACTGGCACAACGTACAATCGCTCAGATAACATTCAAATAACAACGGTTGATTAATAAGTGGTCAATGTGGAGCGTTTGAAGAAGACGAACAGGCATTCCTGTTGCTGACTGACAGCTGTAAGGCCAGTTATTGAGTAGGCATTTGCCTATCATTAAGAATAATACCCTCAACACATTTCATCATTTCTAATATGGTGGCTGTGGCATGACGTTCACAGAAAGGAAGATCATGACGCTCCATATCTGCACTCTATGTTTCTATTATTTTCTGAACACAGCAACTTACTGTACTCCTGTCAACTGTAAGACTACCATACACATCACAGATACGCTTGTGAACGCTCACAACAGTTTCCTTCTCTGCAATCAGAAATTCACTCACAATTTGCTGCTTGTAACGCATTGCTAACATGCTCCCTTTCAACGGTACAGTGTATCTGTATTATTTGACAAATTAAGGTGAAGTTTGAAACACACAATTGGAAAATAGATATTTGAATCTTCTAAAATTTCACTTTTCCATTTTCATTATCTGTTGAGAAAGCCGATGTGATGCATTACTTTTTGAATGCCATTCGTGTGATAATGGACTCTGATGGCAAACACTTTAATCTTATCTTTTCTTCTTCTTCTTCTTCACGTTTGTTCTTTGGTGCGAACAATGTAATCATTCTTAATGTGATATATAATTGATCTTTGACCAAGAACGACTAACGTTGAACCCTGTTAAGTAGCCCCCTACTTAAATGTATGTAACCATACACATGTAGGTCAGGGCTTTCATTGTTCTCCTACGGGAAATGTTTTGAGTCTGTCTCACTGACAGTCAGTCCTCAACACTTCTCCTTCCTTTGTGTGTATAAGTTCTCTTTAATAATCCGTTTAACGTCGTATATTAAGACTTTAAGTTTATAACAATTGAGGTAAATATGATAAGAGGTACAGATGGTAAAAAATTTGAAATTATAACAATTGAGGTAAATATGATAAGAGGTACAGATGGTAAACAATTTGAACTGATAACAATTGAGGTAAATATGATAAGAGGTACGGAGTGGCAAACAATTTGAACTGATAACAATTGAGGTAAATATGATAAGTGGTACAGATGGTAAACAATTTGAAATTATAATAATTGAGGTAAATATGATAAGTGGTAACGATGGTAAACAATTTGAAATTATAACGAATGAGGTAAATATGACAAGAGGCACAGATGGTAAACACTTTGAAATTATAACAATTGAGGTGCCCGTCTGCCCAGCGTGTTCGTAGCTCGTTGGACTATGGGTGACTATCCCTCTGTGTGTGCGGGTTCAATTCCGCGGGATGGCGAAAAAGCCACAGATTCGCCAGATTTACGGTGTTCGTGGCACCGAACCGAAGGGTTACGATGTCCATGGCACCGAGCCGACGAGCTGAAAAGCTCAAGTGCTTCTGGATCGAAAGAAAAAAAAAAAAAAAAAAAATAACAATTGAGGTAAATATGATAACAGGTAAGGATGGTAAACAATTTGCAATTATAACAATTGAGGTAAATATGAGACACAGATGGTAAACAATTTCAAATTATAACAATTTAGGTAAATGTGATAGGAGGTACAGATGGTAAACAATTTGAAATTATAACAATTGAGGTAAATATGACAAAAGGCACAGATGGCAGACAATTTGAAATTATAACAATTGAGGTAAATATGATAAGAGGTACACATGGTAAACAATTTGAAATTATAACAGTTGAGGTAAATATGATAAGAGGTGAGGATGGTAAACAATTTGAAATGATAAAAATTGAGGTAAATATGACAAAAGGCACAGATGACAAACAATTTGAAATTATAACAATTGAGGTAAATATGAAGCACAGATGGTAAACACTTTGAAATTATAACAATTAAGGTAAATATGATAAGAGGTTCAGATGGCAAACAGTTTGAAATTATAACAATTGAGGTAAATATGAGACACAGATAGTAAGCAATTTGAAATTATAACAATTGAGGTAAATATGATAATAGGAACAGGAAAATGTTAATACTCTCATCCAAATGAGATGCTGGACATTCTGCATGTGTCAGTAAATCTTTTCTACAGTGGACACTGGAAAGTAAGACCCAAAATCACCTGGCAGAGAATTGTCGAACAGAAACTGACTGAAAGAATAACAAATACCAGTTGATCGTGATCTCGATGATGATAACATCCTCAGTCGTGTAACTTCTAAAGCCGATTTCTAGGCTAGGCAATGGGTGCCGTCAGAAATAAGGGTAAATGGTTCGAGTCCTGTGTATTGTAATTTGTTTTTCAGGAGCTCCTAATACTTGTACAGTGTCATATTCTTTGTTTCTGTTGGTTCCCCTGGGGTTCTTACAAAACAAAATCGTATTCTCATAGTCTAAGGTTAAAAGGTTGACTTCCTTTGCGGGTTTTACCCCATATGGCTCGGTTTCTCTTTACAGAAATGTTACGCCACATGCCGAAAGTATCAAACAAAGTACGAACTCTGTAGCGCCAGCAACAATCCTAGAAGTCTCTGAAAAAAAGGTATTCATGAACAGAACGGCGTAGCTAGTTCGAATCCACAACCTTCGAAACACAAGACACACGCTTAGCTACAGAGATATTTGTAGAGCTTCACTGCTGTATGCGGAGGTGACTGTAGATCCAAATACTTTAGCACAATCTCATACCAGGCTTCAGTGGCGGCTCGTCATTAAGGGCCAGAGGGCCGGGCCCCACCAAAAATAATGCGTAACGTGTATTTATTATTAATAAATTAAAATATAACCTAACACAAATCCATGATTTTTCCCGAAAATTTGTGTCTGGCCCCACCAACAAAAACGATCACGAGCCGCCACTGCCAGGCTTGGACATATTGTGTGTTCTTTTATTTCGCGCTGAATATTTACTCAGAACCTCAGCATTACGAGACAATTTATCAGCTATACTTGTTTCTCTTTTACTGTTGAACCGTTCCCATTGGCGATCTTTCGCAAATGATTTCCAGTACGTGGTGTGTACCTCAAAGTCTTTTAGAGGCACTGTAAGAGTGTCTTTGAAACGTTTTTGCTGCTATCAAGCGTTCGTTTGCCGCTTTCAATCTCATCATACATGAAGTGATTTTTAATGCATTTACCAGGCCTTCCCGCAACGCGACCATCTACCTTGACCACCACCTCTTCAGATGTCAAGCACTAGATGATGTCCTCCAAGGCCAGGTAAATGGAACACATTATACCGAACAAAATAATAACTTACAAACACATACAGATATCACTACATAGCATTGGGTCGACAGGCAAGAGCTCAAGTGCCACTGGATCATTGAAGAAGATGAAGAAGAAGAAACTTGGAATCGTTGTTCTCTTGTTGGCTTCAGTATTTCAAAGAAATAAATCACAAGTGAAACATAATGCAGATCCTGACCAAGGACAGAGAAGAGTTACTTGCTTTTGATGCAGCACTAAAAGCCAAGATAGCTAGCAACAAGCTAGGGAGAGGCAGCACTAAAAGCCAAGATAGCTAGCAACAAGCTAGGGAGAGACAGCCCTAAAAGCCAAGATAGCTAGCAACAAGCTAGGGAGAGGCAGCACTAAAAGCCAAGATAGCTAGCAACAAGCTAGGGAGAGGCAGCACTAAAAGCCAAGATAGCTAGCAACAAGCTAGGGAGAGGCAGCACTAAAAGCCAAGATAGCTAGCAACAAGCTAGGGAGAGACAGCACTAAAAGCCAAGATAGCTAGCAACAAGCTAGGGAGAGGCAGCACTAAAAGCCAAGATAGCTAGCAACAAGCTAGGGAGAGGCAGCACTAAAAGCCAAGATAGCTAGCAACAAGCTAGGGAGAGGCAGCACTAAAAGCCAAGATAGCTAGCAACAAGCTAGGGAGAGGCAGCACTAAAAGCCAAGATAGCTAGCAACAAGCTAGGGAGAGGCAGCACTAAAAGCCAAGATAGCTAGCAACAAGCTAGGGAGAGGCAGCACTAAAAGCCAAGATAGCTAGCAACAAGCTAGGGAGAGGCAGCACTAAAAGCCAAGATAGCTAGCAACAAGCTAGGGAGAGGCAGCACTAAAAGCCAAGATAGCTAGCAACAAGCTAGGGAGAGGCAGCACTAAAAGCCAAGATAGCTAGCAACAAGCTAGGGAGAGACAGCACTAAAAGCCAAGATAGCTAGCAACAAGCTAGGGAGAGGCAGCACTAAAAGCCAAGATAGCTAGCAACAAGCTAGGGAGAGGCAGCACTAAAAGTCAAGATAGCTAGCAACAAGCTAGGGAGAGGCAGCACTAAAAGCCAAGATAGCTAGCAACAAGCTAGGGAGAGGCAGCGTATCAAATTGGTCTGTACTTATCAACATCATCCTCAAATAGATTGTCCTGAGCAGAGCTTTATCACATTAACAGACCTTCAGAATTTCTCTCTCTCATCAGACAGATTTCCCACCTCTACACTGTCATGCTCAAGTTATCAGTACAATCCTGAATCCATCTTCTCTGTGGCTTTCCTCTTCTCCTCTTTGCTGGGATACCTCCTTACATGATGGTCTTGTTCAGCCCTTCGTGTCTCTTTATATGTTTAAAATGCTTTAATTGTCTCCTTCTTATTTGTAGCAGCAGCCAATTTTCTTTGATTGTGTATTCTTTCTGGGTAAATCTATTTGTTCTCTTCTCTGTCCATGATTTAGGGAGGACTCTTCTGTAACACTTATATTTCAAAGCGCATATATGATTTTCTACTGCCTTGTTCAATCCCCTTCACACCCATACATTGCCACTAGGAATATGCATGCTCTTTGTATTCTGATCTTTGTTTTTCTATCAGTTCCATTCCATGTTATTTCTTTCTTTAATTGTTTTATACAGTCATATTTGTTCGTCTTTTCTTCTTCTTCTTCGAACGCTCAATATCAACAACTTGTTAACCACTCTGTGTAATTTGTATGTGATATGAGTCTAAGAGCGATTATACGTTGTGCCAGTTATGCGTCTACAAGTATGCCAGCACATCCGATTTCTGCGATGCTTTTTATTTTCTCAGGTAGCTTCCATAGGTCCTACATCAGTCACCTCTTACAACATGCCTTGTAGGTCGAAGTGGTACTATTCTTTGCTTCCCTTGAAGACCCCGACACTTCACAGGCGAGTTCTACTTTTAATTTCCTTCATCCTATCTTCATCTGTTATTAGCAGTAAACTGACATATTTAAAACTGATCACATTTTCTATTTTCTCTCCGTTGATAAAACAGTACTTATATACTATCTAAAAATAATCCGATGTTTTGGTTTGATATTTCCCTTTTGAAAACGAAACACAATTTTTAAAAGTCGTGCATTTATGCAGACAGTATATCTAGAATATGATAAATTTATAACAATAACAATTATAACATATTTTGAGCGACTCTAGAATCCGTACTATAATTACAAGTATTTTAATCAATTATAATTATCAACTTAATGATATGTTCTAAAGATGTATTGAATTTCAAAGCAATAATCTACTTGAAATTACAACCAGGGCGATCGTTACTGAGTAATTAACGTACCAAATCCAATGAAACAAGAAATCAGTGTCAAACCCTAGCCTTAAGGTGGTGTAGAGAGAATTCTAGCTAAACGATTTCTGTATTTAATTATAACTCAGGTGGGAATTTACTAAGAAAACAATCGAAAATGATTAACTTTTCTAATTTTCTCAAATGTCAGAGAAGATATGTTCAGAAATCTACAGTGTATTCGTTAATTTGTGCGCAGTTAAATAATTTATAGAAAAATATATTCATCGTCATCATTTGCTTCTTTGTCTCAGTAGATAGATAATAGGTTTTGTCTCATGTAATTTGTTCAATACTGAATCACAACGTCTATTCTGCCTGTAGTGGTCTATTCTGAAGTGACAATACATTATGATAATGATAAATAAGTGAAATAGTAATTTTTATTTGTACAGAATTACAAGAAAATAACACACAATACATGTAAATACTTAGTAAACCGATAAATATATTTTTTAAAACTAAAAACGACACTTTACACACTTAACATCATTTTAAAACAACAATATTCGTTCCTACCGTTTTAAATGTTGCTTATTCATCCGAATATATAAATATCGGCCGTTCGATGAAATTATATCATTTTTTTATTCCCGATCCAGAAGCACTTTAGCTTTTCAGCTCTTCGGCTCGGTGCCATGGACATCGTAACCCTTCGGTTCGGTGCCACGAACACCGTAAATCTGGGAATCTGTGGCTTTTTCTGCCATCCGCGGAATTGAACCCGCACACACAGAGGGATAGTCACCCGTAGTCCAACGCGCTACGAAAACGCTGGGCAGAAGGGCAAAAAAATTATATCATTAAATACACTACAAATCTTACTACCATATATATATTATCATAAAATGTAATCATTATATAAATTAATTAGTATAGATCGTAAACAAACTACATTGTGCTAGCTACACATATATATCTATATATATATTTTTTTAAAATATATTTTAAAATGTGTTATACAACTACCTCTGTATTTTGAACCGTGTCGGGTATACTAATCTTGTGGTGTATAAAGAGATTATAAAGATATTGTGATGGCAGACGCTTCTAGCGACCTCATCAGTAACGAAACGTTATATGTTATCAAGTGGGTACTCTACGCAATTGTTACTGAAATCATTGATGTGTTTGGCATGGTGACCAACATAATTAACATTGTATGTTTTGTGAAACAAGGATTCAAGGATGCCGTCAACATTAGTTTGTTAGGTAATAGTTTGTTAGGTAGAGTTAATAGTTTGTTAGGTAGAGTTAATAGTTTGTTAGATAGAGTTAATAGTTTGTTAGGTAGAGTTAATAGTTTGTTAGGTAGAGGTAATAGTTTGTTAGGTAGAGTTAATAGTTTGTTAGGTAGAGTTAATAGTTTGTTAGGTAGAGTTAATAGTTTGTTAGGTAGAGTTAATAGTTTGTTAGGTACAGTTAATAGTTTGTTAGGTAGAGTTAATAGTTTGTTAGGTAGAGTTAATAGTTTGTTAGGTACAGTTAATAGTTTGTTAGGTAGAGTTAATAGTTTGTTAGATAAAGTTAATAGTTTGTTAGGTAGAGTTAATAGTTTGTTAGGTACATTGTTAGTAGTTAATAGTTTGTTAGGTAGAGTTAATAGTTGTTAGTAGTTAATAGTTTGTTAGTAGAGTTAATAGTTGTTAGGTAGAGTTAATAGTTTGTTAGGTAGAGTTAATAGTTTGTTAGGTACAGTTAATAGTTTGTTAGGTAGAGTTAATAGTTTGTTAGGTACAGTTAATAGTTTGTTAGGTAGAGTTAATAGTTTGTTAGGTAGAGTTAATAGTTTGTTAGGTAGAGTTAATAGTTTGTTAGGTAGAGTTAATAGTTTGTTAGGTAGAGTTAATAGTTTGTTAGGTAGAGTTAATAGTTTGTTAGGTAGAGTTAATAGTTTGTTAGGTAGAGTTAATAGTTTGTTAGGTAGAGTTAATAGTTTGTTAGGTAGAGTTAATAGTTTGTTAGGTAGAGTTAATAGTTTGTTAGGTAGAGTTAATAGTTTGTTAGGTAGAGTTAATAGTTTGTTAGGTAGAGTTAATAATTTGTTAGGTAGAGTTAATAGTTTGTTAGGTAGAGTTAATAGTTTGTTTTGGTACAGTTAATAGTTTGTTAGGTAATAGTTAATAGTTTGTTAGGTAATAGTTAATAGTTTGTTAGGTAGAGTTAATAGTTTGTTAGGTACAGTTAATAGTTTGTTAGGTAGAGTTAATAGTTTGTTAGGTACTGTTAATAGTTTGTTAACAAATCTTATTGTTATCATACTGTGTTTGTAATTAGTTATTGAAGATATCTGTTGCGAAGAGGTTATGTGTTTGCCTCTCGTTCCAAAGCTATTCGGTTCGCTCTCTCACGGAGATTTCGGGATATTTTTCCCGAAAACCCTCATCTCCGTGTAGGGTTTGGTCCCTTTGTAGGAGGGAGTCCCAGTCAGAACAAGTCTTGTCTTTTTTATAAATTTGCAGGAAAAAAAACTGACAAACAAATTGTTATACAATTTATCCACATGTTGTAAAAGACATTGTTTTTGATGATAAACTACGTTTAGTGTATACATTTTAATTATTTATTTACAAAAATAATGAATTACCTGGAACAAAATTAGATTAAGCACCCCACCCCATTTCCCTTGCATCGTCCTGTGGTTTTGACTAACATAAGAAGTGCACTGAATGCTAAACCAGCATATGATGTACATATCACCAATAATTATAGCGTGAACCTCCACTTTTTTCTTAACTGTATATAAGCAGAGATATTGCTATTCTAATTTTGCAATTATTATTTTTATTTAGAAGGGCAATATTGCAAGAGCCATTTCTACAAAACCGATTGAGTTAGACATTTTTGGGAGTTTCACACTATAATTATGTGTGATATGTACATGATATGCTAGTTTAGCATTCAGTGCACTTCTTATGTTAGGCAAATCCACTCACCGATGAAGGGTCGGTTTTAGTTTACATTTTTTTTAAGGTAATTTATTATTTGGTAAACTTCTTCTTCGAAAGCTCCATATCGACCACTTGTTAACCACTCTGTGGACCACTTGTTAACCACTCTGTGGACCACTTGTTAACCACTCTGTGGACCACTTGTTAACCACTCTGTGGACCACTTGTTAACCACTCTGTGGACCACTTGTTAACCACTCTGTGGACCACTTGTTAACCACTCTGTGGACCACTTGTTAACCACTCTGTGGACCACTTGTTAACCACTCTGTGGACCACTTGTTAACCACTCTGTGGACCACTTGTTAACCACTCTGTGGACCACTTGTTAACCACTCTGTGGACCACTTGTTAACCACTCTGTGGACCACTTGTTAACCACTCTGTGGACCACTTGTTAACCACTCTGTGGACCACTTGTTAACCACTCTGTGGACCACTTGTTAACCACTCTGTGGACCACTTGTTAACCACTCTGTGGACCACTTGTTAACCACTCTGTGGACCACTTGTTAATCACTCTGTGTGATTTGTATGTGATCTGAACCTAAGAGTGTTTTACGTTGTGTTAGTTATGCGCCTACAAGTAGGCCAGCACATCCGATTTCTATGATGCTTTTTATTTACTAGGGTAACTTTCTTAGGCATCTATCTCAGTAGCCTCTTACGACATGCCTTGTAGGTCGCTGTAGTACTATTCTTTGCTTCCGTTGCGGGCCCCGGCACCACGCGGGTAATTTTTTAAACCAAAGCTTATTCTTTCTTCTTTCTTTTGTCCTTCTCTGCTTTTTTGCCGCTAGATAATGCACGCTCGGTCGCTTGATATGGTGTAGTATTGTGGAGTTTTAAGATGTCTGTAACTCCATCAACCCATCTTTTCTTGGTCTGCCCTTTCCTCTTGATGATTCCATTTTCAGGTTGTACGCTCTTGCAACTGGTGTATTCAGGTTCATTCTGACCAAGTGGCCAAACCATTTGAGTCTCTGTTTTTCAATAAATCTAATAGCAGGTGTTGTTCCAACTGTTCTTCTAATTTCCTCATTTCTTATATGGTCTCTTCTTGTTTTATTTACTGCTTTCCTCAGGCATCTCATTTCGCATGTGGTAATTTTCTTTTCTTGTTCTTTTGTCAGTGCCCATGTTTGGCTCTGGTAGCACAGTGTTGGTATAAAGATTGAATTTATAATCTGTCTTTTAGTCACTACTGGAATAAAGCTTATTGAAATCAATTATTAATTAAGGAGACCGTCAGAGCTGACTCGTATCGAGAAAGCAATTTTCGAATAATCGTTTTTGTTTACATTTGGTTAAGTTTATACTTTAAGGGAAATAAGACATTACAAAACATATTTTGTTAACAGGATAATTATCTCCCTTGATTGTACAGGCTACATAACGACGGGCGAACATACGTTAAAGTAAAAGAGATTGAAGCAAGAGTTACTCCCTTAAAGTGGTTTTTAGATATCACATTTCGATGCAAATTTGATTTTTTAGATATTACATTTCGATGCGAATCTGATCATTTAGATATCACATTTTGATGCGAATCTGATCTTTTTCATTTCCGCGTAGCACACTATCAACTGAAAACAAATTAATGTTGCCCCTCCTGGAAAAAAAACGTAGGCGTCCATGTTCATTTTGTAATGCCCTCTTCAGACCGTATGTCACGGAGTACTTCCTATTTCTAGACCCAAGTGTGCAGGAGGTAAGAGGGCCAATTTCTTTTCTCAATGTGGAACGTCTAGTGGGGAATAGAAC
Organism: Arion vulgaris; assembly: GCA_020796225.1. Taxonomy (NCBI): domain Eukaryota; kingdom Metazoa; phylum Mollusca; class Gastropoda; order Stylommatophora; family Arionidae; genus Arion; species Arion vulgaris. The sequence continues at coordinate 37,382,663 of CM036754.1, forward strand.
CCACAACCTTATATGTCCGAGTCGATAGACAAACACTTATTCATTACGCTAATCCGTAGCTCCACATGTTCATACTTAGATAATTTATAACTGTTTTCGCCCGAGTGGTTACCGGGACCCACATTTGGGGTGTAAAGAATAGAACCACTGTTACCTGCCATGCATGTCGTAAGAGGCGACTAAGGAGGTTTGGCTGAAATCGGATGCACATGTCCTAAACTTGTAGAAATCTATGCGTTTAGGGGCCTACCAAACCAATGTGCAACGTATACACGTTCTTGGCAAAGGTCAAACATATCACAAAGAGTGATTAAAATTGGTCGTAAAGAGCGAACGCAAAGAAGAAGAAGAAGAAGATAACTGTTTTATGTCTATGTTTTCATTTTAATTCCCAGGTCTGGCAATATCTGATCTTGGATGCTTGATACCACTGATATGGACAAACATTTGCTACAACCCGGCATTCAATGAACTTGACCTTCCGTTTGAACCAATAGAATTCCAATATCTGACCGGAGCCTGGCCACATGTAACGTTTACTAGGGTGACCAGTTGGATCACGGCGTTTATCACATTAGAGAGATGCCTTTGCATAACTATGCCTCTTAAGGTTTGACATCTTTGACTCTATTAGGATACTTTTGATTTCAAATACTGTCAAATTTTGAGAGTTTATGTTTATACACACGCACGCACGCACGCAGACACACGCATGCACTCACACACACGCACACACACACACATATATATATATAGTTATATATGCAGAACATACAACATCCACATCATATATGCCCCACCTGTGCTAGGAGATTATGTTCGAAGACTGGACTCTACAGTCACCTCCACACACACCAGAGAGGTGCAGCAGCACACGTCTGTGTGTGTTGTTATCATAGCTTGCGATTGACGGCTATTACATTACGGTATATATATATATATATAGTGGGTATATACAGGATCACAAATAGGAGGGAACTGTGGGATAGAGCGGAACAGCGGCAGGTTTAACAAGAGATAAGGAACAGAAGGTGGCGATGGACAGGACACACACTGAGGAAACCTCCTGACAGCATCATGAGACATGTTCTCCTATGGAACCCCCATGGTAATAGAAGTAAGGGAAGACCCAGGAACAGCCGGAGGTGGGAGTTAGAAACCGAATGCAAGAAAATGGGGCGCGCGTGGAGAGGTTTGGAAAAGGACCTGCATACTCTGAGATAACCAATAAAAACTTCCCCTAATGATGAAAAGGACGCACCTCGGTTGAAAGACGCTTTAATTCCCATACATAACATACAAAAACGATCTGGAAAAGATGGTCTTGGATAGGAAAGCTTGGAAAACCTTGGTTGCTGACCTATGCTCCGACGGGGTTGAAGGGTGAAGAAGAATATAGTGTGCATTTCTGGCTTATCGGTAGTTAGCTGGATCACAACCCAAGAGTACCTGGTTCAAACTCCGCGGCGGGCAATTTGAAACATATTTGTGCCTGTGGATTTTTGTAGCACACATAACAACTTATTTATAATGTTCTGTTACACGAATGATCACTTTTTAATAAATTTAACACATATTTATTTCATTTCTTTCAGATCAAAGTGATATTCACTCGTCGAAGGGTCATCATTATCATCGTTTGTATATTTCTAGTTCTGATAGCCAACATGTTCCCGCTGTATTATGCCAACAGAATGGTTTGGAAATTTTCTGCCTATAGAAATAAAACACTGATTGGTTTGGTGTTTACAGCTGATCGAGAGATGATTGAATCTGTAACATTCGCAATCAATAATGTGTTTTTTCCTGTAGGAGCATTTCTAACAGTTGTAACATGTACTGTAACGATTGTTATCAAACTCAAAAGTAAATCAAAATGGCGACAAATGTCATCAATAACTTCTCAAATTGAAACCACCAGCAGTCGTGATCAAAAAGTGACCAAGATGGTGGTTGTCATTTCAACATTTTTCATTGTTTGTTTTGTTCCTGTTAGTGTTATTGCTGTTGGTGTGCTTGTTGAACCAGAGTTTTCCATAGAAGGAAGATATCGGAACTTATTTATATTTCTATGTAGTATCGGGTTCGCTCTAGAGTCTACCAACTCAGCAACTAATATTTTTATTTATTATCGGATGAGCAGCAAGTACAGAGCCACTTTTAGGCATATATTTTTACGAATGGACTAACAGATTTGTATTTTGGACTTTTATTGGATTGCAATATTTGGGGCTCTTTTTTGGAGATTTATTTTTATATTATCTGTTCTTTCTCTAATCATGTTTTGTTTCTTCTTCTTCTTCATCTTCTTCTTCTTCGATGAGCTAGGTTAACAGAATACGTTCTGGAATCTTGTCACTATTCTCACATGTTCATTTGGTCAGTTTGAGCAGGTTTCATTTTGTGAGGATGTACTTGCTATTGACAGCTTTCTGGTGTAGAGTCTACAGGTGATAATTTATTATGTTCTGTCTAACTTTAGGAATCGATATCGTAGGCGTTTCATGCTTGTTCTATGACTCACTTTACATATATATTTACTTTTCATAACTTTTATCAAATTGTTGATGAAGTAATCATATTTGTATTGTTATGAACTGCATTGTTATTGGCTATAGCATTTGACTGTCTCATTATTCTATTGAATTTGTCAGGTGGATACAAAGAAATGGCTGCAGTTGAACGGGGAAGGAATGCGGAGGTGGAGCTTGTTTTAATGGTTAAAAAAATGTCCGCCTGCCCAGCGTATTCGTAACGCGTTAGACGACAGGTGACAAGCCCCCTGTGAGTGCGTTTAAATTCCGCGGGATGGCAGAAAAGCTACAGGTTTTCCAGATTTACGGTGTTCATGGCACCGAACCGAAGGTTACGATGTCCATGGCACAGAGCCGAAGGGCTCACAGCAACTTTCAGTGCTTTTGGGTCGAAAAAAAAAACAACTCAAAATACATGATGAGTGTACGCAAACAATTAGTTAGTTAACTGTGGTTATTGCCTGCATGTAAGCCTTCTTTTTAATGCGGTGTAGGATAAGGTGGGAAAGGTAGGAGATTTAAGCCTGAGAAATTTAATGGCCACATGGCTAGTGCAGTCGCCGAGATACTGTTCAGGTTAGGATTTTTCTGTTATACCGCAGATCCGACAGAAAAACAATTCTTGGCCTTACCGTGGATTGAACACGGATCGCCGCGCTCTAACCCATCCGGCCCTACGCTGCTTAGATCGTAAACAAACAATTAATTATTTTTTTTTGCTACTGTTTTCAGTAAAGCGCAATTGAAACTAAGCAAGGACGGACATGAATAACGCGAGTCTACCTTCAACGTAAACTTCACGTACGCTGTTTAGTTAGTGAGCAAGGACGGACATGAATAACGCTAGTCTACCTTCAACTTAAACTTCAAGTACGCTGTTTAGTTAGTGAGCAAGGATGGACATGAATAACGCGCGTCTACCTTCAACGTAAACTTCACGTACGCTGTTTAGTTAGTGAGCAAGGATGGGCATGAATAACGCGCGTCTACCTTCAACGTAAACTTCACGTACGCTGTTTAGTTAGTGAGCAAGGATGGACATGAATAACGTGCGTCTACCTTCAACGTAAACTTCACGTACGCTGTTTAGTTAGTGAGCAAGCATGGGACGCAATCCAAACAAACGAATATTTTGACGATGTATGGAAATCTACAAAACTGAGGTGGTCAGGTTGGATCAGACCTGGAGAGAACCGTGGGGAGGTTGTGGTAATACTAGGTAAATGGGCGAATTTGGACAAAGACATGACAAAATAATACGGCCGATTGTTGCTATTTTTATTATTGAATTATTCATTTTGTTTTCTTGCTTATGTAACACTATATATACACGTCTTTGTCCAAATTCGGCCAAACGAAAAGTTTACAATCTGTTCTATTATTAAAATTGCTTTCTTCTTAGACAGAAAACATTGTGTGGTAAGCACTCCCTAACTAAATTAATTAGATTGGCAACTGTGCAGGTCAGATTTGCAGCATTCGTGATGCTGGGTATGGTAGGCTAACAGAATTGTTCCAAAATAAGTATCACTAAAATTGTTCTGCTGATTCACTAAGAATAAGAGCAACATCAGTTCAGTGCTTTGTATACTTACTTCTTCTTGTTCTTCCTATCACTGTTTTGATGATTATACCGTTAGATGCGTTCTTATGATGAAGTCGATTGTTGTCTGGAGCTCATCTCTGGTGCCATGTAGTTTTTGTGTTGTAGTATCCCTCTCTAGGGAGGACATGCAGGGGGGCAGTCTTGCACCACATAGTCTGTGGTACTTGCTTCTAAGAAAGGGCGTCTTGATTAGAAATTTTCCAGTTTGGAATGGGACTGTCGCTGACAACAAACATTTTTCATATCGAACCAACTTCAAGTTTAACTTAAACGCAGAACTATTCAAAATAGACCCAGAACTTGCAGCTAATATATTGCAACCCTTGTTTACTACTATATGGAATACCCAAATAATACCTGATGCATGGAACAGAGGAGTCATCATCAAGATCCCCAAGAAGGGCTCCCTTGCCGATTGTAATAATTGGCGTGGAATAACACTGCTTTCTGTCCCAAGTAAAATCTTAAGCAAAATCATCGTACAACGTATTACTGATGCTGTGGATAAGAAACTAAGAAAGGAACAAGCAGGATTTCGCAGAGGACGGAGCTGTATAGGCCAAATATTTGCTCTTAGAAATATCATAGAGCAATGCACAGAATGGCAAAGCAAACTCTATATCAACTTTGTAGATTTTGAAAAAGCTTTTGATAGCATACACCGCGAAAGTCTATGGCGTATCTTAAGATGGTATGGAATCCCACTGTGTTTTATAAATATTATAAAAAGCTGCTACAGCAAGTTTGCATGCAGTGTTGAAACTTCAGAACTAAAGTTTGAAGTAAAAACAGGCGTGCGACAAGGATGTGTTATGTCAGCCCTATTATTCAACACTGTCATAGATTGGGTGATGCGTAAAACAACGGAAGATAAGGCAAGAGGTATTAGATGGACGCTCACATCCACTCTGGAAGACCTAGATTTTGCAGATGACATCGCACTCCTATCTCATACACATAGAGATATCCAGGAAAAGACCTGCCGCCTTAACCAATATAGTAAGATGGTTGGGCTGAAAATAAATCAGAAGAAAACTGAAGTAATGACTCTGAACATAGCAACCCCAGCACCAGTCAAACTAGAAGGTAAAACCCTCCGAGATACAACCGCTTTCACATACCTTGGAAGTGTTATTAGCAATGAAGGAGGCGCTGGATCTGACATTAAAAACAGACTGAGTAAAGCACGAAGTGCATTCATGACCCTTCAGACCGCCTGGAAATCTGCCCAATACAGCATCAGAACCAAGACTAGTATCTATAACAGCTGTGTGCTGTCAACTTTGCTGTGCGGATCGGAATGCTGGAGAATGACAGAACAGGATATGTCCAGACTCTCCGCCTTTCATACAACGTCTGCGAAAAATCCTACGCGTGTACTGGCCGACTACTATCTCGAATCAAGAATTGCTTGCACGATGCCAACAAGAGAATATGGGCACTATCATCCGAAGACGACGCTGGAGATGGATTGGACATGTGATGCGCATGGAGACTGGCTCCGACACGAAAACTGCACTGAGATGGACTCCAGAGGGTAGGCGAAAGCGTGGAAGACCCAAGACGACCTGGAGGAGAACGATAGAGCAAGAGCTGAAGGAAATGAATCATAGCTGGAACACAATACAGAGGAAGGCCATGAACAGGGAAGAATGGTGTACGTTTGTTGCTGCCCTAAACGCCAAGGGCGTAACAGGCTAAAGAGAGAAAGAGAGACAACTTCAAGTTGGTACAGGAGAAACTCTTTCTTTCTTTCTCTTTCTCTCTCTCTTTCTTTTTTAGCATGTGGCGCCCTAAATCTTATTTGTTGTTAGCAGTCCTCTGTATTGTGTCCCAGCTTTCATTCATTTATGTTAGTTCCTGCTCTACTATTTTCTTCCAATCTACTGTTGGTATTCCACATTTTCGTTTACTGTCTGGTCTCCACTTCAGCGCAGTTTTTGTGATACAATTTGTCATGCGTTTCACATGTTTGATACATCTCCAGCGTCTCTTTTGGATGATAATGTTCATATTCTCTTGTTGACATTGTGTAAGCAGTTCTTGGTTAGTGGATGATAGTGTTCATATTCTCTTGCTGACACTGTGTAAGCGGTTCTTGGTTAGTGGATGATAGTGTTCATATTCTCTTGTTGACACTGTGTAAGCAGTTCTTGGTTAGTGAATGATGGTGTTCATATTCTCTTGTTGACACTGTGTAAGCAGTTCTTGGTTAGTGGATGATGTTGTTCATATTCTCTTGTTGACACTGTGTAAGCAGTTCTTGGTTAGTGGATGATAGTGTTGATATTCTCTTGTTGACACTGTGTAAGCAGTTCTTGGCTAGAAGTCGTTTTTGGTCAGAACACGAGTAAGATCTTTGTTCAGACATAGTTCCGAAACATGAAAAGTTTCCCAAGATGGAAGTTACAAGAGAAAAACTGAACAAAAATAAGATAATTAACGCAGTTTTTACCATATTACTCACCATGTGCCAAGAGAGAAGAAATATTACGGGTGTACACCGTGTCGTACGACGGATTAGCGTAATGTTCGTCTATCGACACAGACACAAGAGGATTGTAGGCTCAATCTAACACTCGACGGTCTACACGTGAGGAAAAGTATTGGCCTTCCTATCTCCTGTACACTAGGACCTGGAAATGTGAATTGAAATAATACCATAAGGTTTGAAAAGGATACAGGAAATTGTATTTATTTAACACCGTTTCAGTATTAGGCCACATGGTATGGTGTTTCCAGCTTTAAAAAAACAAAAACATATTGTTATCAGCAGACCAGTAATGATTTCTTAATAATGCTAATACAATTTCTAGATGTATAGATGTAGACAACACTTTCATTCGTTCTAAATGTCTGTGCTCGATGCGATGTTGTTTATCATCTATTAGTTTATTCTGATCACAATTTTGCCACGCTAATAGTCCCATAATTTCTCTGACTCATAGACTCTGCAGCAGTCGTACTCAAATCATCAGTCACATCCTAATTTATCTTCTCCGTGTTCTTCTTCTTCTCTTCTTTGCCAGGATGAATCCTTCTAGAAGGGTCTTCTCCAACCACTGGTATCTTTTTTATATGCACAAAATACTTCAATTTTCTCATATTCATTTGCAGCATCAGTGAGTTTTCTTTGATTTTGAGTTCGTTCTGGATATATCTATTGGTATTTTTATTTTCTGTCCATCATATACAAGGAATCCTTCTGTAGCACTGTAAAACAATGTTGTTACATTTCATAGAACTTTAATTAAACTAGAACTGTTGTATTAGATCATTATGGATTAAATTTAATCTCTAAAACTATATTTGATTGTTGATGATCCCCCAAAGAAATTGAAACGTGTTTTACCAAATACAAATGTTGATTTTTGCATTGAACCATGTGTTGTTGTATTTAAACATGTATGATTGCTTGTTATTGGTTTGTTGTTTGTCTCTAATCTATAAACTGTTGTTGTTTGCAGTGGCGTAGCCTGATGATGAGAGATAGGTGTGCTGCTACTTAAAATGAATGTATGCCCCTCCTATTTAACATCTTTTCCTTTTTAATTGAACAGTCAACTATATTCAATTACGCAACAATAGTTATTGATTGAACTGGAGAAAGTATATATTTTAAATAGTGCATATTTCCACTTACATGTTTCACTTTAAGATCAGATCTATCCTTTTTTTTCCTTTTGCAGAAACTTCTCTGTGACGGCATCGTAAAATGTATTCTTCATTCTAACCTTGCTTGTAACCTTGTCCAATTTTACAGAAGCACAATTCACTTGGCTCTCTGACGCAAACCGATCACATATCGCAAGAAAGTGGCAAGTCCCTGAGCACGCAGGAGTCAGGGGTAATGAACGAGCTGAAGATTGGCTGTCATGGCTACAATATCAGAGGGAGCTGCAATGGACCGAAATGACATCCTTAACGCATTGAGAGAGTCTTTCCGAACAGAGGAGTTTGAGGGTTGTGAATCCCACTCGCTGACCAGATTGAGAGAGTTTCGATATTGGTGCAGATTGAGAAGAACGACATACCAAATATGCAAAAAAATTGATTAATCAACATCAAACTGGTTTGTTGGGCCACTGGACGCTGTTGAATTTGTTGAAGCGGAGATCTGAACTCCTTTGAATGTGTACGGTGTGCTATTATGATAGTCCTCATATAACTAATAACTGAAGAACATAGCAAACAAGTGGTTGTTACAGAGTTAACACATGTGTAGACTCTACCTGAATAGAAGGTTCCGCAACACTGAGCATATCACTACAAACCTAGAGTTCTTGGAGTCTTCTAGATCTGCAAGAAAACCAGGTACTTTCTCACTCTCAAATATAGGACAAAGTGTGAAAATCAAATAATTCATGAGTGTTCGAAGAGGAAAAAAAAGAAGAAGAATAGAGTTAATGCAAAGGAGAAAACGTGCGCACTTGTAACCATATCTTTTATTATTATGTTCCTCACGAGCCGTTATACGTTACATACGGTTTGCAAGTAATTTCTCCATACCGTTCTAACTCTAGGAACTCACTTAATCTCTTTAATAGAATTGAGTTCGATATTTCTCGCCTCTCTCAGTAAAGTACGTTTCAGATTATTTTTATGGCGTCCTTTCTTTCTTGAATACTTTACCTCCCACTTCAATGCTTGCTTTGTTGTTCTTTCTTTCTTGAATACTTTACCTCCCACTTCAATGCCTGCTTTGTTGTTCTTTCTTTCTTGAATACTTTACCTCCCACTTCAATGCCTGCTTTGTTATTCTTTCTTTCTTGAATACTTTACCTCCCACTTCAATGCCTGCTTTGTTATTCTTTCTTTTTGAATACTTTACCTCCCACTTCAATGCTTGCTTTGTTATTCTTTCTTTCTTGAATACTCACTCAATGCTTGCTTTGTTATTCTTTCTTTCTTGAATACTTTACCTCCAATGCCTGCTTTGTTATTCTTTCTTTCTTGAATACTTTACCTCCCACTTCAATGCCTGCTTTGTTATTCTTTCTTTCTTGAATACTTTACCTCCCACTTCAATGCTTACTTTGTTATTCTTTCTTTCTTGAATACTTTACCTCCCACTTCAATGCTTGCTTTGTTATTCTTTCTTTCTTGAATACTTTACCTCCCACTTCAATGCTTGCTTTGTTATTCTTTCTTTCTTGAATACTTTACCTCCCACTTCAATGCTTACTTTGTTATTCTTTCTTTCTTGAATACTTTACCTCCCACTTCAATGCCTGCTTTGTTATTCTTTCTTTCTTGAATACTTTACCTCCAATGCCTGCTTTGTTATTCTTTCTTCTTGAATACTCTCCCACTTCAATGCTTGCTTTGTTATTCTTTCGTTCTTGAATACTTTCCCCACTTCAATGCTTACTTTGTTATTCTTTCTTTCTTGAATACTTTACCTCCCACTTCAATGCTTACTTTGTTATTCTTTCTTTCTTGAATACTTTACCTCCAATGCCTGCTTTGTTATTCTTTCTTTCTTGAATACTTTACCTCCAATGCCTGCTTTGTTATTCTTTCTTTCTTGAATACTTTACCTCCCACTTCAATGCCTGCTTTGTTATTCTTTCTTTCTTGAATACTTTACCTCCCACTTCAATGCTTTCTTTGTTATTCTTTCTTTCTTGAATACTTTACCTCCACTTCAATGCTTGCTTTGTTATTCTTTCTTTCTTGAATACTTTACCTCCCACTTCAATGCCTGCTTTGTTATTCTTTCTTTCTTGAATACTTTACCTCCCACTTCAATGCTTACTTTGTTATTCTTTCTTTCTTGAATACTTTCCCTCAATGCCTGTTTTGTTATTCTTTCTTTCTTGAATACTTTACCTCCTAATCCCTTGCTTTGTTATTCTTTCTTTCTTGAATACTTTACCTCCCACTTCAATGCTTGCTTTGTTATTCTTTCTTTCTTGAATACTTTACCTCCCACTTCAATGCTTGCTTTGTTATTCTTTCTTTCTTGAATACTTCCCTCCCACTTCAATGCTTGCTTTGTTATTCTTTCTGTTCTTGAATACTCTCCCACTTCAATGCTTGCTTTGTTATTCTTTCTTTCTTGAATACTTTACCTCCCACTTCAATGCTTACTTTGTTATTCTTTCTTTCTTGAATACTTTACCTCCCACTTCAATGCTTACTTTGTTATTCTTTCTTTCTTGAATACTTTACCTCACACTTCAATGCCTGCTTTGTTATTCTAGTTCTTCTTCTTCTTCCAACACTCTATATCGACCACTTGTTAACCACTCTCTGCGATTGGTATGGGATCCGAGCCTAAGAGCGATTGCACGTTGTACCAATTATACACCTACAAGTAGGCCAGCACATCCAATTTCTGCGACGTTTTTTATTTATTAGTGTAGCTTTCCTAGGCCTCTGTCTCAGTCCCCTCTTAAACATGCCTTGTAAGTCGCAGTTGTACTATTCTTTGCTCCCCTTGAGAGCACCGGAAACATATGGACGTGTTAACCTTTCATCATCTAATATCCTAATGCTCTGATCTCAAATCTGTCAAGTTAATCACTTGTCCTCTCCAGGTTTCTCATAGATAATAATTATGCCCGCTTCTACATGACAACAAGATTTTACCAAATCAAGAAGATAATGTGGAAACAGAACCCGAGGACAGAAGAAAATACAACTAATATAACCAAATTTATTATCATTTTATAAAACTGGTGTCATTAACTAAAATATCCAATTTAAACACTTTTTAAACGCAAACAAATCACCAATTTGTAGTCGGAATAAATTACACGCGAAATTTGTTGGAAAATTGCCTACGCACACCGCGAAAATAATTCGACATCTTTAAATATTAAATTCAAATTTACCAGTTTTGTTTTGCAAAATTATATCAGACGAAAAAAATGTGATTTTAAATTTGAAATTACCTAATCATAATAGGGCTGATAATATCGTTCGTAACTATGGTACACGAAACAAATAATAATTTGCACTGAAAGTATTGACAAAACAAATAATATGTTCAAATTGTGAATGTTGATAACTGGAGAAAGGAGAGTAGTATATGTAAAGCATTCTGTCATCAAAGCAAGGTTGTTAGCAAATCGAGTTGAAAATACACGCACGCATACACGCGCACAAACAAACATTTAAATGAACATAATAAATAAATATTAATAATTCCTCTCATACCGTTATACATTACATAGGGCCTGTAAACAATTTCTCCATACCTCTCTATCCTGGCCAATTCGCTCAATCTCCTCCATGGAACTGAGACCGATATTTCTTTCCTCTCTCAGCAGTTTGTTTCAGGGTCTCGAAATTCCCTGAGATACTTGAGATATATATATATATGTGTGTGTGTGCATTGCGGGGGATTTCGAATATTTCAGATAAGGATTTTAAAAAGAGTATAAAGGCGTCGGTTTGGTTTCATTGCATCTGGTTTTACTTCGTTTGACTCGGTCCCTATCTACAGAAATGCCATCTGCTAAAATTGTTGCACAAAACGACACTCGTAGCTTCATCTCATGAACAAGGGATTTCATGAAGTATTACACATGTGACTCGGTCAGGATTTGAACCCACACTCTTCATAATGCCAAGCAGCAAACGTTTTAACTATTTCGACAAAGAGACCCCCATAAGATACCTAATAAGGTTATAAATCTAATAAGAATATATGTCTGTACATTCGTCGTGCTCGCATATGTACACTGTGTCAGTAATAAGAATATATGTCTGTACACTCGTCGTGCTCACATATGTACACTGTGTTAGTAATAAGAATAGTTGTACACTCGCCGCGCTCACATATGCGTACTGTGTCAGTAATAAGAATAGTTGTACACTCGTCGCGCTCGCATATGTACACTGTTTTAGTAATAAGAATATATGTCTGTACACTCGTCGCGCTCGCATATGCGCAATTTTCATTTTTCACAGTGTAGTCCAGCGCTGTCGAACGTGGGGCTCGTGGGCGCCATGACGCCTATGTGAGTCATCTCTGGCGCCCTATTTTATATTCCTCTGGCTTTAGCGTTAATCAAAATTCCAAGTTAAAATATGTTTCACAATAACAGTATAATTCGGTGTTTTCTTTAGCACAGAAATCTCCAAAGTGTTCAAATGCGAAGGACTGACTACATTGCAACGATTTCCCCCATATGGCTCCGTCCCTCTCGGTAGAGATGGCATGCCACCGGCCTAGAGCATTGAACAAAGCACGAACTCCGTAGCTCTGACAACAATCCTAGTTATCTTAAGCCAAATATTAAATTTAAAAAAACCAAAAAAGTGTAGTCATGGTTATGCTGTCATTTGTTATTATTTTTGTTCATGTTACTATCAATATTACTTTATTAATTGTAGTAGTAGTAATAGTAGTAGTAGTAGTGTTACAATAGTAGCATGGCGCTCGCACCTCCAAAGTCATTAGTTAGATACGCCTTAATATATGAAAACGTTTTATAGCACTGTGCTAGAGTATATAGTACAGCGTTTTCTAAAGAGGTGTCTGTGTCAGCCATAGCAACCTTATTATCAATTCATGACTCCCTATGTTACTGTGTCAGTCATAGCAACCTTATCATCAATTCATGACTCCCTATTTTACTGTGTCGGCGTTAACGTTAAACAGATTTCAAGCAAACACTATTTTTTAGTATTGCGTATCACTCACAGAGGAATGTTTTTCGGTCTATTCGCGAATGTCTGTTTGATGAGGAATCTAAAATAGATGTTGAATCGATCCAGCTATTCAGGCAGTTTGGAGTTAACCGTTGTACAAGTAAAACTGGATGCATGAGGGACAGAGTGAGGAGTGCGTTTAACAAGCGAGACACGTGAACCATCAGTATGCATACTCTTCGATATCTGTTAGGGAAACTGATCCCCTATGGATTTGTCCGGAGTGCAATGACGTCAGTTTAGTTACCAATAACTAATCGTATCACTCAAATAAACACGATTTTAAGCCTTTACAATCTTGTTTAATTTTGTCAATATTCTACTGCTCTATAAACCCACCACTATGCTTCTTTTCAAGAGAATGCGTCGGATCTCAGCTATATTAGTACTACTATTGTTATTATTACTATTATTAGTAGTACTAAATCGTTACATGGCGCCCCCGCCTCCACATCAATCAGTCAGATGCACCCCACAATATAAAAACGTTGTCTAGCACTGGTGAAGACTGAACATGAGTGGCTAGTGTACTAAGCCGGCTAGCTACAGGATCTGCTGGGTATAAACAGAGTCACTAACAGAACTATATAAAGAGTAAAATGCTAACTTAACTCTTAGAGGACCAGGGCAAAAGCCATGTTTTTACACACCATTTAGTTTTAGAAATAAAAACGCTCTAGAATGTGGCTCTTGGTAAAATGGCGTCCAACCCAAAGCCCCGTAGTGTGGAGATTAGTCCATAAGGAGTTAACAGATTCGAATTCATAGAACTAGGGGCACATTAAGAGTTCAGCACTTTTCTGCTTGTTAAAAGTGCCAGCTGCATATAAATTGCATAAACAGATGCACCAGTTATTTTGAATTAACATTTTTAAACTCGGAGAATTGTTGTTATATTCTACATAACTTCATTGTGATGGAAGGAACGAATTCAATGTATTCAGAAGTGTTGAAGAAATAATAGAATAAGACTTTATCTGTAGCACAGATACAGGATTAGAGGAACATAGTGAGAGACACTCTACAACACAGATACAGGATTAGAGGAACATAGTGAGAGACACTCTACAACACAGATACATAATTAGTACATGAGACTGAGACACCATCTAGACTACAATATTAGTACAACAGAGTGAGACGTCATCTCGACTACAATATTATTGCAACAGAGTGAGACGTCATCTCGACTACAATATTATTGCAACAGAGTGAGACGTCATCTCGACTACAACTACAACATTAGTACAACAGAGTGAGACGTCATCTAGACTACAACTACAACATTAGTACAACAGAGTGAGATGTCATCTAGACTACAACTACAATATTAGTACAACAGAGTGAGACGTCATCTCGACTACAATATTATTGCAACAGAGTGAGACGTCATCTCGACTACAACTACAACATTAGTACAACAGAGTGAGACACCATCTATACTACAACTACAATATTAGTACAACAGAGTGAGACGTCATCTAGACTACAACTACAACATTAGTACAGCAGAGTGAGACGTCATCTTGACTACAACTACAACATTAGTACAACAGAGTGAGACACCATCTAGACTACAACTACAATATTAGTACAACAGAGTGAGACGTCATCTAGACTACAACTACAACATTAGTACAACAGAGTGAGACGTCATCTCGATTACAACTACAATATTAGTACAACAGAGTGAGATGTCATCTAGACTACAACTACAATATTAGTACAACAGAGTGAGATGTCATCTAGACTACAACTACAATATTGGTACAACAGAGTGAGATGGCATCTAGACTACAACTACAACATTAGTACAACAGAGTGAGACACCATCTAGACTACAACTACAATATTAGTACAACAGAGTGAGACACCATCTAGACTACAACTACAATATTAGTACAACATATCTGCGTATATCTGGTGCCCAGCATACAACATAAACAATAATTGAGTAAACAGAGTAGTCGATGGCTACACAGTTCTGTCGTTTGAGAAAATTACTTTTCGGCAGTGATGGTGTCCTAGTGCTGACAGCGTGAATGTTTGAAAGCGAGAGAAGAAAAACAAGAATGCGAATCGTCTTCAGTTGTTGGTAAAAATCAGACTCAACTAGCTAGGTCAAGTTACAAAGGGTAATAAACAAATACGTACACATACATTTATATATATATATATATCCACAAACACACACATTTATATATATATATATATATCCACAAAAAACACACACACATTTATATATATATATATATCCACAAACACACATATATATATATATATATATATATTTATATATATATATCTAGCCAAAACACACACATATATATATATATATATATCTCCACAAAAACACACACACATATATATATATATATCTCCACAAAAACACACACATATATATATATATATATATATATATATTCAAACACACACACATATATATATATATATATATATTCAAAAAAACACACACACACATATATATATATATTTGAAACCAGAACACACATATATACATCCTCTAACACACTCATATATCCATACACCAACACACATTTATATAAATCTACCACAACACACATATATACACACACCACCATCTATACACCACACACATATATACATACACCAACACACCATCTATATACCAACACACACATATATACCCACCAACACACACATATATACATACACACACTCATTCACGTACATATATATATACAGTATTAATTCCTCTATTAACTATCATCATGTGCATGTGACAGCTCACGAACAAGTAAAACAAAACCTGCTGAAACTGACAACAAGTGAACCATGTCTGCAATGACCAACGACATCATCATCTCTAAAGAAACATTAGAAATTGTCCAGTGGGTGGTCTACGCTGTGGTCACAGAGGTTATAGATATCTTTGGTGTATTCACCAACATTATTAACATTGTGTGTTTTGTGAAGCAAGGATTCAAAGAAACTGTCAATATTAGTTTGTTAGGTAAGTATGATCTTCTTCGAACGCACCATATCGCTCACGCGTTAACAACTTTGTGTGTGATCTGAGCCTATGAGCGATTGTACGTTGTGCCAATTATGCGCCTAAACGTAGACCATCAGCTCCGATGTGTTTTATTTACTAGGTAGCTTCCTAGTCCCTACATCAGTCATCTCTTACGACATGCCTTGTAGGTCGCAGTGGTACTATTCTTTGTTTCCCTTGCGGGTCACTGCACCACAAGGGAGAAATATGATCTACAAATGTGCTTCTTGCATTCTTCTTTTTTTGTCGTCCAATGTTGCCTAATTGTAGCCCACTATCGTGATCTTCTATATGTATCTATGTCTCTCTCTCTCTCTCTCTCTCTCTAACTAGGCTGTGACACCTCTTGGTGTTGACAAATGCACAACACTTCTCTATTCTCGGCCGTCCTCTTTATTGTGTTCTACCTGTGATTCATATCTTTCAGTTCTTGTTCTATTGTTCTCCTCCAAGTCATTTTGGGCCTTCCATGTTTTCATTTATCCTCTGGGTTCAGCTAAGTGCAGTTTTCGTAACACAGTTGGTCTCCATGCGTATCATATGTCCGACCCTTCTCCTTTTAGATGATAGTCCTCATATTCTCTTGTTGACATTGTGCAAGCAGTTTATGGTTAGAGATAGTATCTGTCCAGAACACATGTAAGATCTTTAAATGGATCGAGTGATTATTTTTGGTATCTTTAGGTATGATATAGACGCGACACATATCCGTCTTTCTTTGTTTTCCCCTCGGCTTTCGTGAAGATTTTCTGATGTAAAATACTTTATATACAATGTGGTCTGGCTACATTCTTATTGTGTGGTCAAACTACTTTATTCTTTGTTTTTCATCTTCCAACATCTTTGAAATATTCTAGTTTTTCTTTTGTGTAAATATATTATAGTGAGAGAGATTAGCGTAATATGTAATATAAAAGTTATAGATATATATATGTATATATATGTGTGAACATACTGGGAGGAGCTTGCCAGAAACATATCCAGCTGAAGACAGGCTCTGAAAACGGATCTGAGAACTAGGGAAGCCAAAATAAGATACACTGCTGAAATAAAACGTACCAGGAGACAGAAGAAAAAAGAAACCATTGATTCACATTCATTGTCTTTAAAGTATAGCAGGATGTCAGCAATATTAATCTCATCCAAACGCATTAAAGAACCAAATAAAACTTTATGAAATAAAAGGCTTCAGAAAATATATAGAACTCTCTGGAAACAAGACAGACAAAATTTAGACATCTAAGATGAGCTGAACATTGAGGAACATTGGATCATAAACAACATCGTATGGTGGAAACTAACAATATAGACATCCAAGATGAGCTGAACATTGAGGAACATTAAATCATAAACAGCATCATGTGGTGGAAACTAACAATATAGACATCCAAGATGAGCTGAACATCGAGGAACATTAGATCATAAACAACATCATGTGGTGGAAACTAACAATATAGACATTCAAGATGAGCTGAACATTGAGGAACATTAGATCATAAACAACATCATGTGGTGGAAACTAACAATATAGACATCCAAGATGAGCTGAACATCGAGAAACATTAGATCATAAACAACATCATGTGGTGAAACTAACAATATAGACATCCAAGATGAGCTGAACATCAAGGAACATTAGATCATAAACAGCATCATGTGGTGGAAACTAACAATATAGACATCCAAGATGAGCTGAACATTGAGGAACATTAGATCATAAACAGCATCATGTGGTGGAAACTAACAATATAGACATCCAAGATGAGCTGAACATTGAGGAACATTAGATCATAAACAACATCATGTGGTGGAAACTAACAATATAGACATCCAAGATGAGCTGAACATTGAGGAACATTAGATCATAAACAACATCATGTGGTGGAAACTAACAATATAGACATCCAAGATGAGCTGAACATTGAGGAACATTAGATCATAAACAACATCCTGTGGTGGAAACTAACAATATAGACATCCAAGATGAGCTGAACATCGAGGAACATTAGATCATAAACAGCATCATGTGGTGGAAACTAACAATATAGACATCCAAGATGATCTGAACATCGAGGAACATTAGATCATAAACAACATCATGTGGTGGAAACTAACAATATAGACATCCAAGATGAGCTGAACATCGAGGAACATTAGATCATAAACAACATCATGTGGTGGAAACTAACAATATAGACATCCAAGATGAGCTGAACATCGAGGAACATTAGATCATAAACAGCATCATGTGGTGGAAACTAACAATATAGACATCCAAGATGAGCTGAACATTGAGGAACATTAGATCATAAACAGCATCATGTGGTGGAAACTAACAATATAGACATCCAAGATGAGCTGAACATCGAGGAACATTAGATCATAAACAGCATCATGTGGTGGAAACTAACAATATAAACATCCAAGATGAGCTGAACATCGAGGAACATTAGATCATAAACAACATCATGTGGGGGAAACTAACAATATAGACATCCAAGATGAGCTGAACATCGAGGAACATTAGATCATAAAAACATCATGTGGTGAAACTAACAATATAGACATCCAAGATGAGCTGAACATCGAGGAACATTAGATCATAAACAACATCATGTGGTGGAAACTAACAATATAGACATCCAAGATGAGCTGAACATCGAGGAACATTAGATCATAAACAGCATCATGTGGTGGAAACTAACAATATAGACATCCAAGATGAGCTGAACATTGAGGAACATTAGATCATAAACAGCATCATGTGGTGGAAACTAACAATATAGACATCCAAGATGAGCTGAACATCGAGGAACATTAGATCATAAACAGCATCATGTGGTGGAAACTAACAATATAAACATCCAAGATGAGCTGAACATCGAGGAACATTAGATCATAAACAACATCATGTGGTGGAAACTAACAATATAGACATCCAAGATGAGCTGAACATCGAGGAACATTAGATCATAAACAACATCATGTGGTGGAAACTAACAATATAGACATTCAAGATGAGCTGAACATTGAGGAACATTAGATTATAAACAGCATCATGTGGTGGAAACTAACAATATAGACATCCAAGATGAGCTGAACATCGAGGAACATTAGATCATAAACAACATCATGTGGTGGAAACTAACAATATAGACATCCAAGATGAGCTGAACATCGAGGAACATTAGATCATAAACAACATCATGTGGTGGAAACTAACAATATAGACATCCAAGATGAGCTGAGCATAGAGGAACATTAGATCATAAACAACATCATGTGGTGGAAACTAACAATATAGACATCCAAGATGAGCTGAACATTGAGGAACATTAGATCATAAACAGCATCATGTGGTGGAAACTAACAATATAGACATCCAAGATGAGCTGAACATTGAGGAACATTAGATCATAAACAGCATCATGTGGTGGAAACTAACAGTATAGACATTCAAGATGAGCTGAACATTGAGGAACATTAGATCATAAACAGCATCATGTGGTGGAAACTAACAATATAGACATCCAAGATGAGCTGAACATCGAGGAACATTAGATCATAAACAACATCATGTGGTGGAAACTAACAATATAGACATTCAAGATGAGCTGAACATTGAGGAACATTAGATCATAAACAGCATCATGTGGTGGAAACTAACAATATAGACATCCAAGATGAGCTGAACATCGAGGAACATTAGATCATAAACAGCATCATGTGGTGGAAACTAACAATATAGACATCCAAGATGAGCTGAACATTGAGGAACATTAGATCATAAACAGCATCATGTGGTGGAAACTAACAATATAGACATCCAAGATGAGCTGAACATCGAGGAACATTAGATCATAAACAGCATCATGTGGTGGAAACTAACAATATAAACATCCAAGATGAGCTGAACATCGAGGAACATTAGATCATAAACAACATCATGTGGGGGAAACTAACAATATAGACATCCAAGATGAGCTGAACATCGAGGAACATTAGATCATAAAAAACATCATGTGGTGGAAACTAACAATATAGACATCCAAGATGAGCTGAACATCGAGGAACATTAGATCATAAACAACATCATGTGGTGGAAACTAACAATATAGACATCCAAGATGAGCTGAACATCGAGGAACATTAGATCATAAACAGCATCATGTGGTGGAAACTAACAATATAGACATCCAAGATGAGCTGAACATTGAGGAACATTAGATCATAAACAGCATCATGTGGTGGAAACTAACAATATAGACATCCAAGATGAGCTGAACATCGAGGAACATTAGATCATAAACAGCATCATGTGGTGGAAACTAACAATATAAACATCCAAGATGAGCTGAACATCGAGGAACATTAGATCATAAACAACATCATGTGGTGGAAACTAACAATATAGACATCCAAGATGAGCTGAACATCGAGGAACATTAGATCATAAACAACATCATGTGGTGGAAACTAACAATATAGACATTCAAGATGAGCTGAACATTGAGGAACATTAGATTATAAACAGCATCATGTGGTGGAAACTAACAATATAGACATCCAAGATGAGCTGAACATCGAGGAACATTAGATCATAAACAACATCATGTGGGGGAAACTAACAATATAGACATCCAAGATGAGCTGAACATCGAGGAACATTAGATCATAAACAACATCATGTGGTGGAAACTAACAATATAGACATCCAAGATGAGCTGAGCATAGAGGAACATTAGATCATAAACAACATCATGTGGTGGAAACTAACAATATAGACATCCAAGATGAGCTGAACATTGAGGAACATTAGATCATAAACAGCATCATGTGGTGGAAACTAACAATATAGACATCCAAGATGAGCTGAACATTGAGGAACATTAGATCATAAACAGCATCATGTGGTGGAAACTAACAGTATAGACATTCAAGATGAGCTGAACATTGAGGAACATTAGATCATAAACAGCATCATGTGGTGGAAACTAACAATATAGACATCCAAGATGAGCTGAACATCGAGGAACATTAGATCATAAACAACATCATGTGGTGGAAACTAACAATATAGACATTCAAGATGAGCTGAACATTGAGGAACATTAGATCATAAACAGCATCATGTGGTGGAAACTAACAATATAGACATCCAAGATGAGCTGAACATCGAGGAACATTAGATCATAAACAGCATCATGTGGTGGAAACTAACAATATAGACATCCAAGATGAGCTGAACATCGAGGAACATTAGATCATAAACAACATCATGTGGTGGAAACTAACAATATAGACATCCAAGATGAGCTGAACATCGAGGAACATTAGATCATAAACAACATCATGTGGTGGAAACTAACAATATAGACATCCAAGATGAGCTGAACATTGAGGAACATTAGATCATAAACAGCATCATGTGGTGGAAACTAACAATATAGACATCCAAGATGAGCTGAACATTGAGGAACATTAGATCATAAACAGCATCATGTGGTGGAAACTAACAGTATAGACATCCCAGATGAGCTGAACATCGAGGAACATTAGATCATAAACAACATCATGTGGTGGAAACTAACAATATAGACATCCAAGATGAGCTGAACATCGAGGAACATTAGATCATAAACAGCATCATGTGGTGGAAACTAACAATATAGACATCCAAGATGAGCTGAACATCGAGGAACATTAGATCATAAACAGCATCATGTGGTGGAAACTAACAATATAGACATTCAAGATGAGCTGAACATTGAGGAACATTAGATCATAAACAACATCATGTGGTGGAAACTAACAATATAGACATCCAAGATGAGCTGAACATCGAGAAACATTAGATCA
This sequence comes from Arion vulgaris, assembly GCA_020796225.1. Classification (NCBI taxonomy): domain Eukaryota; kingdom Metazoa; phylum Mollusca; class Gastropoda; order Stylommatophora; family Arionidae; genus Arion; species Arion vulgaris. The sequence goes on from CM036754.1 coordinate 37,404,363, forward strand.
TAAACAACATCATATGGTGGAAACTAACAATATAGACATCCCAAAATGAGCTGAACATCGAGGAACATTAGATCATAAACAACATCATGTGGTGGAAACTAACAATATAGACATCCAAGATGAGCTGAACATTGAGGAACATTAGATCATAAACAGCATCATGTGGTGGAAACTAACAATATAGACATCCAAGATGAGCTGAACATCGAGGAACATTAGATCATAAACAGCATCATGTGGTTTAAACTAACAATATAGACATCCAAGATGAGCTGAACATCGAGGAACATTAGATCATAAACAACATCATGTGGTGGAAACTAACAATATAGACATCCAAGATGAGCTGAACATCGAGGAACATTAGATCATAAACAACATCATGTGGTGGAAACTAACAATATAGACATCCAAGATGAGCTGAACATCGAGGAACATTAGATCATAAACAGCATCATGTGGTGGAAACTAACAATATAGACATCCAAGATGAGCTGAACATCGAGGAACATTAGATCATAAACAACATCATGTGGTGGAAACTAACAATATAGACATCCAAGATGAGCTGAACATCGAGGAACATTAGATCATAAACAACATCATGTGGTGGAAACTAACAATATAGACATCCAAGATGAGCTGAACATCGAGGAACATTAGATCATAAACAGCATCATGTGGTGGAAACTAACAGTATAGACATCCAAGATGAGCTGAACATTGAGGAACATTAGATCATAAACAACATCATGTGGTGGAAACTAACAGTATAGACATCCAAGATGAGCTGAACATTGAGGAACATTAGATCATAAACAGCATCATGTGGTGGAAACTAACAGTATAGACATCCAAGATGAGCTGAACATCGAGGAACATTAGATCATAAACAGCATCATGTGATGGAAACTAACAATATAGACATCCAAGATGAGCTGAACATCGAGGAACATTAGATCATAAACAACATCATGTGGTGGAAACTAACAATATAGACATCCAAGATGAGCTGAACATCGAGGAACATTAGATCATAAACAGCATCATGTGGTGGAAACTAACAATATATACATCCAAGATGAGCTGAACATCGAGGAACATTAGATCATAAACAACATCATGTGGTGGAAACTAACAATATAGACATCCAAGATGAGCTGAACATCGAGGAACATTAGATCATAAACAGCATCATGTGGTGGAAACTAACAATATAGACATCCAAGATGAGCTGAACATCGAGGAACATTAGATCATAAACAGCATCATGTGGTGGAAACTAACAATATAGACATTCAAGATGAGCTGAACATTGAGGAACATTAGATCATAAACAACATCATGTGGTGGAAACTAACAATATAAACATCCAAGATGATCTGAACATCGAGGAACATTAGATCATAAACAACATCATGTGGTGGAAACTAACAATATAGACATCCAAGATGAGCTGAACATCGAGAAACATTAGATCATAAACAACATCATATGGTGGAAACTAACAATATTTTAATCACATTAAAAATTACGGTGGTGCTTAGAGAACATATGGGGGAGGAGTGGGTGAGGCATGGTTCCTGGAATATCATACAGGGACGACCAAAACGAATGGACGATAGATCATCAAAGAAATATTAAACGTTGAAAGAGACTGCAAAACCTGTTAGAGATTGAGTATTTAAACTGACTGATATGAGAGCGACGTTCTGCGTAGGACATGTCACATGTTGATGATGATGATCGGACACACCATAGTTATGTGCCCCCCATAATGTTTGGTGCCATAATGTTTGTATTATATACTGCATTTTGTATGGTCGTTGTAAGTTATTCTGTCCCAAACGCAGGGCTTGCTATATCTGACCTCGGCTGTCTACTTCCGCTGATATGGACTAACATCTGCTACAACCCCGCCTTCAACGAACTTGACCTACCATTTGAACAATCGAATTCAGTATTTGACCGGGTCATGGCCACATGTTATATTTGCAAGAATTACGTGTTGGTCACGCCTTCATCACCCTGGAGAGATGCCTGTGTATAACCATTCCACTCAAGGTTTGATGTTAGTTTAACATTATTACATATATATATATATATATATATATATATATATATATATATATATATATATATATATGATAAATATTATCATATCATTATACGTCTGTACCAATTTATCCATACCACTCTGACCTGGTAACTCCCCAATCTCTTCCATGGAATCGAGTCCGATATTACTTGCCTCTCTCAGAAAGTTCGTATTGGGTTTCCTAGGAAGTCCTTACTTCAGTGCCTACGTTCGTATTATTTAATCATTTCTTCTCAACATACGCCCAACATATCTCAATTTTGTCTTTCTTATAACAGTTATTACTAGTGATAGACCAGACATTTCCCTGATTTCATCACATCTCCTGAATTCGTTCCATTTTTTATTCCTTATTTTTCTCAAACATATCCAATTTTTATCCAATGCATTCAACTTACTTTCTATATCACCCGTATAGTGTCGGGACTTGCAAGGGGATCAAAGAATAATATCACTGCGACCTACAAGGCATGTCGTAAGAGTCGACTGAGGTAGTGGCTTGGAAAGCTACCCTAGTGAATAACAAGTGTTACATAAATCGGATGTGTTGGCCTACTTGTAGGCGTATAACTGTCACAATGTACAATAGCTCTTAGACTTGAATCACATACAAATCACACAGAGTGGCTTTAGAAGTTATATTTATGGAGCGTTCAAAGAAGAAGAAGAAGAAGTAGAAGATATATTTAAAAACTGTAATCTATCTTCGTTACTCTATATTTCTAACAGCTTTCAGACATTTTGAAACTTGACATTTTAATTATTTTTGTAATGTCCAAATTTGATATTTTCTTGTTGTTTTGATTTTTTCTTCTTCCAGATGAAGGCAATATTTACACACAAACGTGTCACTGGCAGTCTAGTATTTCTCTTCATTATGGTTATTGTCAACATGTCACCTGTATATTACGCCAACAGGCTTGTTTGGAAGTTTTCAACCACAAAAAACAGAACAATGATAGGCCTTGCATTCGCACCATATCGAGAGCTGACTGAGATGGTAGTATTTGCTATCAACAAAATTTTTCTGCAGTTCATTGCTTTTATAATCATTGTTGTTTGCACGTTAACTCTTGTCTTCAAACTTCGAGTTAAATCAAAATGGCGGCAGATGTCTACTGCGCAAGTACAAACAGACACAGTTTCCGGTCGAGACCAAAAAATTACCAAGATGGTGATTGTTATCTCAATACTTTTTATTATTTGTTTTGTCCCTGTTTGTCTTATTGCAATTGGTGTGATTGTAGAACCAGAGTTCTCTATAGAGGGGAGGTACAGGAATTTATTTATATTTCTATGTAGCCTTGGTTTTTTCTTAGAGTCAACAAATTCTGCTATTAATATTTTCATCTATTACAACATGAGCACGAAGTTCAGAACAACATTTCGACAGCTGTTTCTACATCGGGATTAAAACTGCCCAGCTTGTTCGTAGCGCGTTGGACTACAGGTGACAAGTCCTTTGTGAGTGCGGGTTCAACTCCGCGGACTGGCAGAAAAGCCACAGATTCCCAGATTTACGGTGTTCGTGGCACCAAACCGAAGGGTTACGATGTCAATGACACCGAGCCGAAGAGCTTTCAGCTCAAGTGCTTCTGGATCGAAAAAAGAAAAAAAAAAGAAAATTGTTTGTGACAGAGTGAAATTCAGATGTGCTGCAAAGAGAGAAACGTCCTATAGAGGATACGCACCGTGATGATGGTTCTTATTGTTGGGCGTCTGTAGTTTATCGATGGTGAGCTCGATCATAAACCACAAACACCGTGGAGGGCAATTTGGAAGCAAATTTGTTCCCGTTGATTTTTACGAACGGTAAAAATAGATCTCACCGTTCAGAAAGAAATGGTAAACTACTAAGATTTTTGTTAGTTTTATTATTTATTTTTCATTTTTGCTTGCTTATGTGATACGATTCATACGTGTCTTTGTCCTGAAACGCAAAATTATTACGTATCACCGCAGCCTCCATCGGTTTTTCTCCAGATCTGGTCTGATCCGCTTTGACCAAATCAGAGTTGTAGGCTTCCGCACGTAAGTCATGTATATATATATCACTTGACCATGTCAACAGAACATCAGGAAAGAGAAGGCGAGAGAAAGACCAAGAAAAAGATTGTTAGATGGCATAGAAGAATCCTGTCAAAGAGTAAAAATAACAATCATTCAAGTCACCAGAACAGCGCAAGACAAAAACAGAAAACCACGACACTGGGCAACAACCTGGTAGCAGTGTGACGACAACGGAAGAAGAAGAAGAAGACCATGTCGGCTCTGATGGCTTCCTAAAAGACGAATCATAGGCGTGCCCAGGGACAAAAATGACGGTGATTTCTTTGATCCCTGTCTGCAGCCAGATATCTTATTGTTAGTGGTTATGTAAACGAGAGAGAGAGCGAGAGACAAAGAGAGAGAGAGAGAGAGACAGAGAGAGAGACACAGAGAGAGACAGACAGAGAGAGAGACAGAGAGAGAGAGAGAGACAGAGAGAGAGGTACAATGAAGTACTATTAGTCTACCTGGGATGTTATTGAAACCGATCAATAAGTAAGTACTAACCAAATGCTACCAATGACTGATCATGAGAAAGACAGACAGAGAGAGAGGTACAATGAAGTACTATTAGTCTACCTGGGATGTTATTGAAACCGATCAATAAGTCAGTACTAACCAAATGCTACCAATGACTGATCATGAGAGAGACAGACAGAGAGAGAGGTACAATGAAGTACTATTAGTCTACCTGGGATGTTATTGAAACCGATCAATAAGTCAGTACTAACCAAATGCTACCAATGACTGATCATGAGAAGACGTGCTTTTGCATTCTCAGTAGCTTAACTTTTAGTTAATAAAAAGACAGAATCCAGCTCACAAACTTCTATCTATATCATCTTCGGTTTAGTTTAAGTTCTTTCATCTTCTTCTCTTCTGCAAACACCCCATATTGACGACTTGTTAAATCCCTCTTTGTGGTTTGTATGTGAACTGAGCCTAAGAGCGTTTGTGCGTTGTTCCAGTTATGCGCCTATGGTTGCCTATGCCAGCAAATCCAATTTTTTGCTACGCTTTTACTTATTAGGTAGTTTTCCAGAATTGTGGATCGGATGGGTTTGCCACTTGAACGTCATCTTACTCGTGTAGGATTATCGGCGTCCGTAAAGTATCACCCTTTGTCAATGATTAAGTTTGTACCAGTAAAACCTTTACATAATCTGCCGTACTTTTCTATCCACCTTGAGTTTATTCCTGAATAGGAGTATTCTCAGTCATTTCGGGGCGCGTGTCGGCACTTAGCAATTTGCAATGTCTACTCTGCATTTTCCCTGTCCCCGGAAACACTGGGCTGGGACTGAGCACATATATTTTAGAGGGTCGTTTCATTTGACGCTAGCAACACAACTGAAATTTTACGCTCGCCAACATCACTCACCCGGGGATGTTAGTTGTTAGTGCAACAGTACCTTACCCGGTTGTTCCAAGGATGGCAGTTTCGTTAGGCGCTTGAACGCAAATTAGGAATTTGCGCTCGGTCAACCTTATCCAATAAATGTATATGTGCTTGGCCTCTGATACGGAGTTACTGTAATCTTCCATGGGGTCGCCACAACACGTTGCATCTTTTCCGACGATTCTTACCGAGAGCTGGTAAATTGGGTGTGACCATTGTTTCGAGGAGGCGTGCCTTCTGACGACTTGGACCTTGTCACTTCTAACGATTCGTTTTTATTTATTCAGCTTTTCCCATCGGCCAAGAGAGAATTGCAGAAACAATCACTCTGGGATTCTACTCGTCTGTGTTGCGAGCAGATCACATAAAACGTAGCTGCGTCTGCCTCGCTACTTATACTATAGTAGCTCTTCCTCGATCCCTACCCACTTAGCCAGCAGGATCATCTGTTTGTTTCCAGGGTCAGCACGTGGAGTTGGTGTAGCAGGGAATATGACACCACGTTTTTGCCTTCCTTTATTCTTAGTCCCAAGCTTCAACTAGGCGCGTATTTTCAATGAAACAAAGGGGTAACCATATACCTGGTCTGTGGGCGTATAATAACAGACCAGATATATTAGCAAGGGGACTTTTCCTTAACTAGAAGTAAATTTATGCCCTGTTTTTCTTTACCCCTGCAGCCAAGTTGAGGTTAATTGAAATTCCTTTTTCTAGAAATGCCATAGGTGAGTGTCCGGTCACAAATATCAATTAGACGGCTTTTTCCAACCAACTAGATTTCACCGTGAGAATGTACTAACAGGACAATGACTGATTTGGAAACAAAGAAAAATGCCATATGTTAAATAGAATGGATTTGGACTAGAAGGGATACACTTGGCAGAGACACTTGGCAGACACTTCATCGACACACACTTGGCAGACACACTTCACAGAGACAGAGGGACAGAGAGGTACCTCAGGACAAGAGTAGGTAGTCTGAGTCTGAGACAGATACATTCAGCGATTTAGAGAGGCAGAGACAGACCCAGAAACAGTCAGTGAGGGTAGTCTGAGACAGTTACAGACAGAAAGAATTGACTAGTCAAGAAGTGTTGTCTAGAATAAGAGACACACACAGTCAATATTCGCCAGCAGACAGACTAGAAGAGATACACATACAATCTAGAGAACACAACACTAAAGAACAGATTGATTCAGCGATTCAGAGAGGCTGAGACAGACCAAAGGGACAGTCAGTGTAGGTAGTCCTGAGACAGTTAGACTTCAACAGTCAATCTTCGCCAGTCAGAAAGACTGAAGAGACACACACAGAAAGATTCGACTATTCAGAAAGTGTAGTCTACAGCAGACGGAGAGATGCGTAGAGACAGACCCAGCGACAGGTCTGAGACAATCACAGAGGTTATAAGTCTTATTACAGTTAACACTTATGTTTTAGTCAGAGACAACCGTCTCCCTACTCACTCGGAAGTCTTCAACCTCAACAAATAATCCACCCATATAGAGAACATAAATTAACACCATCGATCTGAGACAACCGTCTCCCTACTCACTCGGAAGTCTTCAACTTCACCAAATAATCCACCCATATAGAGAACATAGATTAACAACATCGATCTGAGACAACCGTCTCCCTACTCACTCGGAAGTCTTCAACTTCACCAAATAATCCACCCATATAGAGAACATAGATTAACAACATCGATCTGAGACAACCGTCTCCCTACTCACTCGGAAGTCTTCAACTTCACCAAATAATCCACCCATATAGAGAACATAAATTAACAACATCGATCTGAGACAACCGTCTCCCAACGACTTTAAAGTTTCTATCATCATCGAAGAGATAGTTTTGAGACTATCCAGCTAGACAAATCAAGTTGTGTCTTACTTCCAGTGGAGATAAGTTAAGGTTGAACTATAGGTACGGTTTGTGCAGAGTATAATGTATATGGGAAAATTACTTAAATATTTTTAGTTAGAGACATTCTTTTATGTGTTTAATGTTTGGTTATATATATTAATTTGTTTGTGCTTATGTTATTTGTAGTGATGTATTATAATGGAAAGGTCAGGAAATAAATATATTAAAATTGATACAGACTTCGGTAAGACAGAAGGAGAATGTCTGGATATGAATGTTCTGATTGATATGTATGAGCGTTGAGATAATATTAGGATATCGAAACACAGACTATTACAAATCTGGTTTTCGAGACCCTCATTATTACAAACTGGTTGCCGTGATCAGACGGCTACAAACAGGTTGCCGTGATCAGACGGCTACAAACAGGTTGCCGTGATCAGACGGCTACAAACTGGTTTCCGTGATCAGACGGCTACAAACTGGTTTCCGTGATCAGACGGCTACAAACAGGTTGCCGTGAGACAGGATACAAACGGCTACATAGGGTCTTGATTAGTGCCAGCTCACTAAATCTAGTGCGACGTTGCTCCCTGTGGCAATATCTTAATTGCATTCCTGCCATGTCTAAGGTGCTGCGATCTCATTCGCAATATCTCCAACAGCGTCCAGCGACTGACCGTATCAGCTCGATATTGATTGATGAGATAAAACTCATATCCCTGTTGCGCTGTTCTTTTCTGACTACTCCAATCTTTAAACCCAGCTCCTGCAATCTAGTAGTTGACGCGGATTGGTTTAAATGAAAATCTTCTTTACAGCGACACTCTTTGAGGGCGTTCAACATGTCAACTCTATCCACTGGATGACTCCCTGATATGGTGGCAGAGCCAGCGAGCCTATTGCTTTCTCAGTGCCAACAACACCCATGTGCCCGGAACGAAGATAAGTGCAAATTGTTAAAACTTGTAGTGATTCAGTTAATTGCCTGGGCATCGAATTAGCCTCCACCTTTCGAATCATACTTAATGAATTACTCAGAATGCACGCATGAATGTAATTTTGTGACTACAGTCAGAGTAGTGCCTTAGTTACCGCCAGTACCTCCATTGCCATGCTACTCGTCATACTAAATGCATCACTGGCTTCCTTGACTATTCAGTCACATGAGCTTGCAGAGAAAGCCAATACGAACTTTTCGTGACGAACTACAGATTCATCCGTATAAATCACAACGTCACCTTCACTGCAGCTTTCATTAATTATGGCCTTAACGTCTGCATTCACCTCCAGGGATTCCTCTCTGCAATCTTTGTCGACTTAAATGATGGTCGAAAAGATATTCCCGTGTATGGAAGGTACCGGTATCCATTCTTCCCCATGGTCGATATTTTTTAGCCCGCATAGAAGCTGAACAGTGTCTGCAGCACGACCAACCCACGACTTTCCCAGCTTTTACCGATTTCCACCACTAGTGTTGAACAGCTCATGCAATGGGGGATCCTCTTTAGCATTTATTTTCGTCCGTGTGGTTCCGGGGACAGCAAGGGAAGCAAAGAAAAGTACCACTGCGTCCTATATGGCATGTCGTAAGAGGCGACTGATGTAGGACCTAGGAAGCTACCCTAGTAAATAAAAAGCATCACAGAGACGAATGTGCTGGCTTACTTGTAGGTGCATAACTGACACAACGTACAATCGCTCTTATGCTCAGATGACATACAAATCACACAGAGTGGTTAACAAGTGGTCGATATGGAGCGTTCGAAGAAGAAGAAGCACTTATTTTGAGATAAGCATGTGCTCTAAAGTATTTCATGAGAATTTCTATTGCTCTCATTCTACCGTCTTTTTTACCAATTGTTCCCCCATCAGACCACAAACTTTTAACTCTCTTTCAAAGTTCTTCTCTGTGTTTACCACGTCTGTTTTTCCCATCCGCTATCAGCGAACTGTCCTAGCCAATGCCCTTACTGACATAAGACATACATGTCCAATATCCATTTCTGTCTTTTAATAGATGTGCGCAATGATGCACAGTTTGTTCCTTTCTTAAAAGCTGTTCATTTGCTGTAGTAGGCTTCTTCCTAAACATTTATTTTGGAATGTCTCCGACTTTACCTCATTCCGTTCACCCGATACAACAACAGCATTACATTTTTCTTCTGTTTTCTAACACAATTTTGTTTACATGAATTGGTTGTTAGCCCCTTCCCCAAAACCCAACCTGGAGAGGCATAACACCTACTTTGGTCCGTCAGTCTTAAAAGCAGAAAGGTTGCAGACAATAAAGGACAAAGAATCAGACACAGAGGTTTGCTCTCTTCAATATCCATCACTGAAAGGTTGCAGATAATAAAGGTAAATCTTCAATATCCATCACTGAAAGGTTGCAGATAATAAAGGTAAATCTTCAATATCCATCACTGAAAGGTTGCAGATAATAAAGGTAAATCTTCAATATCCATCACTGAAAGGTTGCAGATAATAAAGGTAAATCTTCAATATCCATCACTGAAAGGTTGCAGATAATAAAGGTAAAACTTCAATATCCATCACTGAAAGGTTGCAGATAATAAAGGTAAATAAGAACGGAGAAACACAGGCAAGATTTTGATTGACTCACTTGCATCTGTCCGCTCATCTTTGCCATTCATTGTTTCATTGAGTATCTTGATCTCTGTTTTTATATGTAGCTTCTGGAATAGCAAATCGTACACACCTTGTCGTTGCTTTTGTTATTTATTATTTTCTTTTAAAGGAAAAATTCCCTTACAGTTCGATCTACTAAACTCATGAGATATACTTATATACAGGAGTTGAGACGCACATGCAACTTTGAGAGGAAGTGGGTTTGAGTTCCCTTGCCTTCTGAAAGTCGTAGGTTCGATTCTGGACTCTGTCGTTCGTTTCACACATCCATTTTCTGGCAAGAGATGCCTGATATTTTTACTGGAGCTACGGAGTTCCTGCTTTATGCTAAACCTATCGGCAGATGTTGGGCCATTTCTCTGGAGGCGAACGAGACCCATTGGAATAAAACACTTCAATGAATTCAGTCATTGATCAAACAAATCAAATCACAGGACAAATGGCACCAATTTTGAAATGCAAACATGTCACCATCAACACTAAAAGAACATTGTTCAACACAACCTTTCATCCTAACATTATGCTTTCAGTGCCAAGCTTGGACGCTGACATCAAACGATAGAAGAAAACTAGTCGCGACAGAGATGAAGTGTCTACCCAGAATGCTGGGAGTATCAAGAAGAGACTGGTTTAGAAATGAAGACATCAGGAAAAAGTGGGTACAACATCAGCACTGAACTTCATCAAAAAACAACAAATTAAATGGTTCGGTCACATAAGCAGATTACGAACAGACCTCAAAGAATAATGTTCCCTCGATACAGTGGATACAGTGGATACAGTGGATACAGTGGATACAATGCAAAAAAAAAGCGTCCATGCAAAAGGTGGATCTAAGAAATAACATAGGCGGTGAAAAACACTATTAAACACTATTAATGAATCTCACACAAAAGTCCGTTCTAGAAATATCTTCGTATCCAGACGATGTCAAGCAAAACTGAATTAGAAGAAACGAAACATTCCGATATTAAAAATAGTACTTGATTGTGTTATTTAACATAAAATAGTTATAATAAGTTTTGTTAGCGCATGAATTTTATTATTTAACTCATCCCATACCATTGACTACTATAGGGGGCGTACAAAGAGACGCCAATCTCGACACAATCCAATATAATAGTTTTTAACATAGATCATTTATTTTCTCTATGTTCTGAACATTCCAGTTTGTAATCATAGTTATAGATAATAAAACATATATATTTAACGAAATAGTATATTTCGCATAGTGTCCACTGTAGTGGACAACTACTATTCGTTCGTGTCTTAGCTACACATGCGTGTTTCGTGACCACTTACGCATTCAGTGTACTTCTAGGGACCAGCTATACCCAGAATTTGTCTATTGCCAGAATCGTAAATTAACTTGTACTTCTACTGTGTAGTCAAGGTAGCGGACAAGATGATATTCATGCATGAAAGGGTTAAATGATTTATATTAACCCTTCCACTCCGTAATTTATTTTATATTCGGACGCTTTTACTTCGCAATATATACTAACTTAGCCAGTATACTGGCTTTGCGTCTTATTAAAAAATTCTATAAGCCAGTGTATCGACTCAGATGATCAAAAGAGTTAATGTAATAATTACTGTAAAGAATATAAACAGAAATGGTTGTGTGATGAAAATTATGGTATATAAAAAAACCATGGTCATCAGAACTATAGTGCGTTTCTAATCTCGTGCCCACAAACTTCTTCTAATATCTCAATAACCCTTGCTTGAAATACAATGCAATTGTGCATGTGGTGTTAGATTTTCAATGGCATTATGAATATATAATTTAAATTTATGTAGGTACTGTCGTTTTACTGAAGCGGCGATTTTCTTTGATCTTTGACTACCTAATAATTATTCTGGTAGCACAAAATAGAATTTACAGCAATATAACAAATTTAACACTTTTGATAAGTCATAGGTGTATCCACATTTTTCTGAGAGTGGAAGTCATACAAAAAGAAGTGACTTTACTTCAGAGTGTACCTTCATTTCGATACAGTTGTCATTCATGTTAAGAGGTCAGGATGATTGTGGTGGTCTTGAAAAGGACAGAGGGGTACATTGATGACAATCTCATGCAAGCATCTGTATTGCATCTTGTTTTACTAGACGACGTCGGAACTTTGCCTTCTTGTGCCACTACATTGTGGTATGATGCATTGTCCATTATCAGACAAGAATGCTTATCTAATGTCGGAAGTATAGTTTTCTCATTCCCCTCTCTAAATATATGACCTTACATTTCTGTGTGGCAGTCCTGATTATTGATCGATTTCGAAACAAATAGAAGTTGAGCATTCTTCAACAGCCCATTTTGTCTACTACCTGCATGTGCAATTATAAAACGCTGTGCTTTGCCACTTGGTAGGCCTACTAATTTCTTAATCGTTCCATCTAATGACTGCCTTTCTTTTTCATTGGTGTGGTGAGCATTAATCCATGTTTCGTCTAAATACACAATGTCATAACTTTGTCGACGCATTTCTCTAACTTCACGCAAATATTTGCTTGCCCTCACAACTCGATACGGTTTCTCGCAGATAATGTTTCTTTCACAGACTGATTTTCTAAATGTGAAGCCTGCTTTGCCCCCCTTTCCCCTTCCCTCCCCTCCGCCTTCACCCATCCTAACAGCTCCTCATAATGCAACTTTTGACACATCAATGTCGTTGTTCTTTCTAAGCCCCATCTTTAATTTCCTTAATATCACTGTTTCTTTCAACTCAAACATTCGACACAATTATCTTCGAATAAACTCTCTATCAAAACTATCTACGACTTTTTTTCTACCTTGCTTTCTTGGTTGTATTGCACGTGTACTTGAAAAGTCTTGGATCCAGCGATTAAAAGTACATCGATTTACTCCCAAAACGCACATTGCTCTCTGCTCAGGGTTAGAAATGATCCTACCCGTAGCTTCTCTAAAAATATTGATACATCTTCATTGTGATGCTTTGCAGTGTTACAAAATTTACTCTTATACTCATTGTAAAGATCCTACAATGTGCACGCCTCTGAAAGGAATCAGTTATAAGTTATAGGAGGACTATCATCATAGTACTCCGGACATGTCCATTGGTGCTCCGATCTCCGCCTCAGCAAATTCAGCAGCGTCAAGCGACTCAACACGCAAGTTCTATTTTGATTAATCAATCTCTTTGCATATTTAGTATGTCGTTCTTTTCGGGCTGCACCAATATTGACACCCATCTCATTCAATCTGGTCAGCGAGTGGGAATCACAGACCTGAAACTCCTCTGTTCGGAAAGACTATCTCAATGCTTGAAGAATGTCATTTCGATCCATGTCAGCTCCCTCTGATATTGTAGCCAAGCCAGCCAATCTATCAGCTCGTTCTAAAAGGAATGAGGCTGTTGAAATGACCTTCGAAAAACCAAACGTAACTAGTCCGTTCAATTGTAAACACTTTTAGTCTTCCGGTAAATAACGGGAAAAACACTAAAAACACGTGAATATTGTGGTTTTTAAAATTACGCACCAATAACAACAATAAAGCTACTGTAAGCATTTCAACTGTATGTCTGGTTCATATTTGATGTTTTTTGTATACCGCATACAAGCTAAAGTGAAAACCAGCTGTTTGTTTTCATTAGAATTATTTCCTTGCAATGTCATGACGATTAATAGAGCACATGCAAAATATCACCTCTTGACGTTAAAGGGTTCCGGACTTACAGAATTTCAAACATTGGCATGAGTTTTGAAACGCACTATAGTTAACATTCAAGGAATCAAAAAAAAATTGAAATTAAAAAATGTTTTTTGGCCGTGTATTTAGTCACTAGTTACTATAGTGCGTTTCAAAACGTACGGTCAACGATTGACCTCAAATATCTCCATATTCATTGCATGGATGAACGTGATTTTTGCATGTGGTGTTGTATTTCCGATGTCCCAACGATTGTCTAAAATTCAATGTTGCAGGTAGTGTACTTTTCTTGAAACGGCGAATTCCTTTGATATTTTCAAACCTAGTAATTATCTGGTGCTGGAAGAAAATAATTTACCGTAAATTTTAAAAATCACATATTTTCGGCACAGGCGTATGTACAATTCGAATTTTGGAGGGTGAGATAACTCATATTATATAAATCATATAAAGTGTTTACTCACTTTGATGAGCCTAACATTTTGTAATACACCTATGCTCTGAAAACACAAACGGTAAATTGTAACTGAACACACCGGAAGGATCATTATACATTTTTTAAAGTGCGATAAAACGATTAAAATCGGGAAAACCACGTGAAAAACGTGCAAGTCGTGGAACTTACAACATCTCACAAATATGAAGGGTAATACTTCTCATTATATGGTTGGCTAAGGAGATGGTCACTTCTATAAATTTTACATAAAGAAAATTTTACTCCATCGTTTGTTATTGAGTAAAAAATATCAACCCGGGACATTACAATCATTAGATCATATGCAAAGTTACAACAATTACGGTCAAGCGGTTGCAGAGATATTAAATTTTCCCCGCGGAAAATCAATTTGAAACGCACTATACCATTTCTACGAGTATCATTACTACTCCTACTAATGCTGCAACTACTACTACTACTGCAACTGCTACTACTGCTGCAACTACTACTGCAACTACTACTACTATACTTCAATTCCGACTACTTAGTTTATTCCTTTCGAGCCAAAGGCGGCACATAGGGCAGAGGTTTTAGATCTCCATGTGATACGGTTCTTTGCTAGCAGTTGGAGATCTTGTATGGTTTTACATCCCAATAGTTTACTTTCTTGTTGGATGGTTCTTCGAAGAGTGGTTTGTGGTCTTCCACGTTTTCTTTTCCCAACTGGTGACCACATAAGGACTTGTCGATTTAGTCTCTTTTCGTCTGATCTAAGAACATGACCTAAATACTTCCACCTTCGTTTCCTTATAATATTTGATACGGGTTGTTGGTGTGTTCTATCTCTCACTGTGTTGTTAGAAACGAAATCACTCCATTTTACTTTTAATAATTTTCGTAGACATTTATTCTCAAAGCTGTCCAGTTTCTTATCAATTTTCTTTGTTGATTTCCAACTTTCACAACCGTAGGTCAGTACAGGAATCACACATGACCTAAATAATTTAACTTTTGTGCATATACTAAGGTCTTGAGATTGCCAGATATTCGTTAATTTAGTGAAGGCACTAGCTGCTATAGCAATACGAGCGTTTATTTCTTTCATCGTGTCTCCGTTGTTTGACACTTTACTACCCAAATATGTCAAATGTTCAACTTTCTCCAGTGTTTGGCCATTTATTACGATGTTGTCTGTCGAGTTTGTGAGGTCCATAATTTTGGTCTTGGCAGAATTAATCTGGAGACCAACCTGTTCTGCAAGTGTGCAAAGATTGCTCGTTAGTTTCCGACTAACTACTGTGCAACTATTTAGAGGATCCTCTTGCCGACTGGATTAGAGTGCGGCTCCCATGCATGAGTCCCGTGTTCACTCCACGGTAACGGCAAAGATTTTTGTCTGTTGTGAGCATAAAAGAAAAATCATAATCTGAGCAGCTTCGCGGTGACTGCACTAGTCATGCGGCGGCCATTAAATTTCTCAGGCTCTCGTCCTACCTGTCCTACACCGCCATTAAAAAGCGGTACTACAAGCAGTAACGACAGTTGATTTTTTTAATATATAAAACCATCGTGATCAAAACTATAGTCAACATTCAATGTATCAAAACTATAGTCAACATTCAATGTATCAAAACTATAGTTAACATTCAATGTATCAAAACTATAGTTAACATTCAATGTATCAAAACTATAGTTAACATTCAATGTATCAAAACTATAGTTAACATTCAATGTATCAAAACTATAGTTAACATTCAATGTATCAAAACTAGAGTTAACATTCAATGTATCAGAACTAGAGTTAACATTCAATGTATCAAAACTAGAGTTAACATTCAATGTATCAAAACTATAGTTAACATTCAATGTATCAAAACTATAGTTAACATTCAATGTATCAAAACTATAGTTAACATTCAATGTATCAAAACTATAGTTAACATTCAATGTATCAGAACTATAGTTAACATTCAATGTATCAGAACTATAGTTAACATTCAATAGATGAAAAAAAAATGTTAATTAAAAAAGCGGGTAAAAATGTTTGTTGTGAGTATGTATTTAGTCACCGAACTAAAGCCAAGCCAACAAAAGTGTCATCATTGTTCGCGTTTGTGAAACACTTCGCCCTCGGAAATAAATCAAGTGCACTTTGTATAAATATACACACTTATAGATGACACTGTTTTCTTTAAATTTCATATCTTAAGACGCACTTTGAAACATTGTGAGACAACTAGATAATTTGATGAATTTCTTTATTGATGCATCAATCAACGACAGTATCAAAATATTGTTATAAACATTTTCACTATTCTGACATCTTACACGAAATTACTGTAATTATCCTTTTTGTCGTCTATTAATTATCTCCATTAAATGTAGAACTTCTAATCGTCTTGCTAGTGGCATTTAATTGGAAGATAATTATTACAAAATTGGCAGATAATTGTTGTTGCTCAATTATGTAGGAACGACGTGAAGCGGTGCAGATATCGCTTCTAATAACTTTATGTTAGCGGAAGATAAAAGAAGAGAATAGTGCAGAGATATCAAAAGCGATAAGATGACATTTATACTGGCGTATTGATTTAGTTGTATCGATATAGAGAGCGTCAGATTGGATGCATTTTTTTGCAGTTTTATTGTATTTAAATGCAAGTTTATTTGAAGTAGAAAGAATATGTTTTAAAAAATATAAAGTGAAGTTGTGATGGTGAATATGCAAGTACTAATTCAGTTATTGGTAATAGCAGTGACGGAAGTTGTAGTTGTAGCAGCTTTTTTTTTAGTGGTGATGGTAGTAGTAGTGGTGGTGCGGGCAGCAATTATTGTAGCAGTATTAGTTTTTGTAACTGTAGTAATCGTGGCAGGGGTGACTGTTAAAGTAGTAATAGTAGTAATTGTCAAAACTGTAGTAGTAGTAGTAGTAGTAGTAGTAGTAGTGATGGTGGCATTCGTATCAGTTGTAGTAGTAAGTGTTGCTGTAGTAGTTAAAGTTGTGGTAGTAGTAGTAGTAGTAGTAGTAGTAGTAGTAGTAGTAGAAGTAGTTGATAGAAGTTGTGGTATTAGAAGTGGTAATAGTCTTGTTATTTTAGTAGTATTACTTTTAGTAGTGATAACTGTTGCAATAACAGCGGTAGTGGTAATAGTAGTGCAAACTTGCAGTAGTGGTGGTATTAATAGAAGCAGTAGTAGTGCCTGTTATTGTAGTAGTAGTAGTAGTAGCAGTAGCTGCAGTAGTAGTAGATGTAGTAGTAATAGTAGTAACAGAAGTAATAGTAGATGCAGTAGTAGTAGTAGTAGTGGTAGTAGTAGTATTAGTAGTAGTAATAATGATAATCGTAGAAATAGCAGTAATTTTTTATTTGTTATTAAACATATCAAACACAAAATATTTGCAAATAGATATAGGAATTATTAAGGTTAACATACTTAACAGAACAAATTTGAAAACAGAAAGAAAAAATGTTAGGATTAACACAATAAACAGAAGAAATTTTCATATAAAACAGATTCAATTGGAAATTATTATTAGTAGAAGAAGACCACACAGTTGATGGTATGACAGTGTGACATTATTGTAAGCTGAAATAAAGTTAGCAGGAAAAGTAAAAAGTAATTAGGAAATGTATCATCAGAAAATGTTATAAGGAATTAAGCATGAATAGTGTAGGAAAAGAGAAGGGGGTAAATTATAATATTTGAAAAAACAAGAGAGATATAGACATTAACAAATTTAGCAATTTAAAAGTAAAATAAACTAGAAAACAGTTGTTAATTCTTGAACTCTAACTCGGTGTCATCTGCATCTTAGTGCAGGTATTTGTCTTCCTCCGATTATAAAAAGATTGTATTGTTCTTGTTTGTTATCTTCTGTATCATTTCTCATAATATCTTTTGCGTATATGTTAAACAGACAAAGCATCAGTATTCAACCTTGTCTGAATCCCTATCTTTTGTGAAAAAACAATCTTCTGTATAACTTCCCGTTTTTTCAACATAAATTTGATCAAAACAAAGGTTTTTTATGAGTTGTAATGCAATAAATGAAACTCACATTCCCGTTATTTTTATCTTACATAATTACTGATGTACCACGTAATCAAATTACGCTAAGTAATCAATAAAGAATCGGTGGGGAGCTGAGGATGAATAAGGGAGATGATCTTTGGTATCTTGGCCTCCTACTGGTGAATGAGGACCTTAAATTTCACTTTGAATTAATCTAGAGATTTAGTGTGGTTGGAATTACATGATGTACAAGTGGAGCTGGATGCTTGAGGGATAGGGAGAGAAGTGTGCCACAGAAACCAAATCCTGTGTGTCCAGCGAGCCACAGGAACCATCAGTATGCTCTTCGTCATCTGTTGGGGGAAGACTGAACACCTATGGGTCTGGCTGAAGTGCTGTGACGTCAGTTCAGTAAACAATAAAAAAATAACCAATAAAGCATGAGTATAGGTTTACTCTAAAACCTCTGCCCTATGTGCCGCCTTTGGCACGAAAGGAACAAACTAACTAAACTATAGGTCTACATTATTCTCTCTAGATTGTGATGTACATGGACGGTTTAGTGGTTCAGTGCAAGCGAAGTGTTTAGGGCCTTTACAGCAAGCTCGAGAGGCGAAACAGTTAAAGAGGCAAGTGGTGATTTTTGCTGTAACAACAAGTAGTAGTCTTATAATGGAAACAGTACCGGTGACCAGGGCGTTGAGCTGACTGGCACACAGGATTTGAAACATGCATGAATTCTCAGTGAACATACTTAAGAAAATTCAGTCTGGCTACATACGGCATGAGTGCTCAACACGCTTAACACGGCACAATAGCTTGATATAACATTTATTTTCGTACAGCATCATGCGGGCGTGAAGGGCAATCAGATAGCAGATTGTCTGGCTGACACAGGAGTGATTGATGAAGGACGAGCAAGAGACAGATCATACATCATCAGTGCCATCAGAGAAGCAGACAGGCACATATAAATCCGCATCCATAACCAAAGAGAAGAAGATAGACTGAAACTTGGATCTGCAGGACATGAACATTTTCAATCAGCGTGGCTTTCTATGTTCTGTAACCGACGCTGTTCAAAAGACCTGACATAGTGATGCTTTGTTTTTAGCGCCAGCTGGTCATTGTCTTACACTCGTCTTTATGGCTAGGCGATGAACACTGAGAGGAATAAGGTTTGTCATTCGATTTCATCAGTGGTTTGTCAAAATAAAAACTACCTAAAGCCCAAAAATACCTGCTTACTGTCCATTTATTTACCATATTTATTGGCTCCGTGCTCCATCTGGGGTTCTTAGAACTCCTTATGCAATAAGATATCTCTGGCAATTTTAACAAGGGCATATATTTGATGCACATTAGATGGAAGAAGAAGAAGGAGCGAATCAGAGGAAACTTGTGGAAGGACAGTGGAAATGAAAATTAAAGTATGTCGAACGGCCTTTGGTAGAGAAACAGCAGACACACAGCAAAGTAATGTACGGAAATGGGGTCTCGTGGCTGAGTGGTTAAGCCATTAGCCTTGTGAGTCGAGATTTGTGGGTTCGAGACGTAAATGGAGTCTCGTGGCTGAGTGGTTAAGCCATTAGCCTTGTGAGTCGAGATTTGTGGGTTCCAGACCGGACCGCGCCGTTCTGTTCGCGAGTGCAGTTTTTTCCAGAGGCCACTATGATTGTTGCTGGATCTAAGGAGATCGGGCTTTGTGCATAACTCTCAGCAGGCGGTGTGCCATTTCTGCGGAGAGGGACCGAGCTATATGGGATAAAACCCGGTGCAATGAAGTCAATCCTTTGGCTTTAAACCCTTTAATGTACGGAAACCTACAGATCTGAGGTGGTCAGATCGATTCAGATCGGAGATGGAAAAAACGGTGTGAGGTTGTGGTAAAACTAAATAAACGGTCGGTATGCACGGAGACAAGTATCATTCAATCCAGTGTCATGCCTGCCGGCGTAGGCGATCATGTCTCTCCACAACTCTCTCTCTCCTTCATGCAGGTAATCAGTTCTGACGTTGATCTTTTGTCGAACCACGATGTCAGACCATTCAACATCTTCTCCTTCTGTCTTCCACGATCTCTCCTTCCCTGAATGTTACCTGTAGTCACCAAATGTTCTAAACCTTCTTTTCACATTATATGCCCGAAGAATCTTGATTGCCTGATTCGTATTCTTTTGATAAGCTTTCTTTGTGTGCAGGTCTGATTTAATACCTCATCATTTGTTTTCTTCGCTGTCCATTGAATTTTCAGCATTCTTCTGTACAAACACATCTATGTGGCTTACAGTGCTCTTTGTGATTATTTATTCATTGTCCATGATTAACTGCCATACATAAGTATTGGATAGTAGCAGTGGCTGCTACTACTACTACTACTAAAAAAAGCTGCTACAACCACTACTTCTGTTACTACTATTAACAATAACATAACTGAATTAGTATACTACACGTTCACATTAGCAAATAAAACAAAATCATCACTTCTTCATTGCTTCCAGTTTTGTATGCTCGTCTAAACCATGAAATGGATTGCTTCTATAAAGCTACAAGTCAATTGGAGTTCCTCGAGAGTTCCCCATAGCTTGCTCTATAAGCTTCGTTTAGAGACCATGTTTCGTTTCGTGGTTGTATGTATGATGGACAGGACTGAAAATGTGTTATTGTTAATTTTTTTCTTTTACAAATGTAAAACTGCAGTATACTTGACTTCGGACATATCGACAGGCAGCAAATGGAAGTACTTATAAATACCTTATGTGTCAACTATGACAAGAAAAAGGATGTTGTGATAATTGAAAACTAATTAAGCACAGCTGGATCTATAGTTAAAGGAACTAAAAGTCTACAAAAATTGTTAGTTATTAATGTATTTTAACTTTATGTTCCATTCGCAACAAAAGTACACTATCGTTTTCATCAGATTTATTCGTTCCTTTATACATAGATTTACTCGTGACTTTTTATGCTGCCTTACTAATCTACATATAAACATTAAAATGATGGCAGAATTCAACGAAACAACTTTTATAGTTCAAATTGATGGAGGTTACGTCACGACAACTGTGCCGTTTAAATTTATCAGCGACGAAGCGTTACATATCTTCCAATGGGTATTCTATGCAGTTCTGACGGAGATTATTGATGTCTTTGGTACTGTGACCAACATTATTAATATTGTGTGTTTTGTGAAACAAGGATTTAAGGATGCTGTCAACATTAGTTTATTAGGTAAGATGAATATGGTTTTTTTCTTCCAATTTAAGAAGCTTTTATGCCTTGTTAGATCGGGGGCTCTCAACCAGAATGAAGCGTCTACCCAGAGAGGTGGGAAGTTGTATTTGGGGAGACGTGAAGCGTCTACCCAGAGAGGTGGGAAGTTGTATTTGGGGAGACGTGAAGCGTCTACCCAGAGAGGTGGGAAGTTGTATTTGGGGAGACGTGAAGCGTCTACCCAGAGAGGTGGGAAGTTGTATTTGGGGAGACGTGAAGCGTCTACCCAGAGAGGTGGGAAGTTGTATTTGGGGAGACATGAAGCGTCTACCCAGAGAGGTGGGAAGTTGTATTTGGGGAGACGTGAAGCGTCTACCCAGAGAGGTGGGAAGTTGTATTTGGGGAGACATGAAGCGTCTACCCAGAGAGGTGGGAAGTTGTATTTGGGGAGACATGAAGCGTCTACCCAGAGAGGTGGGAAGTTGTATTTGGGGAGACATGAAGCGTCTACCCAGAGAGGTGGGAAGTTGTATTTGGGGAGACGTGAAGCGTCTACCCAGAGAGGTGGGAAGTTGTATTTGGGGAGACGTGAAGCGTCTACCCAGAGAGGTGGGAAGTTGTATTTGGGGAGACGTGAAGCGTCTACCCAGAAGGGGGAAGTTGTATTTGGGGAGACATGAAGCGTCTACCCAGAGAGGTGGGAAGTTGTATTTGGGGAGACGTGAAGCGTCTACCCAGAGAGGTGGGAAGTTGTATTTGGGGAGACATGAAGCGTCTGCAGAGAGGTGGGAAGTTGTATTTGGGGAGACATGAAGCGTCTATCCAGAGAGGTGGGAAGTTGTATTTGGGGAGACATGAAGCGTCTACCCAGAGAGGTGGGAAGTTGTATTTGGGGAGACGTGAAGCGTCTACCCAGAGAGGTGGGAAGTTGTATTTGGGGAGACATGAAGCGTCTACCCAGAGAGGTGGGAAGTTGTATTTGGGGAGACATGAAGCGTCTACCCAGAGAGGTGGGAAGTTGTATTTGGGGAGACGTGAAGCGTCTACCCAGAGAGGTGGGAAGTTGTATTTGGGGAGACGTGAAGCGTCTACCCAGAGAGGTGGGAAGTTGTATTTGGGGAGACGTGAAAAGGTTATGAAAATGTAGTTGATTTTGTTTTTTAACAAGCATTGTTACCAGTGCCAAACTTAGTCTCTGGCAGCAACACACCAAAGAAAGCTCACCAAATGCGAAATGAAATACTTGAGAAAGTCAGTGGGGGCTACCAGGAAAGATAGACTACGAAATGAGGACATCTAAAGCAGAGTGGACATAACTTCTTGCATCGTATACATTGAGAGACAACAAATGCAAGGGTTCCGACATTTAATGAGAATGAAATACAACCAACCAGCAATAACTGCATACAATAAGAAGAGTCCAGGTACTAGAGCCAAGAAAAAGATGGATAAACAATATCAAGAGCACACTAAATAAACATGGATATATCACAACAAGGGCGACTCATCTGGCACTGGAACGCAAATTAAATATACTGTGGTATAAGTAGTGGTGCAGACGCAGTTACGTTTGATGAAGACCTGCCCGCAACACAGACGAACAAAATCCCAAAGAGACTTTTTCTGCACGTCTCTCCCGGCTGAAGGAGAAAAGCTGAATAAATAAAAACGAACCGTTAGAAGTTACAAGGTACGAGTCGCTATGAGGCATGCTCCCTCGAAACAATGATCGCACCCAATATGACAGCTCTATGCAAGAATCGTCGAAAAGTTGCAACGTGTCGTGTCGACAATAGGGAAGATTGCATTAAACTCCGTATCAGAGACCAAGCGCAGATACATTTATTGAGTAAGGTTAGCCAAGCACAAATTCTAAAGTTACGTACTAGTGCCTAACGAAACTGCCCCCCCCCACCCCACCAAATGGGCCAACCGGGTAAGGTTGCCTTAACAACTAACATTCCTGGAAAAACTGGGGTGGGTGATGTTGGCGAGCGCAAAATTTCAGTTTCGTTGCTAGCGCTGAATGAAACGACTTTCTAAATTATCTGTGTGCAGCCCCAGTCAAGTGTTTTCCGGGGGCATGGGGAATGCAGAGTAGACATTGCAAATTGCCAAGTGCCGACACGTGACTCGAAACGGCTGAAACTACTCCTACTTAGGAATAAACTCACCGTGGGTAGAAAAGTAATGCCGATAGTGCAGAGGGTTGACCGGTACAAGCCTAAACATTGGAGAAGTGCGATACTTTTTGGACGCTTTTTGAACGCCGATCATTCTACACATAGTAAAATGACACCCAAACACTATGGCTTAGATCGTATAAAGGCCAATTAAACAGCCAAAAATGATCGTTTGTGTGACAAGCAAATGTGTCTCCAATGACTGAAAATGTTCCTAATCCGAAACGACCTAACATAGTCTGAAAGAGCGCATAGTGTAGACATGTTACTCTTCTTAGACGAAGATCATAAAACTCAAATATACGGCGAAAAATGATTGTTAGAAGGTGATGAAAACACGAAGGAAAAGGATATAGGGAGCTACCCTAGTAAATAAAAATCGCACAGAAATCGGATGTGAAGGTCTACGCAACCATAGGCGCACAAATGACACAACCTACAATCGCTCTTAGGCTCAGATCACACACAGACCACAATGAGTGGTGTAATAAGTGGTCGTTATGGGGCGTTCGCAGAAGAAGAAAGAAGAAGTTCGCTTTCTTGAAATATTCAATTTTGTTAAAATTAAGTTTCAATTGATTTACAGGTCTGGCTGTATCTGACCTTGGCTGTCTGGTATTTCTAGTGTGGACAAATATCTGTTACAACCCAGCCTTCAACGAACTTGACCTCCCGTTTGAACCAATAGAGTTTCAGTATTTGACCGGAGCCTGGCCTCATGTTGTATTTACCAGAGTGACAAGCTGGGTCACTGCTTTCATCACCCTGGAGAGATGTTTATGTGTAACAGTACCTCTTAAGGTTTGATTTATGTGACGTACAAAGAACTATGTGACTATTGGCCACTTGGTGAATTTTAACCCGTATACACCAGTTTAAGAGCGTCTATTGTAAATTGTCTATCCCTGTTGGATGATGGAACTGGGTGTCCACTCCTGCCGTTAACCGTAAGGGTGGGAGCTTTAATTTGCTTTCCAGGACCAGATGAGTCGCCCTTGTGTTATATCCGCGTTTATTTAGTGTAGTCTTGATATTGTTTATCCATCTTTTCTTGGTCTTCCCTTGGCTCTAGTTTCTGATCTCTTTTTATTGGATGCTGTTGCTGTTATTGGTGGTTAGTTGTAAGAGCACACAATCTGAAAATAGAATTATCAAGTGGAAGGGCAGACCAAGAAAAAGATGGATTGATGGAGTTACAGACATCGTAAAACTCCACAACACCACAGTATATCAAGCGACCTCGCGTGCACTATCTCGGAACCTGATTATCAGTTAAACCTGCGACACCTAACTGCAGAAAAGCAGAGAAGGACACAAGAAGAAAACAAAGAACTATTATTGAAGTTACAAAGGGATTAGAAATTAGAACACAAGTTTCTCAGTGGATACCAACCCTGTCTAACATGACATGCGGCATGGTGTCCTTGATTGATTTATTGATTGATATGGCCATCATCATTTCACTTCAGCGAGTAAATATGTGTGCTCCGATATCTTTCTTATACAAGAAGATACAAATCACTTCAGCGAGTAAATATGTGTGCTCCGATATCTTTCTTATACAAGAAGATACAAATTAATCAGTGACAGTGCACAAAATCTTTAGCACCAGCAAAAGTCCTCAATGTAATTTAGAAGATTTTGAAAATATTTTGTGGGAATTTAATCTTTTAGTCGTTGTAATAAATGTTGCCTACGCAGCGACTTTCCAGCCTGCTCTTCTCGGTTTTAAACTACCAAGAGTTCTTTTACTTGCTCAACCTAAACATGGCACGTACGTTTTATCGTTCGTCTCAAATAGGACTAGGAACTTGATCATACCTACAGGGATTTGTGGGGAAAAACCTGTATAAACTTTCCTGTTCTCCTATTTTGATCTACAGATTTAAACTTTGATTCGAATATACGTTATTTCAGAACAGTTGCTAACTGTAGTTACTGTTTGTAATACCGCTTTTTAGGGCGGTGTAGAACAGAGGAGATATAAGTCTGAGGAATGTATTGGCCGCATGACTAGTGCAGTCACCGCGAAACTGTTCAGGTTGAGGTTTTTCTTTTATGCCCCCGACAGAAAAAATCCGTTGCCTTACCGTAGACTGAACACGGGAGCTGCGCACTAATCAATTCGGCCAGACGCTCCTCCTTCTAAATGGTAATGGTGCCAAAATATTTCATGGCGTTGATGGTCGGTTCTTGTAGAATATCTGCATTTGTCAGATTTTCTACAAGATAGTAGGAAAGCAATTAAAAGAAATAGACGAAGGTAATTTGCAGCAGACACCTTCACTGAGTACACCTGTATGGATATTGTAACTCCTAACTTTGTCCGACTTTGCAGCAGACATCTTCACTGAGTACACCTGTATGGATATTGTAACTCCTAACTTTGTCTGACTTTGCAGCAGACACCTTCACTGAGTACACCTGTATGGATATTGTAACTCCTAACTTTGTCTGACTTTGCAGCAGACACCTTCACTGAACACACCTGTATGGATATTGTAACTCCTAACTTTGTCTGACTTTGCAGCAGACACCTTCACTGAACACACCTGTATGGATATTGTAACTCCTAACTTTGTCCGACTTTGCAGCAGACACCTTCACTGAACACACCTGTATGGATATTGTAACTCCTAACTTTGTCTGACTTTGCAGCAGACACCTTCACTGAGTACACCTGTATGGATATTGTAACTCCTAACTTTGTCTGACTTTGCAGCAGACACCTTCACTGAGTACACCTGTATGGATATTGTAACTCCTAACTTTGTCTGATTTTGCAGCAGACACCTTCACTGAACACACCTGCATGGATATTGTAACTCCTAACTTTGTCTGACTTTGCAGCAGACATCTTCCCTGAACACACCTGCATGGATATTGTAACTCCTAACTTTGTCTGACTTTGCAGCAGACACCTTCACTGAGTACACCTGTATGGATATTGTAACTCCTAACTTTGTCTGACTTATTCATCTCCGCATCTTGACGAGCCTGGGTCTTCAACAGTTGTTCGTCACTTTTCCTGGTCTTTATATATTTTCTTTATGGTCTCCCAGGATAGTCGAGCATCATTCAGTTTCTCAAGAAGACTTCGTCTCCAGGTCTGTGTATGACCTTTCCCGTTTTCCTTGTGGGCTCCACTCGAGTGCATGTCTAGGGACACTCAACTGTAACTTATGTACGGAATACCCAACTCATCGTTATTTTCTTCTCTTAACTTAGGTCATCATGGAGTCATGTTCTTATTCACAGGTCTAACATTTTGTTTTGGGTTTCTGTAACCACGTTCCTTTTTTAAATTGATGGGTCATTGCACAGCTTCCAACCTGGAGGACCAGGAGGTTGACCTCTCTACTTTGACCTTTTTGACTTGGTAACCCTGCTTTCATAGCTCTCCGGGTCATTGAAGTACAGAACCCACCCACCCTCCGTTCCCATTCCCCATTAGAAAATTGTCAACTAGAAGATTTGGATTTTGCAGATGATATTGCCTTGTTCAGTAAAAACAACAAAGATATGCAAAGAAAAACAGATAACTTGTCATCTATAGCATCAAGGGTTGGACTGCAGATAAGCTATGAAAAGACAAATATAATGAAGACACCTATGGCTAGTAATGCAGATATCACCCTGGAATCTAAAATGATAAAAATAACAGAGCAGTTCACCTATTGGGTAGCAATTATGTTTACACAGGAAATGTTAAAAAAGAAATTATGCTACGAATTGGCAAAGCAACGTCAGTTTTTAAAAGTCTAAATAAAATATGGAACTGCTAGTTATATAGTAATAAAACTAAATTACGAATTTTCAATTCCAATGTTGTATCAATCCTAACATATGCCAGCGAGAGTTGGAAAATAACTAAATATATAGAAAGGGAGTAGAAATGCGTTTAAAAATAGATGTCTGAATCATGAATGAAAAATAGATGTCTGAATCATGAATGAAAAATAGATGTCTGAATCATGAATGAAAAATAATGAAAAGTTATGAACGTAAAATGGGACAAATTAAGTAGAAGTGATGAAAACAGAGAAATGTCTGGTCAACCACTAGTAACAACTGCTATAGGAAATAGATGGAGATATATAGGGCATACCTTGAGAAGAAATGATCAAAGAATACCAAAGCAGGTATTGAAGTATGAAGCAACGAGTTCAGGAAAGAAAGGACATCCAGGGAAACCGTGAAACGAATTTTACTGAAAGAGCCGTGAAATATTGGACTTAATTCCAGGGAAGAGATTGAGCAAATTGTACAAGGCAGAGTGGTATGGAGAAATTACTTGCAGGCCCTACGTAAAGTATAATGGTACGAAAGAAATATATATAATGATGATGATAGTGATGATAACGATAACTTTTGGAACACATTTTGAAAAATATCGGTTTCTTGTGTCTGCAGGTTAGATCGATTTTTACCCATAGACGTGTCACCAGCATCATCGTCTGCATCTTCATCGTCCTATCCCTCAACTTCTTTCCATTGTTCTACGCCAACCGACTCGTCTGGAAGTTCTCTCCAAGAAGAAACAAGACACTTATTGGACTTGTGTTCACAGAAGATCGAGAAATGTTTGAAACAGTTACCTTCGCTGTCAGTAACGTTTTTGTAGAATTCGGCGCATTTCTAATCGTTGTTATCTGTACAGTAACTCTTGTGGTGAAACTAAGAATGAAGTCAAAATGGCGAGAGATGTCAACAGCAACTTGTCAAGTTGACACAACAGCTAATCGTGATCAGAAAGTCACTAAGATGGTGATCGTAATTTCAACGCTTTTTATTGCTTGTTTTATCCCGGTGTGTTTGATTATCGTGGGAATGCTTATAGAACCAGAATTGTCTATCGAAGGCAAATATAGGAATTTATTTATATCAATCTGCAGCATTGGTTTTGCTCTGGAGTCAACAAATTCCGCCATTAATATTTTTATCTATTACAACATGAGCAGCAGGTACAGGACTGTTTTTAAACAGCTTTTTGTGAAGACTTGTTGAGAGATTGCATGTTGATGTTCTTTAACTCTTTCAATACCACGAATGTTACTGAGTTCTGATCTTAATCGTTTTATGACAATATATTTTTATCACACAAAAGTTGCATACTTTCTTTATTTGAAATCGAACTCATTAAAATAGATATCAATCAATATTTTGTATTTTTGTTATTGGTTCTTGGTTATTGAACTGATGTCATATCCCTCTGGGAAGAGCCTCAGTCTTCCCCAGTAGATGTCAAAGAGTATGCATAATGTTGGTTTCTGTGACTTGCTGGCCGTAGCCTCCGGCAACATAAGGCCGCATAGCTGAGACGAGAAATCACAATTCTTCTTTAATGAGGGCTGGATTTAATAAGTGTTTGATAAAACGCTGTAAAGTTTTCTGAAATTGTACGCAATTCTGCGAGTCCATTATTATGTATTGATGACAATTTTTTTTGTATTAATACTGATATTCTTTAGTGTTCAAATTAAATTTGTCATATAATATAAACTTGATTTAACTTGTTGTCTTGTTTTTAAAATGTATTCATCTTTAACTAACAATACTCAAATGCGAGGTCATGGTTGTGATCTGATTTTCTATAATTTTATCTGAGCCAGCCGGGGGGTTATGTTATCAGTGGCCACGATTAAGCATACTCCACTCTCTACCGCTCAGACATCCAGTTCTACTTGTCACCATCAAATAACTTGTCCTGAGCTGAACGTTGCCACCCCAACAGTCCATTGGAATTTCTCTCTCATAGGCCAGCTGTTCAGCCTCTGCAGCGGTCATGCTCAAAAGTTACATCCTGAATCCATCTTCTCCGTAGTCTTCCTCTTCTCCTCTTCGATGGGATGCCTCCTTGCATACTGGTCTTCGCCAGCCCTTCATATCTCTTTATGTGTCCAAAATACTTTAATTTTCTTATTTGTAGCATTAGCTAAATAAATTTTAGTTGTACAACATGTAGTTCAAAACTTCTTAAATCGCTAGATAGGTTCAACATATCAATGTTAGTATCATCACCAAACAGACTGTTGCCATGAGACCAACAAACTTACCATAGCCACGATAAGACATGGACGGTTTAGCTCAAAGGGAACGACAATTTGTATCACTTAGTATACGGACACTAGAGCCTCGAAAGCATAGTGATTAATGCCCTTGCTTCGTAGACTAGAGGTCCGAAGCTCAATTACACAATTGAACCAGGTTTCTCATGTCAACCAAGCTCCAATTTGATACCATATAAACACTAGGAAGTAGAGTAGTAAGTTAATTGCATATCCTTCACAGGACTTTGCGAATCAATCCCAGCTTTTAAGGCTGTTTGTGATTTTTCTAGGCATTTTTACGTTCAGTAGTTTGCCACTGCTTTCTGAACGGGTGGTGTCATCGTCCATTTGTTAAAATCCACGCAAACAATTTGCAACCAAACTGTCCGCAGCGTGATTTGAACTCAAAACGTCGGGTTTAATAGACCGAGTCACTAACCCCTAAGCCACAGACGCCACCAAAGTAAAGTAGGTCAGTATTTATTGTTTTGGTCTGCAATGTAGTTTGTGTGAAAATTGGGGCTGCCAGAAAGGTTTGCCATGTGGCTTATCGTATTGTATGAGTTAAAGTGAAGAACCCCTCTAGTGGCTCACGGAATGATTGGTACACATGTATACTCCACTATGGTAGTTACTGGCATGTAAGGTAAAGTGACAAGTGTTGTTATTACGAGAAAGTTTAACTCCGATAGAGAAGTCGCACTTCACTAATTGTCCCTGACCGTAAAAGTTCCGAGGGTACGAGAACTCACGGCAAGTGGTTCGAACTACACCTTTCCTGAGAATATCACACTTGAAGGATCTTTATCTTCAAATACCTCTGAAGTCAACAGAATATCACACTTGAAGGATCTTTATCTTCAAATACCTCTGAAGTCAACAGAATATCACACTTGAAGGATCTTTATCTTCAAATACCTCTGAAGTCAACGAAGGCTCGGCTGTATGGCGAAGGAGGCGGAAAGGGGGCGGTGGCACCAGCCAAATGGTAGAAGTAGGCCTTCACGCAAAAATCAGCCAGAAGCGCCATGCCAGGCGTCATGGCTAACACCTGAGTTCACAGCGGTCAAACGCAGTAGAAGAAGAAGGAGAAAATGTGTTTGTCAATAATTGGTATAAATGTGATCAAAGAAATTGAACCTGAAAAGATGGGTATGCTCTTAAAAATTAATTACCTTTCATCGCGTTATATGACTAGTCACATGCATCACATACACGGTTGGGTATTTGTCTAGTAACACTCATGGTATACACATCAGTTCAGTTAGACTAGTCGCATGCATCATATACACGGTTGGGTATTTGTCTAGTAACACTCATGATATACACATCAGCTCAGTTAGACTAGTCACATACATCACATACACGGTTGGGTATTTGTCTAGTAACACTCATGGTATACACATCAGTTCAGTTAGACTAGTCACATGCATCACATACAAGGTTGGGTATTTGTCTAGTAACACTCATGGTATACACATCAGTTCAGTTAGACTAGTCACATACATCACATACAAGGTTGGGTATTTGTCTAGTAACACTCATGGTATACACATCAGTTCAGTTAGACTAGTAACATGCATCACATACAAGGTTGGGTATTTGTCTAGTAACACTCATGGTATACACATCAGTTCAGTTAGACTAGTCACATGCATCATATACACGGTTGGGTATTTGTCTAGTAACACTCATGGTATACACATCAGTTCAGATCCATCTTCTTCTTCTTCTTTGAACGCTCTGTATCGACCACTTGTTAAATCACTCTTTGTGATTTATATGTGATCTGAGCCTAAGAGCGATTGCATTTTGTGCCAGTTCTTCTCATACAAGTAGGCCAGCACATCCGATTTCTGGGACACATTTTATTTACTAGGTCAGCTTCTCTAGGCCGCTATCTCAGTCACCTCTTACGACATGACTTGTAGGTCGCAGTGCTACTATTATCTGCTCCCCTTGCGAGCCCAGGCAACACACGGGTGAGTTTCGTCTAGGTGTTCAGTTTTATCTAGAAGATGTTAAAGGATCTGTATGCTTATGGTTCCGATGGTGTGCTAATTTAATACATCCTTTATTCAAATAAACTAAACAAATAAGAAGATAGACTTGTGGGCACGGCTACAGTGGCAAGTGGTACAGCAGTAAACAAGGCTGATTGAACTGGTACGGTCAGTCGCTGGACGCTGTTGAAGATATTGCGAAGGAGATAGGAGCACCTATGGATATGTCCGGAGGGAACTGAAGATATTCCTATCTGAAACGAGGCTGATATCGTCACCACCACCAGGAAAGTGGGTCGGACAGGAGATTCAGGGGGTGATTTGGATTCCACGTCCATGTTGCCACAGCGGGAACCTGGAATAGAATATGGTGCTGCTAGACATGAACAGTACACACAGAGTAGATAATGTTTCAGTAACTTTCACAGTAGGGCCAGTAACTTTCACAGTACGGTCAGTAACTTTCACAGTAGGGTCAGTAACTTTCACAGTAGGGCCAGTAACTTTCACAGTAGGGTCAGTAACTTTCACAGTAGTGTCAGTAACTCTCACAATAGGGCCAGTAACTTTCACAGTAGGGCCTACTGAAACTGTCAGTTACCGCGTACTTTACATTTATACTGAAGATGAGATCGAAGCATTTATGAACTTGTTCCGACAAACTAATGAACTAAATAATTTGTCTATCCCCCGATCTCCTCTGAAGTAGAAGACTATCCAGACCGTGCCGATGCACCTCTTGCACATCCAGTCAAGACGCCTTTTAGAATATTAAAGTAAGCCTCAGAAATAAACTACATCAGATAGAGTCGTTATTTGATCCAACAACCTGAAATCAAAAGTAAAAACAATTATCTGTCCTGTACACAAAAATGTTATCATAAACAACATTGGCGGGGAGGGAAAGGAGGGGGAAGGGGAGGGGAGAGGGTAGGTTTGCCTCTGCTATTAATTCAGACGTAATTAGTGCTCTTAATATGACACCTTTTCTGACTAGCTTTCCCTATCATCAGTGTCCCTCGCCATTCAGGCGAGCATTACTCTAACTACTGAGGTACTTGTAATTTAGATGTCCAAGTAAAGGAACAGAAAACTTGTAATCAAACCACGTACCGTGCGAACGCCAAAAAATTATTGAGTCCACGTTGGATTCGAACTCAGGAGTTAGTACTGTACATGGTTACTAGCAAAGCATGTTATCGACTTCACTATTGGCGCCAAAAACAGACTGTGAAAACGTGGCATTAGTGTGGGTAGCTACGTCAAAGAACCCTTGACAGTTAGAATCTAGAAGAGTAGGCTGGAACGCCGCTGCCCGCGCAAAATTCATTAGAGAAGAATAAAAAAACAAAATTCCTACAAAAATATCTTCACCATCTTTAAAATTGCATCTGGGACCCTAGCCGGTGCTACAGAGTTCGTGCACTGCAGCTGCGATCTTCCTGTATAAGAAAGATATGGAGCACACATGGTTACTCATAGAAGTGCAATGATTATGGTCCTAACAATCAATGAATCAATCAGCTAAAGGTTAAAAAGTTACACAATTCTTTTTTTTAAAGTGAAAATCCCATCGGTTGATATAATTTCTGTTCACTTTCTCACAATCTACAGGCTGTTTATAAATGTAACTGTACTGAAAGTGTGTTTCAGCCTAGCTCTTTGTAGTTCCCCTCAGTTTTAACTAAACTGGCGTGTACTGTTATATGAAGACCACAATGGGGTAGGGGTCTAGGGAAGTTACCCTAGTATATAAAAAGCATCACAGAAATCGGATGTGCTGACCTACTTGTAGGCGCACAACTGGGACAACGTACAATCGCTCTTAGGCTCAGATCACATACAGATCACACAGAATGGCTAACAAGTGGTCGATATGGAGCGTTAGAAGAAGAACAAGAACTGTCTAGTTCTGTTATAACAATACCAAACTGTCTAGTTATGTTATAACAATACCAAAACCAAACTGTCTAGTTCTGTTATAACAATACCAAACTGTCTAGTTCTGTTATAACAAAACCAAACTGTCTAGTTCTGTTATAACAATACCACACTGTCTAGTTATGTTATAACAATACCAAAACCAAACTGTCTAGTTCTGTTATAACAAAACTAAACTGTCTAGTTCTGTTATAACAATACCAAACTGTCTAGTTATGTTATAACAATACCAAACTGTCTAGTTATATTATAACAATACCAAACTGTCTAGTTATGTTATAACAATACCACATTGTCTAGATAGGTTATAAAAAGAAAATTGTTAAATTCTTTGATTCTGTAAAACTGCCATGATATTTAATGTTAAATTTACAACAAAAATAACTGTGGCGAAGTACGTAAAAACAAAGTACTTTAGTTTTACAAAGTACAAAACAACAGCAATACACAGCGACGTTTCGACCCGTAGGCCTTTATCAAGCAAAGGATACACTAGAAGGGAGAAAATTCATTGTCTAGTCGTATATGTTGTCTGTCATTTAAGAAGTGAATTTCTTCACTTCTAGTGTATCCTTTGCTTGATAAAGTCCTATTGGTCGAAACGTCGTTGTGTATTGTTATTGTTCTTGTACTCTGTAAAACTACAGTACTTTCAGCATATCTAGATAGTTTTAATGCAGTCTTCCTTTACATCAATTACAAAAATATCACGACGCTAAATAGTCAATGTGTGGCAAGACGATATTAGTATATTACGTTAATTATTACTGCTTCATATTTATTGAGGTTATCATTATTTTGTCTAATATACATACGTGCTACTGAGAATAACAACGCAACTTGTAATTAGATATAACAGCCTGGTTGGTACATCAAATAAACAGTCCCGTCTTAAGATAATGATATATACTTTGTGAAGTTAGATTCCACAGGGTCAAGCTTCTAAAACATGACAGTTGCATTAACGTTGTAATTAAAATAACAACACAACAGAAGATGGTGAATTTTAGTTTATTTTAATATTATAACTTCTCTCTTTCTTTTTTTTCAATCTTGTTCACGTGTCATACTATCCCGAAATCAATCTCTTCCGTCATTTATCCTTTCTTTCCTTCCCTCATTTCTTCATCTCAATTTATATTATAGTTATTATAGTTTTTACTAAAATTGTAACAACTAATTTTATTGGCCTTTTTTGTCTAAAATAAAAACACAAAATAATATCAATATTTCAACTGAACAATAAATAAGTTACGCTGTTCTAACTCATTTTTTGCTGTACCTACATGGCCATCATGTTTGTTTGTTAACTTTTAATTTTATTGAATAGCGCCGAACTAATCTAAACCTGAAGTTATACAAATAAAATGGAAATTAGAGCGTGTTAAATTGTTGTCATTAGGTGACATATTACGTTTATGTTAAAAATCGACTTAACCGCTGCAACCTTCAGAACCCATATGCTGTTTCAAGATCTTTTTTAACATGTCTTAGAGCCGATATACTGGCACATTTAATATACATTACAGTAAGCGTGCGTCCCGGAGTAATACATATTACTGTAAGCGTGCGTCCGAGAGTAACACATATTACAGTAAGCGTGCGTCCACGAGTAACACATATTACTGAGTTAGGTATTTGAGAAATAAATCAAAATTACTGCTCCGTACTCATTTATTTCATCAATATTTTCCTCAAAATCGCTTCAATTCTGTATTCAGTTCATTCAGTGCATATGATAATCAATGTAATTAGTTGTGTCGGATAGAAATGCAACACACAAAATATATATGTTTACGATGTTGTTATTTATATAACAGTTTGTTTCACAAGAAATAGTGATAGTTTTATTTACATCATTACTTTTCTATATATCAGTATTCCTATCGAGTGAATAGTACTTTTTCTTCTTTATATCAGAATTGATTCGATATATCCTGAGATATTTGTTAACCCATCCCTTTCTTTTCTACAGCTTTATCTATAGGCCTACTACTCGGTTATCATCTAGTTGTTCCCATTTGTTATTGACCACGTTATGGGAAAAACAACGTTACACAAAGGAGCAGAATCTTTTCAAAAGAAACTTAGGGATGAGCTGAAAGGCAAGAGATACAAGCACAACCACAGAAGCTGTCACAGTAAAATACTTGCTATTATAGCTATGATTGAAGAAGGGAGAGGTCAGAAACGAACATCGCAACAGATATATAAGTATGAATGAAAATCGAACTGGTACGGTCAGTCGCTGGAGCATCTATGGACATGTCCAGAGTGCAATGAAGATATCCAAACTGAAACGAAACTGAAACACTTGCTAATTCTTCTTCTTCATCTTTCAACTCCCAACGGAGCATAGGTTTTCAACAAACTTCTTCCAGCTCTTCCTCTTACCTTCCCCTCCAAGTCTTTTCATGTTTTACCTATCCTTTTAATATCAACCTCCAGCTCTCTTCTACAGGTATGTCTATGCCTTTCCCTACTCCTCTTTCCCTGCGAGTTCCAAAACAGTGCCTGTCTTGCTATGCTTTCGGTGGGTCTTTTCAGTGTGTGTCCTATCCATCGTCAACGTCTCTTACTAAGGTCTTTCTCAACTGGTATCTGTTTAGTTCTTTCTCTGAGTTCCTCGTTCGTAATCTTGTCCTACCATCTCATACCATCTGTTCCATGTAAACATCCATTTATGAAGGTCTGTAGCTTTCTGGTGGTTTCTTTTGTTGTCTTTCGTGTTTCCGAGCCATAAAGCAGCACTAGCTTCATATTTGATTGACATAATCTTAGCTTTGTTTTACTTGCTAATTGGCCGTCTGTAAAGACATAAAAAGGCTAAATATCTATACTACTGTACTCTTCTTATTACAACATTTATCTCTGAGATCGAAGTAAAGCTTGCCTTAGCGGTGAGTGGTACTGGTGATCAGTGGCGGCCCATG
Organism: Arion vulgaris; assembly: GCA_020796225.1. Classification (NCBI taxonomy): domain Eukaryota; kingdom Metazoa; phylum Mollusca; class Gastropoda; order Stylommatophora; family Arionidae; genus Arion; species Arion vulgaris. The sequence continues at coordinate 37,440,877 of CM036754.1, forward strand.
TTCCTTTTTTGTTGGTGGGGTCAGAGACAAATTTTCGGGGAAATTATGGTTTTGGGTTAGGTTTTATTTTAATTTATAAAATAATAAATACACATTACACCTATTTTGGGTGGGGCTCGGCCCAACTGGCCCTTAATAACGAGCCGCCACTGCTGGTGATACAGAAAACAAACGTTCATACACATATCAGCAAAAAGCTAAAACAAATTAAATATCAGATACAGGGTCTCTGTGGCTTATAGGTTATGTGCTTGTCGCTTGTGTCAAAACTGATCCTTCAAAAGTTTCTATATATGACAATTTTCTAGCAATGGAGTCATTATTACACCACACCAACAGTCAAGTTGTCTCAAATTTCTCAGACTACGAGAAACTTCAAATGATCTTTCATTTTGTCCTGTCACGCATTTAGACTCCGGTCTTTTCTTTCTTTCTTTTGCGTTCGTTCTTTTCTTTCTTTTGCGTTCGTTCTTTACGACCAATTTTATCACTCTTTGTGATATGTTTGATCTTTGCCAAGAACGTGTATACGTTGCACATTGGTTTGGTAGGCCCCTAAACGCATAGACTTGTACACGTTTAGGACATGTGCATCCGATTTCAGCCAAACCTCTTACGACATGCGTGGCAGGTAACAGTGGTTCTATTCTTCATACCCCAAATTTGGGCCCCGGTAACCACTCGGGCGAGACGTCGGTCTGAACAGGGTCCTTTGATTTCGCATCGGAACTAGTTTACCACTGTTTTCATACATATTTTTAATTTTTTTTTTTTTTAAATGTCAAAGATCGTAATATTTCTTCAAACGCTTGAGGGCAACCTGTAAGTACCTCAAGCACCCCGAGGTTCCACGGACCCCAGTTTGTGAAACGCTGATTTAAAGTATACCTTACTCTAGGCGTAAACAAAAATAGAGACGAAATATATAAGCATGCAATCAATACTAGAAACATCCATAGTAACACCTCTGACAAGTGATACATCAATCACAATGACATTGTTAGACCCAGTTGTTAGTGATGAGATCAGGTTCATGTTTGAGTGGATCGGCTATTCTTTAGTGTGTGAGATTATTGATATCTTCGGTGTAGTCACCAACATCATCAATATCATTTGTTTCACTAAGCAAGGATTCAGGGACCCAGTCAACGTTAGTCTCTTAGGTACTAGTTGAATTTGTTCTATAGAAGTAATTAGTGTTGAGTGTGTTTAGAAGTTTGTTCTATAGAAGTATTTAGTGCTGAGTGTGTTTAGAAATTTGTTCTATAGAAGTATTTAGTGTTGAGTGTGTTTAGAAATTTGTTCTATAGAAGTATTTAGTGTTGAGTGTGTTTAGAAATTTGTTCTATAGAAGTATTTAGTGTTGAGTGTGTTTAGAAATTTGTTCTATAGAAGTATTTAGTGTTGAGTGTGTTTAGAAATTTGTTCTATAGAAGTAATTAGTGTTGAGTGTGTTTAGAAATTTGTTCTATAGAAGTATTTAGTGTTGAGTGTATTTAGAAATGTGTTCTATAAAAGTATTTAGTGTTGAGTGTGTTTAGAAATTTGTTCTATAGAAGTATTTAGTGTTGAGTGTGTTTAGAAATTTGTTCTATAGAAGTATTTAGTGTTGAGTGTGTTTAGAAATTTGTTCTATATAAGTATTTAGTGTTGAGTGTATTTAGAAATTTGTTCTATAGAAGTATTTAGTGCTGAGTGTGTTTAGAAATTTGTTCTTTAGAAGTAATTAGTGCTGAGTGTATTTAGAAATTTGTTCTATAGAAGTAATTAGTGCTGAGTGTATTTAGAAATTTGTTCTATAGAATTATTTAGTGTTGAGTGTGTTTAGAAATTTGTTCTATAGAAGTATTTAGTGTTGAGTGTGTTTAGAAATTTGTTCTATATAAGTATTTAGTGTTGAGTGTATTTAGAAATTTGTTCTATAGAAGTATTTAGTGCTGAGTGTGTTTAGAAATTTGTTCTATAGAAGTTTTTAGTGTTGAGTGTGTTTAGAAATTTGTTCTATAGAAGTATTTAGTGTTGAGTGTGTTTAGAAATTTGTTCTATAGAAGTATTTAGTGTTGAGTGTGTTTAGAAATTTGTTCTATAGAAGTAATTAGTGTTGAGTGTGTTTAGAAATTTGTTCTATAGAAGTATTTAGTGTTGAGTGTAATTAGAAATTTGTTCTATAAAAGTATTTAGTGTTGAGTGTGTTTAGAAATTTGTTCTATAGAAGTATTTAGTGTTGAGTGTGTTTAGAAATTTGTTCTATATAAGTATTTAGTGTTGAGTGTATTTAGAAATTTGTTCTATAGAAGTGTTATCGATATAAGGAAAAACTGTTGTGTATCTTTATTGTTTCTGTATTTTTGTAAAACTACAGTACTTTGTTTGTACATGTTTCACTATAGAAGTAATTAGTGTTGAGTGTTATCAATATAAGAGAAGACTGCAGTAAAACTATATAGCAATGACGAAACACGTGAAAACAAAGTACTGTATTTTTACAAAGTACAAAAGTAAATATACAGCGACGTTTCGACCAAAGGCCTTTAACAAGCAAAAAATACAACAGACGCGAATAAATTTAACTATGATGGTTTTATCAATCATTCAATTATTAATTATGACATTAATTGTTAGTTTAAATATTACATGTCTTGCAAAAGTAGTTTCTAAATTGATTACATTTTTTTTACAACTAGCAACTGTCATTGTGTTTCTTTACTTTCAGGACTCGCCATCTCAGACATGTGTTGTTTATTAACATTAATCTGGACAAATCTCTGCATGAATCCAGCATTCAATCAAGCAGATCTACCATTTGAATCTGTTGGGTTTCAGTATCTTTCTACTGGATTACTACATGCAAATTTTACTCGCATTACCAGCTGGATTACTGCGATGATCACATTAGAGAGATGTTTGTGTATTACAGCTCCTTTAAAGGTTAGAGAAATGTTCGTGTTGTTTTTATTCTTTGTTTTCTGTTCATTGATTGATCGATTGATTGATTGATTGATTCGCCCGTGTGGTGCCGGGGCCCGCAAGAGAAGCAAAGAATAGTATCAATGTGACCTACAAGGCATGACGTAACAGGTGTCTGATGTAGGCCCTAGGGAATCCTAGCAAATAAAAAACATCGCAGAAATCGGATGTGATGGCCTACTTGTAGGCGCATAACGTACAATCGCTCTTAGTCTCAGATCACATGCACATCACACAGAGTGGTTAACAAGTGTTCGATATGGAGTGTTCAAAGAAGAAGAAGATTGATTGATTGATTGATAGGAGCATCACCATTGTACTTCGGAGAGTGACCACGTGTGCTTGGATCTCTTTCTTACACAGGTGGATCTCAGCGAAATGCCTAAATTCCATAAACACTGGCGTGGGTCCCCGATGTAATTTAGGAGATGGTAAAAATATTTTTGTCTCCTTTTTTTTCTAATGAATTTTGCCTGCTCTACTCGATTTCGATATCTTTCTTTCTTTCTTTTTTCCTTCTCTGCTTTTTTGCCGCTAGGCGTAGCAGGTTTAACTGATGATCGGTTTCGGAGATAATGCACGCTTGGTCTCTTGATATGTTTTTGGATTGTGAGTTTTAAGATGTCTGTAACTCCATCAAACCATCTTTTACTTGGTCTGCCCCTTCCTCTTGATGATTCCATTTTCAGGTTGTACACTCTTGCATCTAGTGTATTGGGTTCATTCTGACCAAATGGCCAAACCATTTGAGTCTCTGTTTTTCAATAAATCTAATAGTAGGTGTTGTTCCAACTGTTCTTCTAAATTCCTCATTTCTTATATAGTCTCTTCTTGTTTTATTTACTGCTTTCCTCAAGCATCTCATTTCGCATGTGGTAATTTTCCTTTCTTGTTCTTTTGTCAGTGATCATGTTTGGCACTGGTAGCACAGTGTTAGTATAAAGATTGCATTATAATCTGTCTTTTAGTCTCTACTGGAATTGCATTGAAGTTATTTTACGTCGTGAAATTTAACACGTGGCCTACGTTTTATCATCCATCTCCGATAGGACTAGGAACTCGATCTCACCCACACTAAGACTATGAATATCCAGAAAAATATACGAATCGCTCAACGTGAGAAACGAATCAAGTACCTTTGAAGCAATAGACGAGCTCCTTACCTACACACCACAGGAACTTTAAGTTAGATATTATTGGTAATTGTGCTGCAGATAGATGCAAACTTATTCCATTTCCCACAGAAGACGGGGAGGTATTTGTCAGCTGAAGACTAACGTTTCTAACTCGCACACACATAGGCATTATGTCAAAAAGTCGTCCATGTCTAGCGCGGTGAATCAATTTAAGACATTAGAAGTTGAATGAATCTAATAACGCCATCAGCTCATAATGGCACAGGTCATTAAATGATTCTTGAAACGATACTACTATCTGCCAAACTTTAACTCACCTGCTTGGTTATTTTTCTTGATCAATTTTGCAACTACTATCAATACTACTATCAATACTACTATCAATACTACTATCAATACTACTATCAATACTACTATCAATACTACTATCGATACTACTATCAATACTACTATCGATACTACTATCGATACTACTATCAATACTACTATCAATACTACTATCGATACTACTATCAATACTACTATCGATACTACTATCGATACTACTATCGATACTACTACCAATACTACTATCGAAACTACTATCGATACTATTACCGATACTACTATCAATTTTACAACTAATACAATTACTATTACTGCAACTACTATTATCACTACTATTTCTACTACTACAACTACTACTACTACTACAACTACTACTACTATTATCAGTACTAACTCTACTGCAACTATCAACACAGTAACTACTACTACTACTGCTAATACTTTGTTTGGCTGTTCCTTTCGTGTCAAAGGCGGCACATAGGGCAGAGATTTTAGATCTCCATGTTATGCGGTTCTTTGCTAGCAGTTGGAGATCTTGTATGGTTTTGCATCCCAATAGTTTACTTTCTTGTAGGATTGTTCTTCGAAGAGTGGTCTTTGGTCTTCCACGTTTTCTTTTCCCAACTGGTGACCACGTAAGGACTTGTCGATGTAGTCTCTTTTCGTCTGATCCAAGAACATGACCTAAATATTTCCACCTTCGTTTCCTTATAATATTTGATATGGGTTGTTGGTGTGTTCTATCTCTCACTGTGTTGTTAGAAACGAAATCACTCCATTTTACTTTTAGTAATAGTCGGAGACATTTATTCTCAAAGCTGTCCAGTTTCTTATCAATTTTGTTTGTTGATTTCCAACTTTTCCAGCTAATACTACCACCATTCAAAAAGATTGAAACAGGCTGGGCTCGGAGACAATGGATGGAGTCGCTGAGGAGATCTAGACTAACAAAAATAAGTTTTATGTTTGGGACAGAGCATGCAGTTGTAAAGGAAAATGAGCGCGCCGATAGGCTTGCATGTATGGCTGCTGTAAAAAACGGGCGAGCAATGCACCAGGCTGATATTATCAATCCCCTATGGGAGAGAGCTCGTGTACACAATTCAAGTAATGGTGGTGAATCTACAACACTAACCAGACTGCAAGAATTCCAAGTCAAGTGTGGTGTAGCTAGACAAGAGCACTATGCAGGTAGTCAAAATAAAAATGGTAAACTAACACAGAACAGGTGTCATTAGTCGCCACACGCTGAGAGACTACTGAAGAGGAGATCGGAGTACTTATGTACTAATTAGTTCGACTTGCAGTGATGATGATCCGACGACTAAACTAAACTGAATGCTGCAAGCAATGTAAACGTAAACGTTTTTGTGATGAAAATTATGGTATCATTAAAATAATTGTGGTCAGAACTCACTTCAATGTATTCAACGAGTTTATGCTGTTTTAACATTTCGTGTTTTCTTAACTTATGTAACATCTTACGTCTCTCTTACAGGTGAAGACTATCTTTACATCTAGAAGAACTGCTATCATTATCATCCTTATCTTCGTCATCCTATTAGCTTCAGGGGCCCCCGTCTACTTCGTCAACAAGTTTGACCAAGTATATTTTCCTTCAAGGAACAAAACCCTTCTTGCTCTTGTCTACACCTCAGACAGAAAAAGCGTCGAGAAGGTCTCATACGTTATCAACAACGCTTTAATCCCTTTCAGCGCCTTCGCGATAATCATCGTCTGTACAATCACACTAGTTATCAAACTACGGAGCCAAGCCAAATGGAGACAGAACTCAACAACAGCCATAAATGCTGACAAACTTTCCAGTCGTGATCAAAAAGTGACAAAAATGGTGCTGATGATTTCCATACTTTTCATTGTTTGTTTTGTTCCTGTATGTATCACTTTTATAGCAATGTCTGTGGTGCCAGAACTCTCTGTAGATGGGAGATACAGAAATACAATCATAATATTCATTGGTTTATCATTTGTCCTTGAATCTACAAATTCGGCTGGAAATATTTTCATGTATTATTATATGAGCAGCAGATACCGAGCTGTTTTTCGTCAGTTATTTGGTTTGGGAGGAGATCAAGACAGAATAAATATTCTTAGCCAAAGTGTTCTGTATTAGCATATTCACTACTGACTGAAATCCTTGTGCACCAATCGTCACACAACTTGGCTTTGGGTTGACGTTTTTTTACCAGGAGCCACCATAAATGGCGTTTTTTAATCTGAAAACAGACAGCTTGTAAAACATGTCTTTAGTCCTGGTCCTCTCAGAGTTAACTTCTTCAAACGCTCCATATCAACCACTGTCAACCACTCTGTGTGATTTGTATGTGATCTGAGCCTAAGAGCGATTGTACGTTATGCCAATTATGTACCTACATTAGGCCAGTACATCCGATTTCTGTGCTGCTTTTCATTTATTAGGGTAGCATCCCTAGGGCTTACATCAGTGATTACGACATGCATTGTAGGTTGCAGTGGTACTATTCTTTGCTTCCCTTGCGGGCTCCAGAACGACACGGACATAAGAGTTAACAAACACTCAATGACATCATTATTTTGTTGACATTTTTTATTCCATGAATATCATTTTTATCAAATTAACAATTGTTACTATATTTTACATCGGATGACGATTAAGAAATCAACAGTTTTCTCTTCTTCTTTTGCCCTTCTCTGTTTTTTCTTTTTTTTTTTTTTTGCCGCTAGGCGTAGTAGGTTTAACGGATGATCGGTTTCCGAGATAGTGTACGCACGGTCGCTTGATATGCTGTGGTATTGTGGAGCTTTAAGATGTCTGTAACTCCATCAATCCATAAATAGCTTTGCTGTAGATTACAAACTGGAAATTTGATCAGATTGTGTTGATGTAAATTAAGCACGAATTTGTAATGAATCTTCTTTCTTTCTTGTCTCCAATCCTGTTTTGTCTCACAGCGTCAGGATAAGAAGAGAGTTTTAGAACGGGCTTTTGTGTATGCTTCGTGTAGAATGGGTGTTTATGTTATGTTTGTGCAAGACTTTAATTCTTCACAAAGAACTAATTCAAATGTTTAATGTTATTTAATGGTCTACGCCAACGTTTCCCAAACTGTGATCCGTAGACCCTAAAGGCTCCGTGAGATACTCAACAGTGGTCCTCAAGCGCTTGAAGAAATATTATGAACTTTGACATTTCAAATAGAAAATAAAATTATAAAAACAGTGGCAAACTATTTCCTCTGCGAAATCAAAGAACCCGGAACAGACCGGAGTCTAAATGTCTGACAGAACATAATGAAAGATCATTTGAAGTTTCCGCAGTCTGAGAAATTGAAGCCAGCTTGATTGTTGGTGTTGTGTAATAATAACTCCATCGCTAGGAGATTGCAATATAAAGAAACTTTTGGGAACCACGATGTCAGACTATTAAATATCTTCTCCCTCTGTCTTCCATAATCTCTCCTTCCATGAAATGTACCGTGTTGTCATCAAATGGTGTAAACCTTCTCTTCTCATTATATGTCCGAAGAACCTTGATTGTCTGAGATTCTTTTTCTTTTGATAAGATTTCTTTGTGTGCAATAGTTCTAATTTATATTTTTGCTGAATGTATTTATTCTTCTTACATGGATATTTAAGCATTAGGATTGACTTCATTGCAGCAAGTTTCACCCTATATGGCTTGGACTCTCTTCACATAAATGACACGTTACCTGCCGTGAGTATTAAACAAAATACGCACTCTGTAGCTCCTGCAACAATCTTAGGAGTCTCTGATAAAAATGCACTCGTGAACAGAACGGCGCGGTCCAGAATCGAACCCACGACCTTTGACTTGCAAGGCAAGTGCTTAACTCCTTAGCCACAGAGACTCCCTTTCATTTCTTCTTAACCATACAACAAAGCTGATTCAAAGCAGATCTATACTTACTACTCATGTAATAATAAATAACAATATTCGCTGAAGAATTCACAGATTCCATAACGATGCCAATCCCTGCTACCAACGTCAGTATGTTTCTGTACCTCCCACTCACAGAAAGACTAGGAACCATAGACGCAGCTATAAAAGTTGAACTCACAGGAATAAAACATATTATAAAGAATATTGATATAATAACAACCATTTTTGCTACGTTTTGGTTGCGACTTGCAACTTTGCTAGCTTGGTCAGAAATTGTATTTTTCTTTCGCCAATTCGTTTTTTCCTTCAATTTAATCACAAGTATAATAGTACATATAATTATTATCACAAATCCGCTTAATTGAACGAAGGCGTTGCTTATAAACGACAGATTTTCAATTTTTGCCCGATCTTTGCTGAAGACAAGGCCAATAAGAGTTTTGTTTCTATCCGGAGAAAATTTGTTACCCAGCTTGTTGACACAATATACCGGAGCTGCAATGAAAATAAGGACAACGAAGATACAGATGATAACTGCAACTAGACGTTTTGTTGTGACGATAGTTTTCACCTGAAATAAAGAACAAAAGTTATGTGTTATAAGAGTTATATGAGTACTATTATCATAGCACTCCGGACATGTCCAGATGTGCTCCTATCTCCGCCTCAACACATCCAGCAGCGTCTAGCAACACAACACGCCAGTTCGATGTTGATTAATCAATCTCTTTGCATATTTGGTATCTTCTTCTTCGTCTTTGCGTTCGTTCTTTACAACCAATTGTAATCACTCTTTGTGATATGTTTGATCTTTGTCAAGAACGTGTATACGTTGCACATTGGTTTGATAGGCCCCTAAACGCATATACTTCTACACGTCTAGGACATGTGCATCCGATTTCAGCCAAACCTCCTTTGTCGCCTCTTACAACATGCGTGGCAGGTAACCGTGGTTCCATTCTTTGCACCCCAAATTTGGGCCCCGGTAACCACTCGGGCGGCATATTTGGTATTTCGTATATGTCTTTCACGTTTTTCGTTTATCCTCTGGTGTCCACCTCAGTGCAGTTTTCGTGACTCAGTTAATCTCCATGCGTATCACATATCTAATACATCTCCAGTGTCTTTTTTGGATCATGATGATGCATATATTCTCTTGTTGGTACTATGTAATCAGTTCTTGAAGAGAGAAAGTGCCGAGTCTGAACCTATCTTGTTCTGTCATTCTCCAGCGTTCTGATCCATACAGTAAAGTTAATAGAAAACAGCTGTGGTATACATTAATATTGGCTATGAAGTATCCCCCACCCTAATAATGTTCATGTATAGAGGCAGTGTTGCTGACATTTTCTGCTTGTTTATACATCTTCAGACGAGTTCGATTTCAGCGAGGTGCCCGAGCCTTGAATCGTTGCCGCCTGTGTGACGCCACGGCCCGCAAGGGAAGCAACGAATAGTACAACTGCGACTTACAAGGCATGTCGTAAGAGGCGCTGAAGTAGGCGCTTATGGAAGCTACCCTAGAAAATTTAAAGCGTCGCAGAAATCGTATTTTCTGGCCTACTTTTAGGTGCATAACTGGCACAACGTACAATCTTTCTTGGGCTCAGATCACATACAGATCACACAGAGTGGTTAACAAGTGGTCTATATTGAGCGTTCGAAGAAGAAGAGGAAGAAGAAGAAAAAGAAACGTTGCAAACACAAGTTCATGCAACGTTTATGAAATAATGAAACAAGATTCTCACCTTCAATGGAGCAGTTATACACAAACATCTCTCCATGGTGATTAATGATGTAATCCAGGCACTGACACGTGAAAACGCCATATGAGGTGTACCACTTGTTAAGTAAGTAACTTCTATTGGATGAAATGGCAGATCTGCTACGATAAAGCCTGGAGTATAGCAGATACTACCCCACACGAGGGTGGTCACGCAGCCCAAGTTAGAGATAGCCAGACCTAGATGTCAACATAAGGACAAATAGTAACGGTTGGTATTTGAATTAAGAACTTCAGTTACAAATAGTAAAGTTATGATAATTCTTTTTCTTTGAACGCTCCATATCGACCACTTGTTAAACCACTCTTTGTGATATGTATGTGATCTGAGTCTAAGAGCGATTGTATGTTGTGTCAGTTATGCGCCTACAAGTAGTTTTGGAATGATTTTATCAGGCATTCGAGCAATGTGACTTGCCCATCTCACTTGGGCCTTCTGGAATTGTGTCATGCAATTTCTTTTTAGTAGTCTGCGTAGAGAATTTGTCTGGAAGTGGTTTAGTTTTCTTGCCTGAAGGATGAATGCCAGCACATCCGATTTCTGCTACGCTTTTTATGTACTAGGGTAGCATCCCTAGGCTCATACCTCGGTCGCCTCTTACAACATGCTTTGTAGGTCGCAGTGTTACTATTGTTTTGCTCCCCTTGCGAGCCTGGACAACACACGGGCAGAGTTATGATACGATATATGAAAGCCATACATAAAGGGAAGTGGTGTAGCTCTTCTGATTTTTCTTCATGATGTATACAGAATTCAAGATGTGGTAGATGATTTTAGCATGATAGAAGCGGAGACGGGACATCTGGTCTATATCATCATCATACAATAGATCAGTGGCGGCTCTTCATTAAGGGCCTGCGGGGCTGGGTCCCACCAAAATTAATGTGTAACGTGTATTTTTTAAAATAAATTAAAATATAATTTAACACAAAACCTTGATTTTCCGAAAATGTTTGTCTGGCCTCACCAACAAAAATGATCACGAGCCGCCACTGCAATAGATTGTACTGAACACAGTTCTGTTAGACTAACAGTTCTTTAGAATGTGTCTCTCCATTTATCAGATATCCCACATCTGCAGCTTACATGCTCAAATCGTTAGCAACATCCTAACTCCATCTTCTCTTGGGTCTTCTTCTACTCCTTTTTGCCTGGATACTTCCCTCCATGATGGTCTTCTTCTACTCCTTTTTGCCTCGATGCTTTCTTCCATGATGGTCTTCATCTACTCCTCTTTGCCTGGATACTTCCTACCTTGATGGTCTTCTTCAGCCCTTAGTGTTTTAGTGTTTTTTTCTGTCAAAAATACCTACACTTTCTCAATTTTATTTAAGGCATCAGTTTGACATATCAGTTTGACATATCAGTTTGATATATCAGTTTAACATACTAGGAAAATAAATTGTTATGGTAACAAACTTCTTCTCAGGACATGAGACTGAATGATGATTTCTAAAATCAGAGCTTATGATGCTAACATAAAATCGGTTATGGAGTCGGGACATATATTTATTAGCTATGAATATTTTTTGAGTCATCATCATCAGGTAGCTTGTTCTGAGCAGAACTTTGCCACCCCAACAGTCCTCCAGAATTTCTCTCTCTCATAGGCCAGATGTCCTGCCTCTGCAGCCGTCATGTTCAAACCATCAGTTGCATCCCGAATCCATCTTCTCCATGGTCTTCCTCTTCGTCTCTTTTCCGGTATGCCTCTGTCCATGATGGTCTTCTAGAACCCTTCATGTCTTTTTATATGTCCAAAATATTATCTCTTTCTTATTTATAGCATTAGCCAGTTTTCTTTAATTTTAACTTCTTTCTGGATAGATCTACTTGTTCTCTTCTCTGTCCAAGATATACCAAGGAGTATACGAAGGAGTTATTTTGAGTAGTCGATGAACGAGTCGAGGAAATGAACGAATATTGTAACTCCATTTTATCATATGCGTGGTGCTATTACGCTATTGTACACAGTGAGACATGGACAGTGTATAGAATACATGGGATTTTTATACAAATTGTCTAGACAGACTACTACATATAAAATAGCAGGACACAATTCCAAATTCCAAAGTTCTCATAAGAACCACAATTTTAAGCGTCAATACCCTGTTGCAGAAGTTGAAATGGGTCGATCACGTTTCGCGAATTCCTGACAAATGCATCCCAAAACTGTTGACGTTTGTCGAGCTTGATGTGGACAAAGGATTGGTTGGTAGACAGGCACAAACTCTTCAAAGACACTCTTAAAGTATCTCTAAATGCATCAGTTAGACACCATAGACTGTGTCTCTTGCACGCGGTTGTCAAATGTGGCTCTGCAACAATACAAGAAAAATTCACATACCTGAGTTGTCGTTCTGATGAGGCGCAGAGAAAACGAGCTGAACGACTAAACAGAATATACAACACTTACATTCCCAACCCGACCATGTATATTCCACTTGTGGTAAGGGATTGTGTTCAGGATTTTGCTCTACAGTCACCTCGGAACACACCAGAGATGTGCAGCAACACACATCTGAGGCCGTTTTCATAAATGCTTGCGATGAATGGCTATTACTATTATTACTATTATTATTATTATTATTATTATTAGTGTGACTAAAAAGGACACGAAACTTATTTTTTATGAACTCCATCTCACCTTCACTGAGGTCATGGACACTAAAATCCAAGAAGACAAAAATTAACGTTGGGAACGAACCGATTACCTTTGGAGATATTGGCGAGCACTTTACCTCCACGCCACAGAAACCCCTAATTTAAGTTTAACCCTTAAACGCTCGACTATTAAGAATATCTCATTTATAAATACCTAATGGGTCTGCCCGGAGTGCACTGACGTCAATTTAGAAACCAACAACCAATAACCATTGTTGTCATGTTCAAGTCAACTATCACATTTTACATCACATCTTATATCACATCTTATATCACATTTTATATCACATTTTATATCACATTTTATATCACATTTTATATCACATTTTATATCACATCTTATATCACATCTTATACCACATTTTATATCACATTTTATATCACATTTTATATCACATTTTATATCACATTTTATATCACATTTTATATCACATTTTATATCACATCATGTGTTATATTTTATATTAAACTTGATCTTTCTCTTCTTCGATGCTTGCTGTTAGTGAATCAAGATATTCAGAACTGTTCTATCCTATTTCTATTGTTGGGTAAAACTATATATATAAATCTTCCTGTCCGCCTGCCCAACGTGTTCGTAGCGCGTTGGACTACGGGTGACTAGTCCTCTGTAAGTGCGGGTTCAACTCCGCGGACTGGCAGAAAAGCTACAGGCTCCCCAGATTTACGGTGTTCGGGGCACCGAGCCGAAGGGTTACGATGTCCATAACACCGAGCAGAAGAGCTTTCAGCTTAAGTGCTTCTGGATTGGAAAATTAAAAAAATTTAAAAAGAAGAGTAATCATGATGTAATATAAACAAAAATAAAAATACATAGGCATTTAAAGAAACAAAAGTCTGGAAGTGATACAAACTATAACGTACCTAGAAGACTAACGTTGACCGGGTCTTTGAAACCTTGCTTAGTGAAACAAATGATATTAATAATATTGGTTATACTGTAATACCAAATAGATCGATGAGAAGTCCAATAGCTGTCAGCATAACCCACTGGAAAATGGTGATTCCTTCTTCATTTAATAGCGAATCGGTTGCGTCAAATTTGACAGAGATGTTGGAAATAAATTTAGCTTCTGGAGCAGTGTTTTCTGTGTCCGTTGGTAAGGTCATTTTATCATAAAGATTTTTGACTTGTTATAATTGAATATTAATATTTTAATCAGCAAGTATAATTTTTTTTTTGTTAAAACAAGTTAAAGACTTTACATATGTCTAGAGCATTTGTTTAGCATGTGAAAGAATAACTAACGAAATCTGACATAGACGAAAAAAATTAAATGAAATCATAGAACAAATCGAACCAATTTTGAAATGCAAACTTATCATTATTAACCCCTTCGTCCTTCTGAGACAATATGTTGTCTTGCAGTAGTTTTTGAGATGACGAAAAGCCAGTGTACTGGCTACTTTAATCATCAGCATCAAATAGTTTCAGCACCCCAACATATAGAGGGACTAAGATGGTATGATAGAGTCACAAATGAGGAGCTTATAGAGAGAGCGAGACAGATCCAAGGAAACAAGGATGTGAAATAAAGACGCTGTATATGAAAACCTTGAGAAAACGTGAAAGGAATACAACACAAAGGGAATTTTTCTGTGTTCGGCATGGAAAACGTGAAGGGAATACAACACAAAGGAATTTTCTGTATTCGGCATGGAAAACGTCAAGGGAATACAACACAAAGGAAATTTTTCTGTGTTCGGCATGGAAAACGTGAAGGAATACAACACAAAGGATTTTTCTGTATTCGGCATGGAAAACGTCAAGGGAATACAACACAAAGGAAATGTTTCTGTGTTCGGCATGGAAAACGTGAAGGGAATACAACACAAAGGAATTTTTCTGTATTCGGCATGGAAAACGTGAAGGGAATACAACACAAAGGAAATGTTTCTGTATTCGGCATGGAAAACGTGAAGGGAATACAACACAAAGGAAATGTTTCTGTATTCAGCATGGAAAACGTGAAGGGAATACAACACAAAGGAAATGTTTCTGTATTCGGCATGGAAAACGTCAAGGGAATACAACACAAAGGAAATGTGTCTGTGTTCGGCATGGAAAACGTCAAGGGAATACAACACAAAGGAAATTTGTCTGTGTTCGGCATGGAAAACGTCAAGGGAATACAACACAAAGGGAATGTTTCTGTGTTCGGCATGGAAAACGTGAAGGGAATACAACACAAAGGAAATGTTTCTGTATTCGGCATGGAAAACGTCAAGGGAATACAACACAAAGGAAATTTGTCTGTGTTCGGCATGGAAAACGTCAAGGGAATACAACACAAAGGAAATTTGTCTGTGTTCGGCATGGAAAACGTGAAGGGAATACAACACAAAGGAATTTTCTGTATTCGGCATGGAAAACGTCAAGGGAATACAACACAAAGGGAATTTTTCTGTGTTCGGCATGGAAAACGTGAAGGGAATACAACACAAAGGAATTTTTCTGTATTCGGCATGGAAAACGTGAAGGGAATACAACACAAAGGAAATGTTTCTGTATTCGGCATGGAAAACGTGAAGGGAATACAACACAAAGGAAATGTTTCTGTATTCGGCATGGAAAACGTGAAGGGAATACAACACAAAGGAAATGTTTCTGTATTCGGCATGGAAAACGTCAAGGGAATACAACACAAAGGAAATTTGTCTGTGTTCGGCATGGAAAACGTCAAGGGAATACAACACAAAGGAAATTTGTCTGTGTTCGGCATGGAAAACGTCAAGGGAATACAACACAAAGGGAATGTTTCTGTGTTCGGCATGGAAAACGTGAAGGGAATACAACACAAAGGGAATGTTTCTGTATTCGGCATGGAAAACGTCAAGGGAATACAACACAAAGGAAATTTGTCTGTGTTCGGCATGGAAAACGTCAAGGGAATACAACACAAAGGAAATGTTTCTGTATTCGGCATAGAAAACGTGAAGGGAATACAACACAAAGGAAATGTTTCTGTATTCGGCATGGAAAACGTGAAGGGAATACAACACAAAGGAAATGTTTCTGTATTCGGCATGGAAAACGTGAAGGGAATACAACACAAAGGAAATGTTTCTGTGTTCGGCATGGAAAACGTGAAGGGAATACAACACAAAGGAAATGTTTCTGTGTTCGGCATGGAAAACGTGAAGGGAATACAACACAAAGGAAATGTTTCTGTATTCGGCATGGAAAACGTGAAGGGAATACAACACAAAGGAAATGTTTCTGTATTCGGCATGGAAAACGTGAAGGGAATACAACACAAAGGAAATGTTTCTGTATTCGGCATGGAAAACGTGAAGGGAATACAACACAAAGGAAATGTTTCTGTGTTCGGCATGGAAAACGTGAAGGGAATACAACACAAAGGAAATGTTTCTGTGTTCGGCATGGAAAACGTCAAGGGAATACAACACAAAGGAAATGTTTCTGTGTACGGCATGGAAAACGTCAAGGGAATACAACACAAAGGAAATGTTTCTGTGTACGGCATGGAAAACGTCAAGGGAATACAACACAAAGGAAATGTTTCTGTATTCGGCATGGAAAACGTCAAGGGAATACAACACAAAGGAAATGTTTCTGTATTCGGCATGGAAAACGTGAAGGGAATACAACACAAAGGAAATGTTTCTGTATTCGGCATGGAAAACGTGAAGGAATACAACAAAAGGAAATGTTTCTGTATTCGGCATGGAAAACGTGAAGGGAATACAACACAAAGGAAATGTTTCTGTATTCGGCATGGAAAACGTGAAGGGAATACAACACAAAGGAAATGTTTCTGTGTTCGGCATGGAAAACGTGAAGGGAATACAACACAAAGGAAATGTTTCTGTGTTCGGCATGGAAAACGTCAAGGGAATACAACACAAAGGAAATGTTTCTGTGTACGGCATGGAAAACGTCAAGGGAATACAACACAAAGGAAATGTTTCTGTGTACGGCATGGAAAACGTCAAGGGAATACAACACAAAGGAAATGTTTCTGTCTTCGGCATGGAAAACGTGAAGGGAATACAACACAAAGGAAATGTTTCTGTATTCGGCATGGAAAACGTCAAGGGAATACAACACAAAGGAAATGTTTCTGTGTACGGCATGGAAAACGTCAAGGGAATACAACACAAAGGAAATGTTTCTGTATTCGGCATGGAAAACGTGAAGGGAATACAACACAAAGGAAATGTTTCTGTATTCGGCATGGAAAACGTCAAGGGAATACAACACAAAGGAAATGTTTCTGTATTCGGCATGGAAAACGTCAAGGGAATACAACACAAAGGAAATGTTTCTGTGTTCGGCATGGAAAACGTCAAGGGAATACAACACAAAGGAAATGTTTCTGTGTTCGGCATGGAAAACGTCAAGGGAATACAACACAAAGGAAATGTTTCTGTGTTCGGCATGGAAAACGTGAAGGGAATACAACACAAAGGAAATGTTTCTGTGTACGGCATGGAAAACGTGAAGGGAATACAACACAAAGGAAATGTTTCTGTGTTCCGCATGGAAAACGTGAAGGGAATACAACACAAAGGAAATGTTTCTGTGTACGGCATGGAAAACGTGAAGGGAATACAACACAAAGGAAATGTTTCTGTATTCGGCATGGAAAACGTGAAGGGAATACAACACAAAGGAAATGTTTCTGTGTTCGGCATGGAAAACTGAAGGAATACAACACAAAGGAAATGTTTCTGTGTTCGGCATGGAAAACGTGAAGGGAATACAACACAAAGGAAATGTTTCTGTGTACGGCATGGAAAACGTGAAGGGAATACAACACAAAGGAAATGTTTCTGTGTTCGGCATGGAAAACGTCAAGGGAATACAACACAAAGGAAATGTTTCTGTGTTCGGCATGGAAAACGTCAAGGGAATACAACACAAAGGAAATGTTTCTGTGTACGGCATGGAAAACGTGAAGGGAATACAACACAAAGGAAATGTTTCTGTGTACGGCATGGAAAACGTGAAGGGAATACAACACAAAGGAAATGTTTCTGTGTTCGGCATGGAAAACGTGAAGGGAATACAACACAAAGGAAATGTTTCTGTGTACGGCATGGAAAACGTCAAGGGAATACAACACAAAGGAAATGTTTCTGTGTACGGCATGGAAAACGTGAAGGGAATACAACACAAAGGAAATGTTTCTGTGTTCGGCATGGAAAACGTCAAGGGAATACAACACAAAGGAAATGTTTCTGTATTCGGCATGGAAAACGTCAAGGGAATACAACACAAAGGAAATGTTTCTGTATTCGGCATGGAAAACGTCAAGGGAATACAACACAAAGGAAATGTTTCTGTATTCGGCATGGAAAACGTCAAGGGAATACAACACAAAGGAAATGTTTCTGTGTACGGCATGGAAAACGTCAAGGGAATACAACACAAAGGAAATGTTTCTGTATTCGGCATGGAAAACGTCAAGGGAATACAACACAAAGGAAATGTTTCTGTGTACGGCATGGAAAACGTGAAGGGAATACAACACAAAGGAAATGTTTCTGTGTTCGGCATGGAAAACGTCAAGGGAATACAACACAAAGGAAATGTTTCTGTATTCGGCATGGAAAACGTCAAGGGAATACAACACAAAGGAAATGTTTCTGTATTCGGCATGGAAAACGTCAAGGGAATACAACACAAAGGAAATGTTTCTGTATTCGGCATGGAAAACGTCAAGGGAATACAACACAAAGGAAATGTTTCTGTGTACGGCATGGAAAACGTCAAGGGAATACAACACAAAGGAAATGTTTCTGTATTCGGCATGGAAAACGTCAAGGGAATACAACACAAAGGAAATGTTTCTGTGTACGGCATGGAAAACGTCAAGGGAATACAACACAAAGGAAATGTTTCTGTGTTCGGCATGGAAAACGAAAGAGAAGGAAGACTAGAAATACATGGAGAAGAGATTTGGAGACAGAGGTTAACGATAGACGGAAGAAGAGCTGGAAGAAGATACACGAGATAACTAAAGATAGAAAAATTTGACATAAATTGCGTGGGGTGGGTCTATGCCTAACCAGAGTTTTTTTTTTTTAAATCAGGTACTAAAGCAGAGAGGGAAATCATGACAATATTTAAAGAAAAAGAAAAAAACACGACAGAAATTCTACCATAAATAATCTAAGGTTATCTTTGACATCCCAGCATTTCTCTTTAAAAGCGCACAATGGCAAGGAACCCTTCCGAGCCCAATGGGCAACTTTAATTGTATTGGACGGCCTAGCCGTGGCAATACTACATCTAGCAAGAGCTGCTGTGTTAACTCTAACTTTAGAAAAGCAATCAATAGTGTATTCCAAACAAGAAAAAAAACGGAATATTGCTTTACTATGGTTGGGTTAATAAAAGGTTTAAGCCACGTAGCTCGACGCCAAAAAATTGCAATTCTCCAAGCGTCGTCGGCTTTTTACCTACGATTTGAGGTGGAATTTAGATGTCGAAGCATACAGAAACTTAAAATAACCCTTAAGCAAACGGGCATCATAATAACTGGAATGCATTGCTCTGAATTCGAAGTGTTCAGCTTCGTCAAAGACGTAAAGACGATTGTCGTCCGAGGACAGTTAGGTGCGGTGACTATAGTTATCAATTCAGTGGTTCCCTTTCAATATGGGGAGCTTGAAAGGAACACCGCTAAATTGCAACAACGAGTACCTGCTAAAATTAAATCTTTCGGAAAACGAATAACCTATTCGTCATACAGCACCGTACTCAGCTTGGATCGCCAAACTCAAACTGAGGAGGAGGAATTGATCAGTGGCATTGAACTGCCACTTTCCATTCTAAACAAGGAAGGTGGCGGTGAGCCGCTGAATTTCATCGAGCCAACTCTCACGGTAACGCGTAAGGAAGCCGATAAATTGCTCAGCAGTTTTGAACCTTTATTCTCCGTCGTAAATGACGGAGATGTTGGCAAACTGCTGTTAAGTGACGTCGAGCTACCTCACGAGTTGACGTGGGAAGAGGACGATGAGGAAACGGTCGAGCCTCCTCTTCCATTTTGTTACGAAGACAGCGATGAGTCGGTGAGCGTCGAAGCTCCTCTTCCGTTCCTATACGAGGAAGATGATGAGCAAACAAGCGAAATCGAAGTTTCTCCTCTTTCGTTCAGATATGAAGAAGATGGAGAATCGAATCGACCGAAAAGGTCTCTTCAGCAACCAGAAGTCGCCGAAAGCTCTGGCGATTGGATTAGCGAAGAAATTAAGAGCCAGCATGAGAACTAATCCTAGCTGTGCTCTGGCTGATGAAGGAAATACAAAACACTTCGTCAGCCACATTTTTTGTTCGTATCGTCCTTGAAGGTATTTCTCCATTCGACATGTAACCGGGACTACCCTAGTTTGAATCTTGCTGTCCAGGCTCTATATTATCTGTACTTATTTAATTTTTATTTTCTGTAACCCCTCACTCACTGGACACGGCTTCGAACCTGGGTAGTCTCTGCCATGTGATGGAGAAATATGATTGAATGTGTCTAAATGTGTATGATTAAAATTACAACTATCTAAATATTTGGTTTTATTTCAAATCTAACCTTGTTAAACTGGCATTGTTGGAAATAAAAACGTGGACAATGGAAAAGCGAGCAAAGGAAAACAACAACTTGTGAAATGTGATGCATTAACCCAGTTGTTCCATGATTCCAACGGTGTAGTAGTAATTCAGTGGATGCCCTCACACTGCAAGCTCAAAGAGAATGAAGATACTGACAAACTGGCTAAAGAGGGAGCAGGAATGCCTCAAGATGACAATCTGGTCACGTCAAACTCGTGCACGTCATCAATATTTGCACTGACATAGTGTCGGTTGAAACTTGACATAAATGTCAAAATGAAATGAATCAATACAACGTCGACCAAGTAAGTACAGACTAAACTTCAAAAGAACACAACTGGAGTGCACAAGGCAACTGTTTCGTTTATCAATCGATCTGTTGATTGATATTTTTTTCTGTCTCTTTCCATTATGTCTTAAAACCAGGCAGTCTACCTGTCCGAATCGCTGTCAACCAAGTGCCTGTAAACCTCCCAGTCTACCTGTCCGAATCGTTGTTAATCATTGCCTGTACATATGTTTATTCACATACCATATATGCAGTGACCAAAGATGAGGATAAAATAATAATAAGAGAATATAGAAGAAGAATATTAGTAGAGATCGCCAGCAAGCTCTCCCTATTATACAAGTACATCCATTTTTTTTTTTTTTTTTTTTTTTTTCGATCCAGAAGCACTTGAGCTTTTAGCGCTACGGCTCGGTGTCGTGGACATCGTAACTCTTCGGTTCGGTGCCACGAACACCGTGAGTCTGGTGAATCTGTGGCTTTTCTGCCAGCCCGCGGAATTGAACCCGCACTCACAGGGGCTTGTCACCCGTCGTCCAACGTGCTACGAACACGCTGGGCAGACGGGCGGAAATGTGGGATAAAGAGGTATGATAGTTCCATCCGAGTGTTCAGTCATTATTTCTGGTTGATTTTCAACCCAATTACCCAACGTCCAGTATTTTCTTGGATTTCTTTATGTGTTTGAGATAGAAGTGCAATGTTATCAACAGAATTAAAACTCTCTCAAGCGTAGTATCCACTGTAGTGTTCAACTACTATTCGTTCGTTTCACAGATGCATATACGTCCTCTGATAACTGATAACATGCGTGTTTCTTGACCTTTGATGCATGCACACTACTGCAAAATACTTGCTGTGGACTGTATGCCTATTGGTAGAGCGGTTAATTAACTTGTACTTCTACTATGTAGCAGTGGCGGCTCGTCATTACGGGCCCCACCAAAAATAATGTGGAACGTGTATTTATTATTGTATAAATTAAAATATAACCTAATTCAATACCATGATTTTTCACACCAAAATGTGTCTGGCCCCACCATCAAAAATTAGCACGAGTCGCCACTGCTATGTAGTCAATATATGGGATGAGAAGATATCCATTTCAAAACTGCACGCATGAAAGGGCTAGATCATCCAGGATGGATGTGACAGTCCATCTGATACCCCTTGACTTATCTTCAGTTGTATAAAGCATCACATAATCTATGAGAATGTTGAATAGTAGGACTGACATTACACATCCATGTCATGTCATACGCCACTTTTGACTTAAACTTCAGCTGGGAAATCTTAACTACTGCATGTGAGTTTGCTATAGCAGCTTTTCATGATGTTTATAAAACACAGGTGGCTTGTAGTTATCAAGTAGCTTGTCCTTTCCGAAACATAGCTCCCATGACAGCAGTCCAGAAACACTCTCTGTTCTGTGCAAGTTGGCCGGCGTCAGAAAGCAGTCATCTCAGATCGTCAATGACATCTTGCATCCATCGTCTTCTAGGTCTTTCTCTCATTCTTCTTCCAGGCACCATTCCCTCCAAAATTATGTTCTCTAGGAATTCATGTCGTTTGATATGTTCGAAATATTTAATTTTCCTTGTATTTATGCCCTTTAATAGCCAACTCTCTTTAATATCAAGCTGTTACAGAACAGAAACATTTGCTCTTTTCTCTGTCCATGATATTCTAAGTACGTTCCTGTCGAATTTTTAATTAAAGACATTAATTATCTTCTCCGTCGCTTTGTCAATGTCCCATGTCTCACAACCATATGTTGCAAAGGGAAAAGCGCAGGCTCTTAAACACTTAATTTGCCCGTCTGCCCAGCCTGTTCGTAGCGCGTTGGACTACGGGTGACTATCCCTCTGTGTGTGCGGGTTCAATTCCGCGGGATGTCAGAAAAAGCCACAGATTCCCCAGATTTACGGTGTTCGTGGCACCGAACCGAAGGGTTACGATGTCCATAGCACCGAGCCGAAGAGCTGAAAAGCTCAAGTGCTTCTGGATCGGAAAAAACAAACACTTAATTTTTGTTCTTGTCAGTTCCCTTCCATATGTTAATAAGTTATTTTACTTTTTGCCTAGCACTGCTCAGGAATATAAAACAGCACCCCAACAATCCTCCGGAATTTCTCTCTCTCATATGCCAGATGTCCTGCCTCTGTAGCCGTCATGTTCAAACCATCAGTTACATCCTGAATACTTTTGAATACATCCGGCTACTTTAGTACACATTGCAATATAAATGCGTCCAGAAAGGAAACATTTTACGGAGTGAAAGGGTTAACACTAAAAGAACGTTGTACAACACAATCAATCTTCCAATACTATGCTATCAGTATCAAACCTTGATGTTGACATCAAACGATAGAAGAAAACTAGTCACGAAAGAGATGAAGTGTTTCGCTGGCAAAAAATTATTCAGAGTAGGCAATTATTTAGTCATAGAGTTAGATCAAATATTCAACTACATTAGTCAGAGCTGGCAATCCTTTAGTGGCAGAGTTAGATCAAATATTGAACTACATTAGTCAGAGCTGACAATCCTTTAGTGGTAGAATTATATCAAATATTGAACTACATTAGTCAGAGCTGGCAATCCTTTAGTGGCAGAGTTAGATCAAATATTGAACTACATTAGTCAGAGCTGACAATCCTTTAGTGGTAGAATTATATCAAATATTGAACTACATTAGTCAGAGCTGGCAATCCTTTAGTGGCAGAGTTAGATCAAGGATTGAATTATACCAGTAGACAGAACTAACAATTCTTTAGTGGTAGAGTAGAGTCAAAGACTGTACTTCGGCAGTTGACAGAGCTAACAATCTTTTAGTGGTAGAGTAGAATCAAGGATTGTACTTCGGCAGGCGACCGAGCTGATAATAAATTGCTAGCAGCGTTAAAGTTCTATACAATTCAACAAAGAAAACCACTGACCCTTTTACCTCGTTATGCTAAGAGTCAGTACTGTGAAGGCTCTAAAACTGTACACGACTATGACATTATATGTTATGAGACTACATTTACAACTACACTTTACAATCGGAGAGAATAAGTCAACCATTGGAAAAATTTAGAACTTTTAAATTACGCTTTTGTGTGTATGTTTGCGTAGTTGTGTGTGTGTTTTAGTTATTCTTTCTTAAATACGAGTAGAACTCAGTAACACTGGCGAGTGTCCCCGATGTAATTGTAAAGATGGTGAAGATATTTTTGTATAATTCAAGTTTTCATCAGTGTTGTTATTTCCAGATCTCGATCTCTCTCTCTCTCTCTCATGATCCCCATTTCCAGATATATTATAATTGATGTCAGTAACTACAACTGACATAATCAATAAGAAATTGTATCCAAGTATGCCACTGCCATTGTTTAATCATATTGTTTAGACAACGAGTAACTTTAAAAAAAAAAAAAAAGGACGATAACTGCAACAATATTATCTGGTGTGCTTAGCTATACCCCTTTGAGTCACGGTTACTGGAATTCGACTGTTGACATTAGCAACCATAACTAGCCATTTTATCTGACAGCTGACAAACTATATATATTTAACTCCAGGGTAGTGTAATGACAGCTTTTAGATTTGCTCATCAGTACGAGTAGTGATCTTGTTGTGTATGCAATAATAATTAAGATCGTGACGTTTGTAGCAACGTCTAAAATTATTATGTTCTTGCCTCGACGTTGGATAATCGCAACTACGGTCCGACCTGTGCAAGCAGTACAAAGGTTGTCTTGCAGTGAACACCGTGTGACTGTAGTCTAAAATGATTTAAAGTTGAAGGATTGACTTTATTGCACCGGGTTGTATCCCATATGACTCGGTCCCTCTCCGTAGAAATTGCACGCCATGTGTCGAGAGTATTATACAAAGCACAAACTCCGTATCTCCGGCAACATGCCTAGGAGTCTTTTGTCAAGGTGTGGTGATAATGTGGAATCTTATAGCCTCTTTTGTTAACTGGTGAATTGGTAACTTGCGAAGCTGCAGCTTTCAACCTATGCGTCTTTTTAGTCTAAGCTGTTATCCGGTCAGTTTTATAAACAAAAAATAAATAATTAGAATTATTCTCCTTGAATAGAACATGTGACTCATGAAGGACAATGCCATGGTGATGTACCAAGTTTGTGACACGTTTCTAATATAAAACACAATGATGTATTAACGAAAACGTGGAAAGTACAGTAAACTTATAATTATAAATAATGACTTTAGATAAGATAGAAGATAATCACGATCTGGTCAAACTTCTAGATTAATCTTCTAAAAGTAGGGCACTATTTGCAGCAAATTGATAAGAACTTTAATGACTAACAGCTTGTTACAGGAATGTGACGTAGAGGTTAATGACTAACAGCTTGTTACAGGAATGTGACGTAGAGGTTAATGACGAACAACTTGTTACAGGACTGTGACGTAGAGGTTAATGACTAATAGCTTGTTACAGGACTGTGACGTAGAGGTTAATGACTAACAGCTTGTTACAGGATTGTGACGTAGAGGTTAATGACTAACAGCTTGTTACAGGACTGTGACGTAGATGCTAGGTGCTCGTCTCTTGTGCCAAAGGTACCAGGTTCGCTCCCTCGTGAAACCATCTGGATATTTCTCCAGAGATCCCTGATCTTAGTGTATGTGAGGTCAAGTTTCTTGTCCTATCGGAGATGGACGATAAAACGTAGGTCACGTGTTCAGTTTGAGCACGTAAAAGAACCCTTGGCATTCAAAATCTAGAACATAAAACCTGAAGATTTGAAATAAAATTCCTACAAAAATATCTTCACCATTTTTACAATTACATCAGGGACACTCGCCAGAGTTACTGAGTTCTGCACTGCACCTGAGATCTCCCTGTGTAAGAAAGTAATCGGAGCACACCTGGTTACTCACCAAAGTACAATGATGATGGTCATATCAATCAAGCAGATGAGCTCTCTATGGCATGGAGGTATCGTGCTCGAGTCTCGTTGTAAATGTAGTCTGTTTATTTCCCATATGGAGCAGCCGACATATTTTTCTAGAGTTCCATGATCTCAAGGCAAGAGACATGGAGTTCCTAGTTCTATCGGAGACTGACGATAAAAAATAGATCACATGTTCAAGTTGAACATTTTAAAAACCATTGGCAGTTAAACATCGATATGAGTAGGCTGCAGAGAAAAGGTTAAAATAAAGTTAAAATGTAAGAAAAGGTTAAAATAAAGTTAAAATGTAAGAAAATGTTAAAATAAGGTTAAAATGTAAGAAAAGGTTAAAATAAAGTTAAAATGTAAGAAAATGTTAAATAAGGTTAAAATGTAAGAAAAGGTTAAAATAAGGTTAAAATGTAAGAAAATGTTAAAATATGGTTAAAATGTAAGAAAAGGTTAAATAAGGTTCAAATGTAAGAAAATGTTAAAATAAGGTTCAAATGTAAGAAAAGGTTAAATAAGGTTAAAATGTAAGAAAATGTTAAAATAAGGTTAAAATGTAAGAAAAGGTTAAAATAAGGTTAAAATGTAAGAAAATGTTAAAATAAGGTTAAAATGTAAGAAAATGTTAAAATATGGTTAAAATGTAAGAAAAGGTTAAATAAGGTTAAATTGTAAGAAAATGTTAAAATAAGGCTCAAATGTAAGAAAAGGTTAAATAAGGTTAAAATGTAAGAAAATGTTAAAATAAGGTTAAAATGTAAGAAAAGGTTATAATAAGGTTAAAATGTAAGAAAAGGTTAAAATAAAATGTGACTATGAAAAGTTTTTGCCACCTTCAGAATTACATCGGAAGAGATCAATGGTGCTACAAAGCTCATGCACTTTTACTAAGAACTTCCAGTGTAAGAAAGAGATTGGAGCACCAATGGTTATTCACCGAAGCGCAAAAATGATGGTCATATCAATCTATCAGTCCAAATGGTGGCCACACCCAGTCGATCTAAAAACTAAACTTTCGGGAAACCTGAAGCTGACTGCCCAGTTTGTGGTCCACAATAAACTAAGCGTATAATCAGAAATCGCCGAAGAAGGAAACCTGACAAACCTGAAGCTGACTGTCCATTCTGTGGTCAACAGTAAATGAAGCGCATGACCAGAAATTGCTGAAGAAGGTTTAACGCTTTCATTGCGTGTGTGTGTGGGTTTTTTAAAATTCTCGGTTGCATTTATTTTTAAATGTATGTAGAATTCGCTAGTTTATTGACTTTGTGTCATCGTAAAGAACTACCCCATATCGACCACTAGTTGCCGGAGCCACGGTTTTCGTTTACCCTCTGCTGTCCATCTCAGTGCAGATTTCGTGACAGTGTTAGTCTCCATCCGTATCACATGTCCGCTCCATCTCCAGAGCATCTCTTTTGAATGAAACGGTTGATATTCTCTTGTTGACACTGTGCAAGCAGTTCTTAATCAGCGATAGTATTTGACCACATGTGAAATGCGTTGCCTGAGAAAAGTTACCAACAACACAAGAAAAGACAGAATCACCAACATCAGCATAAGAAATAAAGTTGGCACAAAACCGTGCTTGAATTATATAGATAAACAAAGAATGAAGTGGTTTGGCCACTTAATAAGAATGCATCCAAACTCCACAGTATACAGAGTCTTCTACAACAGAACATCGGGAAAGAAGGCAAGAGGAAGACCATGGAAAAGATGGTTAGATGGCGTGGCAGCATCCTGTGAAAGAGCAAAGATAACAATCACACAAGCCACCAGAACAGCGCAAGACAAAACAGAAAACCACGACACTGGGCAACAACCCGGTAGCAGTGTGACGACAAAAGAAGAAGAAGTATTTGACCAGAACACGCGTATAATATTTCTAAGGCAACTTGTATGTAAGGTAGAGAGTTTTTACATATTTTTTTAATCAATATAATATGAATAAAAGGATTCAAATTTCTTACAACTACAGGTGCAGTACACCTAGCACATGATCATCGTCAGGTGCTGTGTCGGCTGTCGTAGACGATCGTAGATCTCCACAGATCTCTGTCTCCAAATAGAACATGATCATCGTCAGGTGCTGTGTCGGCTGGCGTAGACGATCGTAGATCTCCACAGATCTCTGTCTCCACCTAGAACATGATCATCGTCAGGTGCTGTGTCGGCTGGCGTAGACGATCGTAGATCTCCACAGATCTCTGTCTCCACCTAGAACATGATCATCGTCAGGGTCTGTGTCGGCTGGCGTAGACGATCGTAGATCTCCACAGATCTCTGTCTTTTGTGTTTTCTATCATTTCAGATGTTGACGATCTTCCTTGCCATGAAGTCAGGGTATCCAAAATTTTCTTTCTCTATTTTCTTCTGTCTCATCTCCCCTCGATTTCACTCGTTGTTACATGTGTTCGAAACTTCCCTTTCTCATCACATGCCCGAATAATGATGACTGCCTATAAGTTTTCTCTGTGTCTTTAACTCATTCAACACCTTCACATTAGTCATTTTAGCACAGGATAAAAAACTGAAACTCCCAACAACTCTTCACGGCACATGTAGATAAAACAAGACAAGCAAGACAAATTTATTTTGTTCTGTATTTTTTTTATTTTCATCGCACCCATTTCTATTGCATTGTATTCTGAAAAAACCTGTATATTGACTTTGCGTCATCTTAAACAATTTCTGCTAGCCAGTATATCAGCTTAGAAGGACGGATAAGTTAAACTTTCAATAATTGTTACAATATGCTTCCATTTCTTCCCAGTCATTGGCATGTAATGAGCTCGTGATTTGTAAAACATTGTCACGACTAAGCAATTCCTTATCTAAAACTGAAAGATAAGTATCTAGCGAATAGAAACAGCTTTCTGTTTGTAAAGTTCAACAAAATGACAGAGATAAAGACAAAATAGAAAGCCCACTGAAAAAACCCCCAATAAAAATATAGATGAAAAATGTATAGTTAGCATATTTTTATTGATGACCTTCCAGTTGGTATCGTCAACAAAAGAGCAGAGTCTGGCAGAATAGATTAGAGCGCGACTCTCATGCTAGAGACCCGTGTTGAATTCACGGTAAGCCCAAGGTTTTTCTTCTGTTGTGGGCATAAATAAAAAATCCTAAGCTGAATAGCTTCGCGGCGACTGCACTAGCCACGCGACCATTAAATTGCTCCTGCTGTCGTCTTCCCTGTCCTACATCGCTCTAAAAAGCGGTACTACAGACAGTAACGAGAGTTTGGGGATTTATTTATCATCAACAAAACTATTCTACTTAAACATTCTTCAGTTTCTTTGTATTATCTTCTTCTTCATCTTCTTCTTTTGTTGTCACACTGTTACCTGGTTATTGTCACACTGTTACCTGGTTATTGTCACACTGTTACCTGGTTATTGTCACACTGTTACCTGGTTATTGGCACACTGTTACCTGGTTATTGTCACACTGTTACCTGGTTATTGTCACACTGTTACCTGGTTATTGTCACACTGTTACCTGGTTATTGTCACACTGTTACCTGGTTATTGTCACACTGTTACCTGGTTATTGTCACACTGTTACCTGGTTATTGTCACACTGTTACCTGGTTATTGTCACACTGTTACCTGGTTATTGTCACACTATTACCTGGTTATTGTCACACTGCTACCTGGTTATTGTCACACTGTTACCTGATTATTGTCACACTGTTACATGGTTATTGTCACACTATTACCTGGCTATTGTCACACTGTTACCTGGTTATTGTCACACTGTTACCTGGTTATTGTCACACTATTACCTGGTTATTGTCACACTATTACCTGGTTATTGTCACACTGTTACCTGGTTATTGTCACACTGTTACCTGGTTATTGTCACTCTGTTACCTGGTTATTGTCACACTGTTACCTGGTTATTGTCACACTGTTACCTGGTTATTGTCACACTGTTACCTGGTTATTGTCACACTATTACCTGGTTATTGTCACACTATTACCTGGTTATTGTCACACTGTTACCTGGTTATTGTCACACTGTTACCTGGTTATTGTCACACTGTTACCTGGTTATTATCACACTGTTACCTGATTATTGTCACACTGTTACCTGGTTATTGTCACACTGTTACCTGGTTATTGTCACACTATTACCTGGTTATTGTCACACTGTTACCTGGTTATTGTCACACTGTTACCTGGTTATTGTCACACTGTTACCTGGTTATTGTCACACTGTTACCTGGTTATTGTCACACTGTTACCTGGTTATTGTCACACTGTTACCTGGTTATTGTCACACTGTTACCTGGTTATTGTCACACTATTACCTGGTTATTGTCACACTGCTACCTGGTTATTGTCACACTGTTACCTGATTATTGTCACACTGTTACATGGTTATTGTCACACTATTACCTGGCTATTGTCACACTGTTACCTGGTTATTGTCACACTGTTACCTGGTTATTGTCACACTATTACCTGGTTATTGTCACACTATTACCTGGTTATTGTCACACTGTTACCTGGTTATTGTCACACTGTTACCTGGTTATTGTCACTCTGTTACCTGGTTATTGTCACACTGTTACCTGGTTATTGTCACACTGTTACCTGGTTATTGTCACACTGTTACCTGGTTATTGTCACACTATTACCTGGTTATTGTCACACTATTACCTGGTTATTGTCACACTGTTACCTGGTTATTGTCACACTGTTACCTGGTTATTGTCACACTGTTACCTGGTTATTATCACACTGTTACCTGATTATTTTCACACTGTTATCTGGTTATTGTCACACTGTTACCTGGTTATTGTCACACTATTACCTGGTTATTGTCACACTGTTACCTGGTTATTGTCACACTGTTACCTGGTTATTGTCACACTGTTACCTGGTTATTGTCACACTGTTACCTGGTTATTGTCCAGTGTCGTGATTTTCTTTACTTAGAGAAACAAGAAGTATCGGACTCAATTCCGATTGAACGAATTGTCCATGATGAAGCGGTATAGAGAAATTGCTTGCATGCCGTATGTAACGTATAACGGCACGAGAGGAATATAATACAAAATAACAACACTGTATTTGCATCTTGTCACGCTCCATATTTCTAATGGGTTTGTATACCTTATTATTTGCCTTTTCTGAAAACCTGCTTTGCTTCTATCTATCTATTATATTGTTCTCTTTTTTTGCCTTTCAGCATCAGGTCGAAAAAGGAAACACATAGAGCGAGCCTCTCTATGCGTCTTGTCTTTCTTTCTTTTCTCCAATCCCGATTTGCCTCACGTGTTCAGGGTAAGAAGAGATTTATAGAACGAGCTTTTGTGTGATCTTCATAAACAGTGTCTTTCGTCGGCTCTGTTTTCTCTGAGGTCTACCTTTTGCGTGACCGGCCTTTTGTTTTGTATTCACTGTATTGGAGTAACATTGCTCTTTGTGGGGCCTGTCTGTTGGTAATATTCATTTCCTCTGCTGCTCTACTTGCTTATTTGCAATATCGCATATCGTTTTTTCTTCTTCTTTTTTTGTCGTCACACTGTTACCGGGTTGTTGCCCAGTGTCGTGACACTGCTACCGGGTTGCTGCCCAGTGTCGTCACACTGCTACCGGGTTGTTGCCCAGTGTCGTCACACTGCTGCCGGGTTGTTGCCCAGTGTCGTCACACAGCTACCGGGTTGTTGCCCAGTGTCGTAGTTTATGTTTTTCTTGCGTTGTTCTAGTGGCTTGGGTGATTGTTATTTTTGCTCTTTGACAGGATTCTGCTATGCCATCTAACCATCTTTTCGTGGTCTTCTTCTCGCCTTCTTTCCTGATGTTCTGTTGTAGAAGACTCTGTATACTGGGAAGTTTGGATGCATTCTTATTAAGTAGCCAAACTACTTCATTCTTTGTTTCTCAATGTAATTCAAGCAAGGTTCTGTGCCAACTTTCTTTCTTATTTTGTTTATTATTGTTTAAAGACCAATTATTTATGTCTCAAGTGGAACAAACAGTTGTCTTATTCTAAACATTATCCATTTTTCTTTGTTGTCTTTTGTATCCATCATTGCATGGTTATGTATCATATGAATATCATAATCTAGTTTTGATCTGTATGGAGAAATTGCTCGTAGGCCCTATTTAACGTATACCTGTGCAAGCAAAATATACAGAAAATGTGAAGTTTTGAATTTCTCGGTTTACTACGAGTACTAACAAGAGATGGAAATGGGATTGAGGAAATTAAAAGAAAAAATATAAAGTAAAAAAGTTAACAAATAAAAACAGTATTCAATAAAACTGTTATCAAAATCAGGGGCGGCTCGTCATTAAGGGCCAGTGGGGCCTGGCCCCACTAATAATCGAAAGGGGGAACTTCGAGGAATAGACAAATAATAGTAAATACTCCAAAAACCATGATTTTTAGGAAAAATGTGTGTCTGGCCCTACCAAGAAAAATGACTACGATCCGCCACTGATCAAAATGCATTCATTCTCTCCCTCCCTCCCTCCCTCTCTCTCTCTCTCTCTCTCTCTCTCTCGCTCTCTCTTTGCCTTTTAACCTTGGATTGTGACATTGGCCCTCAACCAACT
This sequence comes from Arion vulgaris, assembly GCA_020796225.1. NCBI lineage: Eukaryota > Metazoa > Mollusca > Gastropoda > Stylommatophora > Arionidae > Arion > Arion vulgaris. The sequence continues at coordinate 37,473,034 of CM036754.1, forward strand.
CATGCCAAATCTTCCTATCTCAAAGCTTTCTTCTGCAGCTCTCTCCAGCTCTTCTTTATATTGTTGATCTCTGCCTCCAAATTTCGTCTCCATGTATTTCTCGGCCACACTTTCTTTCGCTCTCCCTGCGGGTTTCAGGAAAGAACCCTTCTTGTTATATTTCCTCTTGTTTTTCAAAGTGTGTCCTATCCAGCTCTAGCGTCTTTTGTAACCTCTTGGTTCACTGGAATCGTGTCTTGTTCTCTCCATTAGCTCCTCATTTGTGAACCTATCATACCATGTCAGTGCCTCTATTCTCCGTAGACACCAGTTGATGAATGTTTGCAATTTATGCATTACTGTTTTAGTAGTTCTCCATGTTCCTTACCCATACAACAGAACTACTTTAACTTTGGAGTTAGATATCCGAATTTTTGTTCTAGATTTGATTTCTTTAGACTTCCATATGTTTCCCAGTGCGATGAAAGCTCCTCTTGCCTTCTGTATTCTTATTTTGACATCTCTATTTGTTCCATACTCTTAGTCTACATTGCTGCCCAAGTATGTGTATGATTCTACCTCTTGAAGTGGGATTTTTACCAGGGGGACCGGATTGTCGTTTGTTTGGTTAACTCTTATTATATTTGTCTTTCCATTCTGAATGTTTAACCCAAGTTAAAATGTATTATAACTCTTCCATATTATTGAATGTGCTGTATCTTGCTCATACTTCCTACCGTAACGACTCTTATGTATACACAGTCACAACTTTGTACTAGAAATGCACTTGGAAGTAAAGATACCTTCTTCTTCTTCTTCTAACGCTCCACTTGTTAACAACTCTGTAGGATTTGCTTTTGATCTGAGCCTAAGAGCGATTGTACGTTGTGCCAGCTATGCGTCTACAAGTAGACCAACACAGCCGATTTATGCGATGCTTATTATTTACTAGGGTCCTTCCCTAGGTTCCTACATCAGTCGACTCTTACGACATGCCTTGTAGATCGAAGTGTTTCTATTCTTTGCTTCCCTTGCGGGCCTCGGCACCACACGGGCGAGTAAATGCACCGATTTGATGTTGACAACATTACACATCGGAGAGCCGCGGTCGCGTAGTTGTTAGTGAACTCGCTTTTTAGGAGCGTGTTTCTGGTTTGATTCTACAATAGACGGGAATGTTTTCCGACCATGCCGGCTCTCAGGTCGACCCAGCCTCAATTAGGTACCGAAAAAAGCAGTGGGAGGTAAAGGCTGCCGGCATGATGTTGACAAAACTGAGATTGATTGATTGATGGATTGATTGATAGGACCATTATCGTTGTACCTCGATGAGTAACCTTGAGTGCCCTGATCTCTTTCGCACAGAAGAAGATCTCTCTCTCTCTCGCGATCCCGGCCTAGACTGATGAACCAACCTTTTTTCATGAATTTTACCGTGTTTTTAAGGGACTCCGTTCCTCCGTACAGCTTCTCCTGAAGCTCTGTGTTTTGGGGCCAGGTTTCTTTTCTTATACCTGCTATCAGTTGACAATCTTGCAGAACGTGTTCTGCCGTCATATCCGCCTTTTTGCAGGGGCACAGGCTAGTTGTGCTAATTTTCAATTTGTGAAACTTGTGGGCGCGGAGTTTGTTGTGGCCGGTACGGAGGCGAAGTATGGCAACTTGTTCACTACGAGACAGACCATAGTATCCGTCGCTGTTGTTGTGGTGAGGATGATCTTTTGTCCATTTGTCTCTATAGAGCCAGCCGATGGTTGTTCTGGCTTCCTCATAACTGACCTCGAGATCAGTTTGAGTTAGTCGCCAGCCTTCTTTAGCTAGTTTGTCGGTTTTTTTGTTTCCGCTTAAATTACAGTGTGATGGTATCCACTGAATGACGGTGCGTTTGAGAGAGCGCGCTAGTTCATCGAGGATCGCTTTGAGCTCATTTAGATCTTCTTCTTCTGCGTTCGTTCTTCACGGCCAATTTGATCATTCTTATTGTGATGTATAATTGGTCTACTGGCAAGAACGGAGTGATCTACGTCGGGACGATTGTGCGCCCATGGTGACTAGGCCCCCGTCCGTTTTCAGCCAGCTTTTGATTTACTAGGGTGAACTTTCCTAGGGTACGATCCTTTCTGCCGACTATGTCGGCTCGGATCTACGCCTTTACGATCAACTTTGCCGTATATTTGGGCTTTGTGATCTACGCCAGGACAGTGAGTTACGCTGTTTTGCCCGTTCTGACTGAGAAATATTTCTCAGGACTTGACAGCTTGTCCTCGGACGGCGTCTTACTCGTATAAAACACCGTGTAAAGTATCGGCCTTCGCCAATGTTCGGACCCGGACTTCCTGTCTGATCCGTACATTGTCGGCCTTGCTTTACCGTACATTTTGAGTTTGATCCGGAGAAGGAACATTCTCAGCCTTTTCTAGACGCGCATTGGTACGTGGCAATTTGTAATTAACCTCGAAAGGCACCGGCATGGGGCCTAGTACAAACAATGTAGAGGGTCGTTTCAGTCGGCGCTATTAGCGCAACTGAGGATTTTGCGCTCGCCACCATCACCCGCTCCAGTTATTCCGGGGATGTTAGTTACGACTGCAATTGAACCTTGCCCGGTTGCCCCAAGGCTGGCAGTTCCTTTAGGTATCACCAACCTCAGTTCTTCCGGGGACTTTAATTTTTTATCTCACAGTACCTTGCACGGTTTTCCCAGGGCGGGTAGTTTCGTTATGCACTAAAACGCAACTTGTTCTTTTGCGCTCGGCAAACTTTGCCCAGTACACGTATCTGCACCAGGCCAACGATGCGGGGTCAGCTGCAATCTTCTCTCGTACCTACACGAGGGTGGACTTTTGTTCGTTACGGTCTTGTCTTATTTATTCTTGCCGACGGGCTGGCAAAGTTTGTCCCCTCCTCAGGGCATCGAGCTTCGCCCTACGTGGGCACACGTTTGGTCACTGGATGCACCTCTCATCCATGCCAGAGACGTTTCGTTGCTGTTTCTTTACGTTCAGGAACTTGGGCAATATATTGTTGGACATCGGTCAGGAGATTTGTGCATTTTGTTAGTATGGATCTGTATTGCATTTCCGTACTTGCATTGCTACCACTACCAGTAGTTCTCCCAGATCCCTGTCCCCTCTTAGCCAGACCGGAACCAAAGTCTGTTTCCAGGGTCACCGCGTGGAGGTTGGAGACAGGGTCTTGGTTAGCGCGCCCCTCGCTAACCCTGGCTCATGTTACCACCATAACCTCATGAGCCTTTGACCCTCATTTAGATCTGTTTTGCCCACGCCTTTGAGTGCCGTGATGACCGATAGAGCATCGGTGAATATCACGACTTTGTTGCGAGAGTGTGCTCTTCTCTCTAGGATCATTTCGGCCGCTGTTCTTATTGCCTCTGCCTCTGCCCTGTAGTTATTATGAGTATTTGCCTGTGGCAATCGCTTTTGTGACCGTCACTTTCTTTGAGAGTTTAAGCACTATTCCTCCTCCAACATCGCTGATTGAGTTCCTAGCCGATCCGTCAGTAAAGACGCGTAACCACTTATTTTCAGGGTACTCTGTCTCTATGTATTTTTCTGTGGCCCCTCTTCTTTCGAAGTTTTCTTGCTGACCTTTTTTCAGTATGCCTGTGATTGATTCCCTTAGTTCCGGCATTTTGATTTTCCACGGCGTGCACTTATTGGTTGCCGGGATTGATTTGGCTTTGCAGTTTGCTAGGATAGGATGGTCTGCGATCAGTGCTTTCGGTTTTTTTGCGAAGCTGGTCCTCTGTATTCTGCCCCTTCCGAATCCGTTCATTCTTTCGTACATAGGGTGGGAATTAAGCCATTTAAGTTTTTCCGCCAACATCAAGACTTTTCTGTCCCTTCGATCTGCCATTGGTTGGATGCCTGTGATTGTTTCCATTGCCTTGATGGGCGTGGACTTCATGGCTCCTGTGATAATGCGCATTGCATGGTTCTGGCTATTGTTTAGTTTGGCGAATTTTTTATTGGAAGCACTACTCCACGCTACAATACCGTACTCCAGGACCGGTCGCCCTCTTCCAGAGTAGAGTGTTTTGAGGACTCTGGTGTTTGCTCCCACGTGGAGCCTGCGAGTTTGCGCATCATCATGAGCCTGTGTCTTGCTTTTGCCGTAGCATTTTCGATTTGGGGACACCAAGTCAGTTTTCGGTCGAGTGTGACTCCAAGGTACGTTGGGGTCTTGCTTTCTGGAAGATCTTGACCATTGACTTTAAGACAAAAGGAGATCTCAGCTGCAGTGCACGAACTCCGTAGCACCAGCGAGGATCCCGATGTAATTTTCAATATGGTGAATAAACATTTTTTTAATGGTAGGAATTTTATTTTTAATCTTTTCTAATGAATTTTGCCTGGGCAGCGGCTTTCAAGCCTGTTCTTATCGATTTTGAAGCGCGAAGGGTTTTTTGCGTGTCAAATTGAACACAGGGCGCACGTTTTATGGCCCCTCTCCAATAGGACTAGGAACTCGATCTCACCTACACTGAGATCAGGGATTTATAGAAACATATCTATATGGCGCCACGAGGAAGCAAATCTGGTACCTTTGGCACGAGAGACGAGCACCTATAAATTCGAGGGGAGACGAGACAGGGGAAGACAGACAACGACAATTTTAAACAGCCTAACTTCATGGCTTGGAAGAGTGTCACCATCTGAGATGATAGCAAACACCAGGGACAGAGATTTATGGCGATCCATGATCACCTACGCCAGCCGGCACGGCACCAGATGATGATGAGGAATTCCAAACAAGAGATTGAGCAAATTGTCCAGGATAGAGTGGCATAGAGAAATTGATTGCATTCCGTACGTAATGTATAGTACGTTCATCGTGATCATCAAGTAGTTTGTCCCTTCCGGAACTTGACTACCATAACAGTAGTCCTGAAAACTCTCTACTCTGTGCAAGTTGGCAGACGTCAGCAGCAGTCATTCTCAGATCGTCAATGACATCTTGAACCCATCGTCTTCTAGGTCTTACTTTCATTCTTCTTCCAGGTACCATTCCCTCCAGAATTATCTTTTCTATGCACTTATGTCGCTTGATGTGTCCGAAATATTTAATTTCCCTAGTTTTTATGTTCTTTAATAGCCTATAGTAGCACCTCTGAAGTCAGAGAAACAAATCCGAGAAACAAATAAAACGGTAAGCAGGCTTTCCCAAAAATCAGTCAGAAGCGTCACACCAGGCTATGCTTTATTTATGAACTATGAGCTATGACTTATTGAATTCATAGCAGGAGAACGTAGAAGAAATAGCCTATAGTGCTTTAGGAACTTAGTAATAATATTAAATAACGATGATATGAAAAGATAACAAACTCAATATGGTATTTTATAACTTATTTATTGACTCATACTAAAATGTTATTATTATCCATAAGCGGCAAGACAGGTCAGTGGCATGTGAGACTCAAGTTCAAAATACTGACAGATATTCTTATAAAGGCATCTAGATATTGATTATTAACTGTTGAATGTTATTTGTTGCTGCTTTGATTTAGGTAGATCTTGTCTTATACTCGCAGACATAAGAGTTCTCGTGCAGGAACAGACCAAAAATAGTGTTTGAACAGAAGTCTTCCGCCCATTGACCATGTTGACTGGGATCAAAGGTTACGCAGTCATGAAGCTGGTTGGATGTGTGGTTGGTTGTTCCCCAATTTCTGTAAGAGTCCAAAGGTGTACCATCTGCCCACACGTAAGTTCCCTCAGAAACCTTGTCAGATAGGCCAATCCATATTTTACTGGCGTCTCCGTACACATAAACAAGCTGGTCAATAATAAAATCTGTGGTATTCTGGGATTTTACAATAGCCAGAGTTCCTCCGTGCAATCTGCAATCCTGATCTGCAGTTTCGTAATCCACAGGGTAATCTAGGACAAATTCAAAGCAATTTCCTTCGTGAAGTACCAGGTATTCATCTCTGGGCACAGCTGCTGGACAATCATTGAGTGTCGGAGCTGCGTCTGAAAGTAAAGAAGTTCATTTGCACTCATTGCGTACTGAAGTAAGGCAGATTTTGAGTATTTAATTACGATTCACCAGTGATATAAGAGGCAATAAATGAGAGGACAGAAGTGATGATCAGTTGACCAAGATCCTACTCCACCTTCTAGTGGTGGTCTAAGACACAGTAAATGAAATGAGAGAAGTGAGAATAGTAAACCAGAGTTGACCAACATCCTACTCCACCTTCTAGTGGTGGTCTAAGACAGTGAATGAAATAAGAGAAGTCAATGGACCAGAGTTGAGCTAGGCTCTACTCCACCTCCAAGTGATGGTTTAAGACAGTGATTGAAATGAGAGAAGTCAGTGAACCAGAGTTGACCAAAACCCTACTCCACCTCCAAGTGATGGTCTAGGACACAGTGAATGAAATGAGAGAAGTCAGTGAACTAGAGTTGACCAAGACCCTACTCCACCTCCAAGTGATGGTTTAAGACATAGTGAATGAGATGTGATCAGTAAACCAGAGCTGATGAAAACCCTACTTCATCTCCACCTTGGGATCTTGGTAATAGGCTGCATCACTGCAGCACAGCTAAGTTAGTGTGAGTAAAAAAGGGATGGAAAGCTTAGCCCCAGAATGCTGTATTGAAAACTGATATGCAATGCTGAAATGTGCAGATATTTTGATCTAAAAGTGTACTGCCATAAGATGTAACAAATGTTCTTTTCGCAAATCCTACTAAGAAACAGACGAACTGTTTGTGTTTACAGAATAAAAGCAATTTACCTCATAAAGTCTGTCCCGGTAGTCTGAATCATAAAATGTTGTATGAATAATATAACAACGAGGAATAGGCTGTTTGTCTATATAATATTGTTAATAAGGATATGTTCAATATATTAATATGATTGTTATATTATTCTGATATAATATTTATAATTTCTAAAATAATAATTACGTGTTAATTATTTTTGGTTTGTTAGGCCGTTCTTACTGGCCCTTAATGACCAGGGACGTATACTAATTAAGGATGAAATATGCTGAATTTCAGACTTTGTGATTGTTTAGTTGATTTATATCAACTTTAAAAGCTAATAAGTATCCTGTTGAAAGTAGTAATTATGAACAAATAATGTCTAAAATAGCAAGTACACGTTACTAAATATTTTTGGTGTGGCCGAACCCCACTGGCCCTTAATGACGAGCCGCCCTTGCAACAGAGTGAGAAACCATTTTATCAACACGCAAAAGATAAAAGACAAACAAACAAGAAGAGACAATTACCACCTGTGAAATAAGATGCTTGAGAAAAGCGGTAAATAAAACAAAAGGAGACTATATAAGAAATAAAGAAATTAGAAGAACAGTAGAAACAACACCTTCTATTAGATTCATTGGAAAAAAAGGGACTTAAATGGTTTGGCCACTTGGTGATTTCCAACTACACAAGTTGCAAGAGCGTACAACCTGAAAATGGAATCATTAAGAGGAAGGAGCAGACCCAAACAATGAAATGATGAAGTTGCAGACATTTTAAAAACTCTACAATATCACATCATATCAAATGACCGAGCGTGCACTATCTCAGAAACCGATTATCATTTAAACATGCGACTCCAAACGGCAAAAAGTAGAGATGGACAAAAGAAAGGGAAAAAATAAAGGTACAAATGTATTAAAACTTACAACTTAAATATTTAATACTCGTCCTAAAATAAACAAATCATCATCATCAAGTAGCTTGTCCTGAGCAGGACTTTGCCACCCCAACTGTCCTCCGGAATTTCTCTCTCTCTCATAGGCCATATGTCCTGCCACTGCAGCCGGCATGTTCAAACCATCAGTTACATCCTGAATCCATCTTCTCAGTGGTCTTCCTCTTCTTCTCTTTGCCGGTATGCCTCCTTCCATGATGGTCTTCTCCAGCCCTTCATGTCTTTTATATTTCCAAAATATCTCAATTTTCTCTTTCTTATATGTAGCATCAGCCAGTTTTCTTTGATTTTGAGTTCTTTCTGGATAGATCTATTTGTTCTCTTCTCTGTCCAATAAATACGAAGGACTCTTCTGCAACACTTATATTCAAAAGCACATATATGTTTTTCCGCTGCTTTATTAAATGTCCATGCTTCACACCCATACGTTATGTGTGTGAAGCATGGATAAATAAACAAATACACTACTAATATAGACGAACAAAACTTACTCAAGCCAGTAAGGCAGACGACTAACAAAATGAGAGGAAGCATGTTGACGTAAATAGCAGGATCAGTTGATTAATAGATGCTACTAAACAAATAGTACCCCTATTTATACCAAGCCGGTGCAACTCTTAGAATGCCGTCGTGTCTTCGGTGACGGAAAAAGCATATGGTCTTATCAGTACTGCGAAATGTGAGATTTTTTTGCCGTTTCTTTTCTTTATCCTTTCATTTTTCCTTTCAGAGACATTTGTTATCTACTCTAATCTTTCGATTTGTGGCAAATCATAAAAAAAGAACCCAACCTGACCGTATGTTTTTATCTTAATTGACAATTTCGAAAATAGTAATGTCTGGCTATTGTCTATTCTCAGGTGGAAGATGTAGTTGGCTGTCCACTCTTGTCGTTAAGCGTAGGGATGGAAGCTTTTGCGTTCTAGGGCCAGATGAGTCGCTCTTGTTGTGTTGTATCCGTGTTTATGTAGTGTGGTCTTGATATTGTCTACCCATCTTTTTCTTGGTCTTCTCTTGACTCTAGTACCCGATCTCTTTTTATTGTATACTGTTATTGTTGGTTGGTTGTATTTCATTCTCATTAAATGTCCAAACCACTGCATTTGTTGTCTTTCGATGTATTCGGTGCATGAAGTTATGCCCACTCTGCTTCTGATGTCCTCATTTCGTAGTCTGTCTTTCTTGGTGACTCCCACTGCCTTCCTCAAGCATTTCATTTCACACGTGGTGAGCTTTCTGTGATGTGTTGCTTTAAGAGACCAAGTTTGGCACTGGTAACAAAGTGTTGGTAGGAAAATACTTTTATCATCTGTCTTTTCACTTCCATCTTGATCTTTGGGTGTTGTAGTAATGGTGCCAGCTGGTAGGTGACTGCATTTGCTTTTTTACACCTTGTCTCTATTTCTCTATCTAGTTTTCCGTCCCTCTGTGAAAATGCTGCCTAAATATTTGAATTCAGAAACTTTCTTTATCTGGTGTTATCTATTTGTATGTTTGCTTGGCTTGGTGTTCTGCTGACTTTCATTGTCTCCGTCTTTTGTTTGTTGATTTTCATGTTGTACTTTCTACATGCTATTAGCAATGAATTTATGTAATATTGTAGCTGATCTTCATCTTCATAGATTAAACTTTCGTCGTCCGTAAAAAGCAATTCGTTGATTTGGTTGTTTAATTGGTCGTCGTGATCATTGTCTATGTACACTAACTAATGAACTGAAAAATACACTGCACTGAAATACATTTTGTTCACTTGTTTGTACTCTGTAGATGTATGTACAGCATGTTGTGGGTTCATTCCTACACTTGATGTTCCATACGTGAGAAAAGAAATTGACCATCCTACCTCCTGCACACTAAGTCCTAGAAATGTGAAGTAACTTCCTATCCTTCTTCTTTTGTCGTCACACTGCTACCGGGTTGTTGCCCAGTGTCGTCACACTGCTACCGGTTGTTGCCCAGTGTCGCGGTGGTTTTCTGTTTTTGTCTTGTGCTGTTCTGGTGGCTTGGGTGATTGTTATCTTTGCTCTTTGACAGGATTCTGCTATACCATCTAACCATCTTTTTCGTGGTCTTCCTCTCGCCTTCGGCCCTGTTGTTCTTCATATCTTAAGGTCTAAAAAGGCTATGTGAATTTTATTTTATAGATGTATGTACAAATTAAGCTGTAGTATTGAGAGTTAATTTTTAACGAAATTCGCCGAATGAGATGTACTTTTCTAGAAAAATGAATGTCTTCTTCTTCTTCTTCTCTTTCACCAGTTACTTCTTTATAGAAGTGTGGGAGAGGTGGGGTAGTGATCTTGTCAGTGCTTGTTTTTAGGCACTTTGTAAGCTGATATTCATTTTCGTAAGGCTGTTCTTGACGCCGTCACTCCAACTTTTGCGTGGTCTTCCTCTTTCTTTGTTTGTACTCGTTATACTTGTTCTGTGTGGCTCTCTGTGGTAGGCAATACCAAGACATTCTTTTCAGGTGTCCAAACCATTTAATATGTTGTTCTTTTATGAATTGCATTACTGGTTTCTCCTTCAGATTTCTTCATTTCTAATTTTGTCTCTTATTGTCAAACCTGCAGCTCTTGTAAGACATCTCATCTTCGTCGTTATGATTTTCTGATCATTAGCTGCTGTCATTGGACATGTTTGACACTATAAATGAATGTAATTTTATCAAAAGCTACCATAATGTGAAAGATTAAATTAAAAGCATGCAATTATCAGAATGGACTAACCTAAACAGCTAATTTGACAATTATACATATCATGGACATAGAAAAGAAAAAAAAAACACATCCTATAAGACTTGCATATCGAAGAGGACTGGCTCATACATAACATCATGTCCTGGAAGATGAAATATTTTGGAAACGTTAAAAATTAGTTTGGAGAGAACTGTAAGGAATGCATGGTTCCTGGAGTACGAGGCAAGGAACGACCAAGATAAAGATGACAGCAGGACATCAAAGAAATCTTGATGATGACACTAAAGGGGGCGGAAGAACTTGCTAGAGACAGAGATATTAACAGCCGGGTCGTGATGAAAGCGACGTTCCGCATGGGACATACTACATATAAGTGGAAACTAAGAAACTTGTGAATTTCAATCTTGGTTTACAAACTGTGATATTCTGTTTCAGTTTAGTTTCAGTTTGGAATATCGTCACTGCACTCTGGATATGTCAATAGGCGCTCCGGTCTCCTTCACAATATCTCCAACAGCATCCAGCAACTAACCTTACCAGTTCGATTTTGATTGATAAATCTACTCATATACCTGTTGTGCTGTTGTTTCTGGCCACTTCAATCTTCAGTCCAAGCTCCTGCAATCTAGTAGTTGACGTGGACAAGTCCGTCACAAGTCTTATCTTATCCACATTTGCCGTGAAGCGTCGTGTGGAGATTTAGTTTCTATCTTGTGTCAGGTGTGTTGCGCTTGATGTTGCCAGTCCATGCTTTTGCAGGGACTCTGAGGTGTTACATATCCATCGTGTTCTTGGCCTGCCTCGTGCTCTGCACACTGAGTGTCGATTGTTGTAGGCACGTGATGGTAGTAAATGTGGTTCCATTCTCATTAGATCTCCGAACCACTTGATTCTTTGCTTCTCGATGTACTGTATGCATGGTATAGTAGCAACGATGCTTCTGATATTCTCGTTTCTTACTCTATTTCTCCTTGGAACATTGACCGTTTTTTCGTAGAAATCTCATTTCACATGTTGTAACATTTCTTTCTTGTGTCTTAGTCAGGGGCCATGTGTGGCACTGATAGCAGAGAGTAGGAATAAATATGCAGTTTATCAGTTGTCGTTGAACTGCCATGTTAATGCTTCGATGTTTTAATAGTGGTGACAGTTGGTATGTCACTGCATTTTCCTTCTGGCATCTAGACGCGATTTCTCTGTCCATCTTTCCATTTGCTGTGAATATACTCCCGAGATATTTGAATTCTCTAGTATGTTGTATTTTTACATTATTCGCATGTATGTTTAGTTGGCCTGTTGATCTACTTATTGTCATGACTTCTGTTTTGGAGGTGTTAATTTTCATGTCATATTTTTCGCATGTCGCTTTCAGTGCATTTATGTGTTGTTGAAGTTCGTATGTCAAAGTATTTTATTTATTTTAAATATGTTCGCAGTATCTATTTGATTGATTGGACCCTCATTATTGCAATTTGGTGAATAACCATGTGTTCTTCGATCTCTTTCTTACACAGTAAGATCTCAGCGGCAGTGCACAAACTCCGTAGCACCGCGAGGGTCCCCAATGTAATTTTGAAGATGGCGAAGATATTTATGTAGGAATGTTATTTTTTAATTTTTCTAATGAATTTACCCAGGCAGCAACTTTCCAGCCTGTTCTTCTCGATTTTGAACTGTCAAGGGTTCTTGTTATGTTCGAATTGAACACGGAACCTACGTTTTATCGTCCGTCACCGATAGGACTAGGAACTCAATCTCACCCACACTGAGATCATGGATCACTGAAAAAAATATTCATATTGCTCTACAAGGGAGCGAACCTGATAGCTTTGACTCGAGCATCTAACCTCAACGCTAGATAGACCCATATCTATTCGATGCTATTTGTGTATACTTTTCTCTTTGATATAATACAGGTTTGTATGTTCATATACTAAGTGTATCTGTAACTTAAGTGATAGTCAGCTCACTTTGATATAATACATATTTGTATGTTCGTATACTAAGAGTATACAGGTTTGTATGTTCGTATACTAAGTGTATCTGTAGCTTAAGTGGTAGTCAGCTCACTTTGATATAATACATATTTGTATGTTCGTATACTAAGTGTATCTCTAACTTAAGTGATAGTCAGCTAGCTTTGATATAATACATATTTGTATGTTCGTATACTAAGTGTATACAGGTTTGTATGTTCGTATACTAAGAGTATCTGTAGCTTAAGTGTCAGCTCGCTTTGATATAATACAGGTTTGTATGTTCGTAAACTAAGAGTATTTGTAACTTAAGTGGTAGTCAGCTCGCTTTGATATAATACATGTTTGTATGTTCGTATACTAAGAGTATCTGTAGCTTAAGTGGTAGTCAGCTCGATTACAACCCAAGGTTACCTGGCTCAAACTCAAGTTCCCTTGGACTTTTACGAACGATTAAAATAGACCTCACCATTCAGAAAGCAATGGCAAATTACTGAACGTATAAGTGGTGCCTAGAAAATCAACTATTCGTTTACTGTTGTTGATGGCTAAGTCACGTAAAAGATATGCCACTATTGTTATTTTCATACTAGGAGTTAACCACCAAAAGTAAATGATGATTAAATCATTCAGAAAGTCACAAAATATTAACAGAAAGGAAGAGTTTCAACAAAATTTTAAAAAATTTAGCAGATAAAGTTATCATTATGTGTTTCAAAACAGAAAACAATAGACTCCTCAGCACGTATATAGACATTTCTTTCTTTCTTTTGTCGTCACACTGTTACTATGTTGTTGTCCAGCCTGTTTTTGCTTTTTCAACTTTTTTTCTTTAATTTCCCCATAATTCTTGAGCAATGCGGTTTGCACTAAAATATACAGTTCAAGATTGGCAATTCAGCCATGTGTACATCTGGACAGGTACTCCAAACTACAGAATATATTCTTCTAGACTGTCCCGAATTTGTATACTGAAGCGAAAATGCCGGTCAAGTGAAACAAGACTGGACAGTAAACTACTCAGACTAGACTAAAAAAAAGACAGAGAAATTTATACAAGAGACAAAATTTAATACATAGTTTTTTTCTTTGACGCTCCACACTGACCACTTGTTAACCACCCTTTGCGATTTGTATGTGATTCGAGCCTAACAGAGGTTGTACATTGTACCAGTTATGCGCCTACAAGTAGGCCAGCACATCCGATTTCTGCAATGCTTTCTATTTACTAGGGTAGCTTCCCTAAGCCCCTACCTCAGTCGACTTTCATCTTGTAGGTCGCAGTGTTAATATTCTTTGCTCCCCTTGAAAGCCACAGCAACACACAGGCAAAAATACATAGACAATATTTCATAACAATGAAACGAATGGTTAAGGTTGTATCATCCTAGTACGACTGACTTTTCTAAATAAACAACTGTAACAAGATCAATATCCTGGACATGATGAGTGGAGGAAAACAAATCTGAATTGTCACAGGTGCTACAGAGAATATGATCTACCGTATATGTTTTAGTTGTGCACTTTGAAGTTGAAATACAGAAAAATAAATATAGAAAAGTAAAGCTGAAAGAACATATATGTGCTTTTGAATATAAGTGTTACAGAAGAGTCCTTTGTATATCATGGACAGAGAAGAGAACAAATATATCTAGCCAGAGAGAACTCAGAATCAATGAAAACTGGCTGATGCTACAAAAAAGAATGAGAAAATTTAAGTATTTTGGACATATAAAGAGACACGAAGGGCTGGAGAAGAGCATCATGGAAGGAGGCATCCCGACAAAGAGGAGAAGACAACGGAGAAGATAGATTCAGGAAGTAACTTATGGTTCTTCTTCTTCTTTGCGTTTGTTCTTTACTACCAATTTTAATCACTTTGTGATGTTTGATCTTTGCCAAGAACGTGTATACGTTGCACATTGGTTTGGTAGGCCCCTAAACACATAGACTTCTACACATTTAGGACACATTCATCCGATTTCAGCCAAACCTCCTTAGTTGCGGCTTACGACATGCGTGGCAGGCAACAGTGGTTCTATTCTTTACACCCCAAACTTGGGCCCCAGTAACCACTAGGGCGACTTATGGTTTAAGCATGACCGCTGCAGAGACAGGACATCTGGTCTATGAGAGGAAGAAATTCCGAAGGACAGTTAAGGTGGCCCAAAGTTCTGCTCAGGACAAGCTATTTGATGATTGATGGTGGAAGCTGAAATACAAAATATGAAAGCCTTGAAATAGACGTCTTCACATAACTTTATGCTGAAAGGCATAACTGAAGCAGAGGAAGGAAATAAAGAGCATATTAATGAACATGGCCACACATTATTTCCTTCACAAAAAGTTGTATGCTCATTGTTTATTTGAGAATCATCTTCATCGGACATGTCCATAATTGCTCCGATCTTCTCCCAAGCAAGTATTTCAGTGTGTTTAGTAGACTAACAACTTCTGTGTTGGTTGATGTATCTACTTGGGTTTCTCACATGGTTTTCCCATCCTGTCGCACCTATCGGTATGCACAACTTGTGCAACAGAGAATACCCTTTATCTTTGTTGAAATCTTCAAAGCGTATGTTTTTTCTTAGAGCATTGATGATGTCGCTTTTGTCCATAGAAAGCCCATTCCCAATCGCAGCATTGCTCACCAGTGCATCTGCTCTCTCATTGTCCTTCACCCCTGAATGACCTGGTACAAAAATGAAGGTGTCAGGATTGTCGCATTTTGTATTACTTGCATCCACTGCCTTCATGATGTATGCAGTGTTGGGGACTTTGATCTAACTACTTTCTATGTCAGCTGTTGTTTGTTTGTGTTCAGTCTTATCAACCAAGTCAACAAGTCTTTCTGATCTGTGGGGTTTGGGCTGAGAATGTGAGTACGTTGTTCCCCCTTTAGGCTTCTAAGGAATGTAAGACAGGCACATTCAAATTTCTGCCAAAGTATATGCATATTATCTAACAGGACACAAATTTGTACAGATGAGTAACTGTAAGATTTCACAAACATAAAAACCCCACATTAAAGTACCACGTCTTAAGTTATACTGAAACAAAATATTTACACCACTTCTAAATTGTATCAGAGACCCTCGCCGGTGCTATGGAGTTCGTGCACTGCCACTGAGATCTTCCTGTGTACGAAAGAGATCTGAGCATACTTGATTACTCACCGAAGTGCAACTATGATGGTCCTATCAATCAATCAATCTATACTGTAACATGGTACCAGATATGATTGGTCATAAGGATGATGTCATTGCTGACTGGTGCCATCTATGTCAGTTATTGTAATGGGAATCAGTGTAAGCAAATGAAAAAAAAACAATCGAACATAAAGAAACAAGCAAACATAAAGGAACAAACAAGTAAACCATTTTTTGCTTTCCATTACGATTTTCCTTTATTACTCAGTTTCTGATGTTGAATAAATTGAAGTCATAAAAAAATGTTTGTATCCATCTTTTGACATGATCTCCGACACAGGAAATAAGAATGCAACAAATTACTGACACAATGAATGTCACACTATTTCTGGTTTCATTGGGGATAAAAAAGATAGTTTTAAGTTAGGGACAAATCACTAGCAAAAACATAGCAGTAATACTGGGGACAAATTTCTGACAGTAATTTAGCAATGATTTTGGGGACAAATTTCAGGCAGTAATTTAGCAATGATTTTGGGGAAAAATTTCAGACAGTAACTTAGCAATTACTGTAGGGACAAATTTCTGGTAGTAATTTAGCAATGATTTTAGGTACCTAGAAGTTTATATTGGAAGTTTGACTGGTCAGCACATCGGACATAGAGCATTCAATGGTAAATCTAGGATTAGTTAGGTATATTACCATATTATGTATCTATTAATTGTAAAAGATATGGGAATATTTAGTTACATTGCCATATTATGTAACTATTAACTGTACAAGATATGGCATTATCTAGTTACATTGTCATATTATGTAACTATTAACTGTACAAGATATGGGATTATCTAGTTATATTGCCATATTCTGTAACTATTAACTGTACAAGATATGGGATTATCTAGTTATATTGCCATATTATGTAACTATTAACTGTACAAGATATGCGATTATCTAGTTACATTGCCATATTATGTAACTATTAACTGTACAACATATGGGATTATCTAGTTACATTGCCATATTCTGTAACTATTAACTGTACAAGATATGGGATTATCTAGTTATATTGCCGTATTATGTAACTATTAACTGTACAAGATATGGGATTATCTAGTTACATTTGCCATATTATGTAACTATTAACTGTACAAGATATGGGATTATCTAGTTATATTGCCATATTATGTAAATATGCAAGGTTTGTGGTTTAGACATGATAGAATTCTATGGTCACAAGTTCTTCATATAATCAACTCTGGGAACACTGTTCAGTTTACCATCATCTGTAACGATTAAGTTCTCCATGGATGCAAGAGATTTGACAGAGCACAGCAAGTGTTCAGAGACATAGTCAAGTCTCATTGACAATCTTTCATAGTCCACGTGAGCCTTCTGGGCAGTATCTCTAGGATGTCATTACACATAATAGTCTCATTTGGATGCCTGGAAAAAATGAAAAGCTACAATTAAAAAAAATGGAGCCGTATAATTCGGGGTCTTGAGGAAAAGAATTGACATCTACGCTCTTAATACACTGCTCTCAGTCAAATAAAAGTGGTGTATTAAGAGTGGATGTAAATTGTAACCATTTTATCAAGTTATGTTTGCCTCACTACAAACTGGGATAAACCCATAGGTATGCAGTATCTTGCAGCAGATTTTAATGAATAGGCATACTTAAGGTTTTTATAGTTCTCTGATCACACTGTTACCAGGTTGTTGCCCATTGTCATAGTTTTCTGTCTTGCGCTTCTCTAGTGGCTTGGGGTAAAGATATTTTTGACAGGATTCTACTATGCCATCTTTTTCTTGGTCTTCCACTCCCTTTATTTCCTGTTATTAACCTTATTTTATAGTCCCCGTTAATGAAAGAGATCTGGTAAAGTGTTCGATTGTCAATACAGTTTGATCGATATAGAGCCTTTTGGTCAAAACGATGCTCTGTGTATTGTTATTGTTTTTAGTAAAACTATAGTACTTTATTTTCATGTGTTTTGCCATTAATATAGTTTGACAGCTCTTCAAAGTACGGCATTTTTTTTTTTGTCCGATCCAGAAGCACTTGAGCTTTTCAGCTCTTCGGCTCGGTGCCATGGACATCGTAACCCTTCGGTTCGGTGCCACGAACACCGTAAATCTGGAGAATCTGTGACTTTTTCTGCCATCCTGCAGAATTGAACCCGCACACACAGAGGGATAGTCACCCGTAGTCCAACATGTTACGACCACGCTGGGCAGACAGTCCAAAGTACGAAATATGGAAGGGGACTCAAGATTTGAAAACTGGCCCCTCACATCAAAATGTGGAGGATAGATATGCAACATGTAATAGCAAGGGTAGTAAAAGTAGGTCAGCGGGATGCTGCTGGCAGCGTTGGTCTATCAGAATGTTGTGTCATTGACCAATTATTCACAGTATCTTTTAAACGTCTCAGTTTTGAAGAAAAGCAGCAAGTAATAACAAAATGTGTGCCAACCCCAGACATTTATGTTAGAACAAAGATGAAAGACTATACGCGCCATTTCAAAATGGACTATTATATTGGTACAAAATGGTTAACTGCATGTAAATCAAGAAACATATTGTATTAATTGTTGACCTTGTGTGCTGTTCGAAACAGATCAGGGAGTGTGGAATAATAACGGTTTCTGTGATATCAGTAATATTTACAAAGTAAAAGTGCGATATTACATATTTATATAGATTTATTTATATCTTTATATATGTATTTATGTGTTTATTCCATTTCTACACATCGTGCAATGGTCAAAAGAGCTCAACTGTGACCGGTAAAAGCATAACTTCTAAGTTGCATTGTTCCCAAACCTAATCCCCTTCAAGAAAAGTGACTGCATGCCACTGGTACTTTTGGTGAATTATATGTAAATTTTGTAGATCAATAAATGTACTTTTATCACAAGCTAAAAAATATGAAAGCATAGATTTAAACTCAGTAAAGAACAGAATGTGCCAACCTAAATTTAGTGTTGGTTCTGTCCCAACTTTCATTCTCATGCTGATGATGGTTACTCTGTCTTTTCTGGTGTTGTTGGGGTAACATTTCATCAGCGTATAACTAACTGTTGCTACTTCCTGTAATACCGTTTTTTGGGCGGTGTAAGACAGGGGGAACATGTGCCTGTGGAATTTAATGGTTGCATAGCTAGTGCAGTTGCTGCAAAACTGTTCAGGTTAGCATTTTTCTTTATGCCCCCAACAGGAAAAACTCCTTGGCCTTACCGTGGATTGAATTCGGGTCTCACACATGGAGACACTCTCTAATCCATTTGGCTAGACGTTCCACCCTGACTAGACGCTCCACACATCTGCCTATACCTGACAGATATGTGAAATTAGATGTGAATGTGAAATAACCCTCACCTGTGTATAGCAGACAGAAATCCTACAAAGGTTATAGTATGTATTCACACCAGTATGTGAAATGAAAATACTG
Source organism: Arion vulgaris (assembly GCA_020796225.1). Lineage (NCBI taxonomy): Eukaryota > Metazoa > Mollusca > Gastropoda > Stylommatophora > Arionidae > Arion > Arion vulgaris. Next base: position 37,491,988 of record CM036754.1, read on the forward strand.
TCCTGTATATAGCAAACTTACCTGTGTATACCAAACAGAAAACATTGAAGATAACACAATGTACATCACTGAAACTGATCCGACGATAAAGGTGACATCACAGGGGCCAAGCTCCACCAATTTCAACAACACATACATGGGGAGGATTATACCTGCAACAGAATGTATAGACCAAAAGGTTGTTTTTTAATTTCAGAAATTTCAGCAAAAATCGTAAAACTTACATAAATTGTACGCACACCAAAAAACAAGGTACCCATTTTCGTACCTCAAGGTATATTGTGTAATACAATATTGTGCCCGTATTTCTTATTGACCGTCGGCACACAACGGGTGATGTGGTCAACAGCATACCCAACAACAACCAAAATGACACCTGGATTCAGCAAAATAAAATTAAAGCAAATTCATACCTGTGTAGGGGTATGCAGTGCCGGATTAGGCTAGCGCGGGGCCCGTAGCAAATTTTAGCGGGGGCCCTAGGTTTTGTATGGAAATAAAATAAAACACAACTTTTACAAACAAACTTGTCTCGATTTAATGTGAGCAAATTTAGAGATAGCACTAGATAAATCAATTTCTCTAAGTAAATTACATTCAATGTTCATTAAGGTGAGGTTATTTAGACGATCTTGTCCCATCATGTTTCTTAACTCACTTTTTATACACTTTAATGTTGAAAAAGAACGTTCTCCACTGCAATTAGTAATCATTAAAGACAAATAAATTCGTAAGACTATTTCTACATTTGGGAAACACGACTAATGAATTTTCCATTATAAGTTTATAAAAATTGCAGTTCAAGAGCCTCATGCTTTTCGTTGTTAATAGCAGCAGCTACATTAGTTTTAAGAAGTTCAGTGAACTGCATAAGTTCGTCGCCTAGGCTTTCTTCCAAATCCTCTTGGTAAGAGCTGACAATATTTGGAGTTCTTTTCAAGATCTCTTCTGCTGTAATAGAGTTTAGCTGCCGGAGTATTCCAAATACACCAGTCACTCTATGGTACAGCCTAAATCAATAACTTTGCAAACAAAACAGAACAATTGTCCTTTAGTTTCTGTATAACACAACCAATCTCTCACGTGAGTTTTGTTTGTTGGTGTATGCGTGTATGTGAAAACGACTTTCGACAAAATCGTGGATTGTTTTCTTTATCGTATGTTTTTGGGTTGTTTTTTTTAAGACATGAAATCACTGTTCATATGTTGCACTTTCGTTGTGTTTTTGACTTGTAGATGATGTTGCTACATTAGAAGCATGTGCTGTGCTTTCTGCCTCTCTTTGGCTTGAAGATGATATGGCTAAATTGGGAGGAATTGCTGTACATTCGACTTCAGTTTGTCTTGTGAAAAATGTGGCTAAATCGTGAAGAGTTGCTGATCTTAATGGTAGTATTGGTAATGATGATGCTTCTATAGCACTGCTTTCATCTACTACACAGTGGGACACGTCTTCTGTATTTTCTGCTTCGATTTCGTTAGATTCAGCACCATCAAACACGACATTTAAAAATTCAGACAGCTTGCGTGTTTTTGATATAATATCTGGTTATTTTTTCCATTTTCATCTGTCACATAGGCGCGGGCCCCCCTAGAAGCGCGGGCCCGTAGCATTTGCTACTTCTGCTACTAGGCTAATCCGGCGCTGGGGGTATGGATAGCAAAGCCAACAATACGCTTTGCTAGTAACCACAAGCTGTGGAAACTGTGGTTTGAGGCTAACAATTGTTGGTGTGCACACCGCCCGTGTGGTTCCGATGGTCACAAGGGAAGCAAAGAATAATACCACTGTGACCTACAAGGCATGTCATAAGAGGCGTCTGATGTAGGACCTATGGAAGCTACCCTAGTAGATAAAAAGTGTCGCAGAAATCGGATGTGCTGGCCTACTTGTAGGTGCATAACTGGCACAATGTACAATTGCTCTTAGGCACAGATCACATAGATTGGTTAACAGGTGGTCGATATGAAGTGTTTGAAGAAGAATAAAGGTGTGCACACAGTAGGCAGTTGGACTACGGGTTGCCTGATCCTTTACTTGAGTCAAGTACCTCTGAAGTCACGAGTTAAGCTAATCTTAATGGTGAGCTGCACTGATGATCAGAAAAAGCAAGTCTTCATGCATATACCAGTCAGAGGTACTATTTTAGAAGCATCGACTATGTCTGAATTTTGTTAAAAATACCAGTGTAGATAAGACCAAAATGACACTTGGGTTGAGTAACACATAATTGTCAATTCATACCTAAGTAAATCAGGCCAAAACCACCTTGACTGAGGATGTTTCCAAAAGACCAATATTTCTTGCCAGTTTCACTCACAATGACACTACAAGGACCTCCTAACTGAAGTCTGAGGGACTTTGAAACTGCACTTGTTAGTTTAGAACCTGTGTAACAGAATGGCAACTAGATCAAATCAATGCTTTGTTTATAAAGAAAATGAAACCAATTTTATAGGTAGAAATGTAATATTTATGTCAAACTTAACTGACTGCATATGAGCCATCGCTTTAAAGATTCACAAGGCTAATCACAGGGACGAGCTGTCGTTTTAAAGATTAGACATATTTCATTGCTTTTCCATGGCTTTCTGTTCTTATTTCACTTTTATATTAACTGATAACTACTTAAAAGTGAAGTGTAAACGATAACGAATACATATCATCTTGGCTTATGCTAGAAATAGAAGTGAAACAGAGTGTACCACTCATTCTAAATACCCTGTGACCAAAAACACTAGAGATTTTTCATGACCAGTCATGATAATAGTTTGTACACAATTAATAAACAATGCATCCATTCACAAGAATGACATTATGCATCAGTGAACAAGAATTACAAGAACTAGTGGACCAATTGGACAGAACTAGCAAGGAATATGGATTAGACATTAACATACATAAAACAAATACTATGGTAATGGAGATAGAGTAATACAACAAGGAAATGGAGAAATCTAATATGAATATAAAAAATACATGAAGAATTACTACATTAAGTAAAACGTTTCTTATATCTTGGTTAGATGATAACAGATGATGGCAGATGTATAACAGAAATTAAAAGAGAATAGGAATGGCCAAGGATAGTTTCAATAGTATAAGAAAGTTACTGACATCCAAACAAATTACAAACAGGCTAAATATGAGAATGATCTAATGCTATATTTATCCTATATTAATGTATGGCTCGGAAACATGGACAATGAACAAACAGTTAGAAGACAGAATTGATGCATTTGAGATGTGGATATATAGAAGAATAGGCAGAGTTTCGTGGACAGAAAAACAGACAAATAAACAAGTTTTAGGAAAACTAGGCATGAAGAAACAATTATTAAGAGAAATAAAATTCAGACAAGTAAAGTATTTTGGGCAGATAAAAAGACATGACACCATGATAAAATCTTTACTAGAGGGGAAAATTGAGGGGTGAAGAGCAAGAGGAAGACCGAGAGATAAGTTGGAGGGAAACTTTCAGAAATGGACAGGTTACAGTCTGGCAGTGTGCAACACCAAGGCGAAAGACAGAGGATGCTGGAGATACATTGCAGCCAACCTTCAATGTGGAGACGGCACCTGATGATGATGATCCATTCACAATTTTCTTAATGTAAGCTTGTATTCATAACTGAATTATCAATATAAAGAGAGCAGTCAGACTTGTTATTGTTCATCAAGACCCTTGGAAAGTTCTATTTTTGTTTTTTCAATTTCAATAGTTAACACTGCATTATATTTGCTAATACATTGTGAAACTACACCCATTTGTCTTCAATTTGATATATAATAAGTCATTTTATAAATCATATTTAGAAACAATATTTTACTTTTGCTAAACTACGAGTGCAAGTTTTTCAGAACTAAAAAAAAAAAGAATTATTCCATCCAAAGGTAAAAAAAAACAACTCTGTAGCGAATCGGTTAATGGCTATTTATATTAGAAAGAGAAACAGGTTGATGATGGATTAGTATATTTCACCTAGGGATTTCAAACCTAGTACCATGCATATATGAAGCAAGTTCAAGTGCTATTAACTGTTGGGTTATCACGATGTTTAAAGGACTAAAAGATAGGGTCTAAAGGTGCATGACAGATTTCATTGCACATAGTATCCCCATAAAACTCGCTCCTCTCTGTATGAATGGCAAGCCACCTGTGGAGAGTGTTGCACAAAGCATGAACTTTGCATTTCCAGCAATAATTTTAGGGATCTCTGGGAAAAATGCAATGTGAACTGAGCGCCCCAATCTGGATTAGAACCCAAAACCTTCAGAATGTAAGACAAACGTCTTAACTACTTGGCCACAAGGAACCCAAAGACTGAAGACTAAAAGCATACCATCTTATTACAAATTTATCAGGTAAAAAGTAAGGGAACCCTTTTCATACCTCGAGGCATATTTGGTAATATGATGTTGGATCCATATTTTTCATTGACCGTCGGCATACGATGGGTGATTTGGTCAGCAGCACTCCAGCCGCCTGTACTTCCCAGTGCTTTTCCTGGTACCCAATTAAGGTTGGGTCGACCTGAAAGCTGTTACGATCTGAAAAATATCCCACTCTCACTGTGGAATTGAACCCGGACCACTAGACTAAGAAGCGAGTTCACTAACAACTATGCTATAGCTGCACTCACAAATTTATCAGGCAAATAACATAAGTTAATAGTAAGTATACAACTTTACCATGAGAAGATACCTTGCTGGGCATGATTCACTGTGCCACACTCCAAGAAACCTCTGGGGACCTGCCAATTTTAAGCAACATAAAAACAAACATTATAAATATGAGGTAAATATGGTTAGATACCAAGCAATATTTAAAAGCTATTGACAGAAAATGTTGGACTGGAATGTCATTGCAAAGAACTACCAGGCAATTACTGATACATAGCTATTAAGCATTTGTTATTAGTGACTCAACCGACTTCACAACCCTGGGCAGATCCAAAAGTGCTAAGTTTTCCACAGTAGTTATCGAAGGGTATATATGCTCATAATTTCTATGGTGTGTTGGTTGAACACACTTTAACTGATACCAAAGTGATATCAACCCAATTAACAGCATTAGTTAGCAACATTGAATCCTTGTACTACGTACCTATATGTGTTCAGTTAGTTTTAGTAAATGGTATATGTTGACAGTTTCAGGGATTCTATGCTTATACAAATTTCTCATGTGTCCTCTCAAATTATCTTCATACTATTGCTACATTTTATTCCAATTACCTGCATGTGAAAGGGAGCTGCTTGATTGAATGCAATGACATCAAACAATTGATCTTTGAATGACTTAGTAAAGTTTCCATTTAGTTTCAGTTAGGAATATCTTCATTGTACTCCAGATATGTATAGAAGCGCTCCGATCTTCTTCACAATATCTCCAAAAGCGTCCAGCAACTAACAGTACCAGTTCAATGTTGATTGATGAACCTACTCATATGCCTGTTGTGTTCTTTTCTGGCCACTCCAATCTTCAATCTAAACTCTTGCAATCTAGCAGGTGATATGGATTTGTTTAAATGAAAAAACACTATGAGGGCGCTCAGAATGTCAACTCTGTCCATTGGCTGACCTCCGATATGGTGGGAGAGCCAGCCAGCATGTTTGCTCACTCATTGCCATCGACACCCATGTGCCCTAGAACGAAGATTAATGTAATTATGCAAATTATCAACGCTTGTATTAATTCAGTCCAGAGCCTGCACACCGAACCGGCCTCCATCTTTTGGAACATACTCAATGAATCTCTCAGAATGCATGCAAGTGTAGTTTTATGACTCCAGCCAGTTTTCATTATGTATATCTATTGTACTCACTGTTGGTACTTTTCCCGCAAACCTACAGCTTTGTCAGTAATGAAAATCCTTGCATGTCTAAAACATTCAGGTAATGCCCTGCAGGTTTAGGAGTCTCAATATATGACATTAACTCACACCTCAGAAATCTGTTTTAGAACTTTTAAAGATTGGACAGAATAACTGCCCACATTTATGGAGTCCTAGAAAGGAGTAAGCCCTGTTCTAGATGATTGATTAAGCGATTGAGGAGGACTGGCCAGTATCTTGCCAGCAATTGACAGGTGGGAGATTCCCTGTGATTATCGTAGGCCTGGCTTGCCTTTGCGCTTATATAGGTGGATAATAGTGGCATCCTTTAATTTCTTTGGTAAGCGTTCGTTGGTCCAAATGGACGTGAAGAGATCTGTCAACTTCAGCATGGAGCATCCTTCTTTGTATACTTCTGTCGGGATTGAGTCCGCACAAGGTGCCTTCCCACTGGACATCTGACTTGTTGCCTTCTTGAAATTTTCCAAGCTAAGTGGAGCATCAAACTTGGCATTAATTGGAACTAGAGGCATGCACTCTATGGCTTCAGCACATATATTGGATGGATGGTTGAGGACAGCACGGAAGTGTTCTGCTAAATGATTTAGTATCTCAGGCTTGTCAATTAGCAGCTTTGCTCCATCTGCACCAAGTACAGGGGTGAGGTAAGAAGGTTGAGGACCACAAACAGTTCACAGGGCATCATAAAAGCATTTATATTAATTTCTGTCCGCATACATTTGGATTTCATCAGCTGGTTTCTCTCGCGCGTGCGATCCCAGCCCAGACCGATGTACCAGACCTCCCCATAAATTCCATTCATGTGGAAATCTGATTCATGCAGCCTAAGCTTAAGCATTAGTTTGTTTTACGTCACATCTTCAGCACCATTTGTAGCTCTGGTGCTTATCCTTCTGGGCAATGTGTCAGGTTTCAGCCAGTGTTTACTCGGTTCGCTCTCCGTTCTGTAGCCATCTAGTGTTTTTACGGTGTGGGGTAGCTAGCCCCATGTCCAACCTTCTTCGTCGCCACAACATGCGTGACAGGTAACAGTGGTTCTATTCTTTACATGCCAATTTGGGCCCCGGTAACCACTCGGGCGATCAGCTCGTTTGATTAGCCAGGCGTATGGAAGTTTTCTGAGCCTTTCTTGAGCCGTTCTCTGCTTATTTGTAAAAGCTGTTTGTATGGATGGCGATGATGGATCACCTAGGTGGACTCGGTATGCCTCATGTTTTGCGAGAATAAACTTTATTTCTGCGTCGTTTTATTCCAACCTGTCGTGGCTCTTGCGTACATTGTGTCCTATAAGCTCAGAGGTGGATAGATATAGTGTCCCTGAGGGTAGTCCAGTCTTTTCTATGTTGGTCTACCAAACTGAAAGTCCTTCAGCTTGTCACACAGGACTCTTGCTAAATATTCGGTGACAGCGGAGATTTTCAATTTGAAGACTATCAGCTTGTTTTGTTGGTTTGCTACCCTGGTGGCGTTTCCTAGGCTTGATGCAAAGGTTGATTTTGATACAATCAATCTGTGATCAGTCCAATACTCTGCACATAGCTTTCGTAACTCTGACATCCCGTCTGTCGCATTTCCTAGTGCTAACATAATCTATGAGCTATCATTTATAAATAATGAGTTGATTTTGGCCATGACAACCAGCCAAGCTTCATTGACTGAGTAAGTATTAAGTAATGACCACTATGTTCATACTCTTTTTCTAATAACCACTTGACAATTAACCTAACCTCACGACCAAGCTTGTCCCCTCAAAGGCAGGTCTTACTGTATTGTGCTCTTGTTTCCAACGTGAGTCTTCATCGTTATCTAAGCGAAAAAAAGCTGACAATAAATAAATGAACTGACAGTTCCTAGTTCAAACAGAATAAGTTTGCTTTGAATTGTCGTCACTGATTGCAAATAAAAGCTGTGATGATTGGTTAAATCAGACCAATCAGTTGCAATTTCACAAATTAATAACAGGATGTCATGTGACGCAGGCGTGTAATGGCAGCCATGTAGTAGTAGATATCACTTGTCGTGTTTGACAGTTGTTTACATTACATAGCTATTGTTGTTTGTAGAAAATGTTGTACTTACCGCGTTGAGCTGATATAGAATGGCTGAAATTGTTAGTGAAGCAATGCACGTTGAGGTGTTTCATGAGAACACTTTGAGGTCTCGAAATGAATCGGATGGTGTCAGTGTTGTTAGCAGCTGCAGAGACGTAAACAAGGTTTTAGACTTGAATATCCAGATACTACAAACACAAAATAACAGCATTTCCGAGTCACCAGTTTTGTGCAGCGAGCTTAGTAATGGCACTGTGTTACACACAGATGCCGTTAGTGAGTTGGAAGAGGAAAGTTCATATACAAATAACATGCAACTGAACAACATAGAAAACGTGCATAAAAGGACGAATTTATCATGCAATTTAATTAAAGATGTTAATGTTGACAAAACTGATGATAACCATGTCAGTGACGGAATCGACACTCAAATTGTACATGTTAATTTAGTAAATGGTATCGCAAGTTCTGTGCCTGTGTGTAATGTAAAAGATTGTAAAACAAAGAAAAAGGGAGTTAGTTTTCCAAAGGATACATCAATTTCGCGATGTTTTGACCATCCTGACCCATGGAAAAATGGTAAGATTACTGGTTAGACTGTATTTATGTTTGTACCTATTTAACTTCTTGTACATTCAGATTTTCTAGTTGATAACTAACTACAAGTAATAGATATAATTAGTTCTAAGTATTCCGTATTGGATTTATATCAGTTATCATGGGTATATCCTGGTTCTAGATACGGGTTGAATGTCAATGTGACATATGTCACTCAATGTGTTCTACAATTTGAGAATTTCATACTCTAATCAAAATGTTTCCAGAATGACTTTCACATATTTATGATAGTATAAGTATGTGTTAATTTTAATGTAGTAATGTTGTTATAAATGCACAATAATGGTAAACATTATAAAAGGCAAAATACATAACAGGAAATAAGATAGTTGTATAAAGCATAATAACAAGACATAGCAATGTTTTGCTGTCTTCCCTGATTATTATATACAGTAGGCAATGTCATTATAGCTTTAAGCTGTAAAAAATACATTTCTGATTTCACATTATATACACTAATAGATTAGATGCTCTCAACAATAGTAAATAAACTAGTATGAACAATTCTATAAGTATACAGCCTGTTACCATGACAACCATTTACAGGTCAACTAGCATCTTAGGTCCCATGCTTATATTTAGTACAGAACAATATTTTATCTATATTAAATATTTCCTCCTGTAGCACTATTGTGGACATCAGATGACTTGGTTTCAGCATACAAGAAAAGTTGTGAACTCTACGGGACAAAGCCAATAATGAAATTAGTTCAACAGCTTCAAGTGAGTTTTGTGTTTTAACATTATATTTTTTTATTGAATCCAACTAAGTACTTTCTCCACATCGAAGGTTTTCAGTTATACGAGGACTATTATCATAGTACTCTGGACATGTCCATAGGTGTTTTGATACCCACCTCAACAAATTTAGCAGCATCCAGCAGCCCAACATGCAAGTTCGATGTTGATTAATCAGTCTTATTGCATATTTGGTATGTCATTCTTTTCAGGCTGTACCATTGTCGATACCCATCTCTCGAAATCTGGTCAGAGCGTTGGAGTCACAACCCTGAAACGTTTCTGTTTTAAAAGTCTCTCTCAGTGCGTTAAAAATGTAATTTCGGTCCATTGCATTGCCCTCTGATATCATAGTGGAGTCAGCCAATCTATGAGCTCATTCATTACCCCTGACTCAGGCGTGCCCAGGGATGAAAATGATTTCTCTGATCACAGTCTGTTCCAATACTTGACGTTACGAAACAAGTCAACTATATTTTCTCTTATTTGTCTCTTTCCATCAGGGTACACTGCCAAACTTGTCCATCTCTTCTTACTTTCTCATGTATATAGTTGTCTTCTGCATACCCTCAATCCTTCCTGTTAGTAATGTTTTCAGCAAGTCATCTCACTTTATGAATCCAACTTACTTGGCTTGTGATGCACATGAAATCTAACTCTGTCGTGAAAACTGCAATGAGATGAACACTAGAGGGTAAATGATAACAGGGAAGATACAAAACCACTTGGTAGAAAATATTAGAACAGGAACTGAAAGAAATGAATCATAGCTGGAACACAAAATAGTGAACAGCCAAGAAAAGAGAAAAATAGTATGCATCTACTTCTGCCCTAAGCGTCATTGGCTTCATAGACTAGAGAGAGAGATACATGACTTTGAATTTTATCTTTGTTAATAGCTAGCTTTTCCCTCACAACTTTTTCCCAAACTTTTGTAATTGTTTTCTTGAAGGTACTATATTATTTTTGTACTCTCAAGAAACAAAACATTAGCTAGCTAATCATCAGATCATCTTCATTGCACAAGAGAACAAGTCCATAAGTGCTCAAATCTCATCTCAATATATCCATCAGCACAAAGTGGCTGACAGTTTCAGTCCTATTTTGATTAATGAAACGTCAGTTACGCACCGTATAGTTTTCAAATATAGTCTAAAACCGAAGGATTACTTCATTGCACTGGGTTTTACCGGCTATGGCTTAGTCCCTCTCTGCAGAAATGACATGCCACCTGCCAAGAGTATTGCACAAACTCCCTAGCTCTGATAACAATCCTAGTGGTCTCCCCCCAAAAATGCTCTCGTGAACAGAACGGCGCGGTCTGGATTTGAACCTTCACAAGGCAAGAGCTTAGCCACAGAGACCTCCCAACTTCAAATGTATTAACATTACATTTGAATCAATAAGTAAGGTTCTAAACAAATGATGTATCCCAGATTGGTAACGTAGAAAACATTCATTACTTGCACAAGTACACACAAAACTACCATAGTCTCAATACATGTTGATTTATTAAAGAGGTTATACTCAGAGATGATGGTTGCTCCAGACCAAAATCTCAGGGCCATCTTTTACAGCTCTGTCTATAAAACTTTGACCTCGTTTTTTTCACTGTTCTTTATTACATATTTGTTTACTTTCTTCCCGTGGGTTCTGGTCAAAAGCATGTATAGTTGCAATAGCACACATCACACTTCTTTTCTTCAGATACATCTATCTTCAGCGACTGTTTCCCCATGTGGTTATATCAAAAGCCTTCAAATCTTGCTTACAGACATCCTCATATCACATTTGAGGTCTTCAAGCTGGTGTCTACCCAGAGATCAAACATTTCACTAAGACCATACCCATATGTGCTTAGTTTCTTTCAGCACTGGACAAAATATAGATGATTCCCATAATTTGATGTTATATATCATTTTTATCTGCCATCTTAATTCATCCTTATTTTAATTTCAAATCCTGGTGGCTATCTGCAAATCCATTTTTGTTTATTTGGTGCATTCTGTTTGCACTGTTTTGTTGTTCTACAATTTTTTCTCAACTTGTAAAAGTTTTTGTCATTATTTAATGTGCCTATTTTATTACAGACAATGCATTCATCAACCAAACGTGAGGAGATGCTAAGTTTGAAAGGTATGTGTTTTGCCTATTTTGTGTCTGCTTGGCCAAGTTTGAAAGTATGTGTTTTGCTTATTTTGTGTCTCTTCTTTGTCAAGCTTGAAAGGTATATGTTTTGCTTATTATTTTTCTTTTTTTTTAAGCTTGAAATGTATGTATTTTGCTTATTTTTGCCTACTTTACTAAGTTCAAAGGTATGTGTTTTGTTTATTGTATGCCTGCTTTGCTGAATAAAGAATTTGACTATTATATAGTAGTTGTATATAGTCTGTTTACCTGTCTAGTATTTTGTTTTGCTATTGTACATTTATTTTGATGTTAGACCTGATGGTTCACGTACTACCTTATGACAGTAGACTACTATGTGTAATTGTCAAACCCACTGCCTTGTGGGGACCTAGGAGAGCAAAAGGTTAGGGAAGTAAACCATGATAGAAACCTCATAGAGTGTGATCACAATGAAGATTTTTATATTAACCAATCCACGTCAACTACTGGATTGCAAGAGCTCGGAGTGAAGATTGGAGTGGCTAGAAAAGAATAGTGCAACAGGTATATAGGTAGGTAGGCTGATCAGTCAAAATTGAACTGATGCGGTTAGTTGTGGGGGTGCTGTTGTAGATATTGCGAAGGAAATTGAAATTGGCGCACCTATGGATATGTCCAGAGTGCAATGGAGATATTCAAAACTAGGAAATCCTCACTTTCGTGTGGCATCAGTACAGTTATGCAAAAGGCTAGGGAGTAAACCTGCCCGCAAATCTGGAGGAGTGACCCTGAAGCAGTTGATGGTTGGTGTTGTTCAATTCCATTTTCTGGCATTCCCTGCAAATTCAGCTCAATTCCAAATTTATAGACTGTCTTTTCTTTGAATGAAAACAGGGATAGGGTATTTGTGAAAAATGGACACCGCACATTCCCCATATTAGTTGCTATGTAGTGTTCTGTGACATTCGTCACTTTTGTTGTTTCGTTTGCTTGATAAAGGCCCTTTTGGTCAAAACGTTGCTGTGTATTGTCATTGTTTTTGTATTTTGGAAAACTACAGTACTTTGTTATTACGTGTTTTGCCATATTAGTTACGGGCTCCGGCAACTCATTGGCATATCCTCTTCACGATAATCAACAAAACATGAGTATGGTAGTGGGACGCTGACATCAAATGTTAGAAGAAAACTAGTCATGACAGAGATGAAATGTCTACGCAGAATGCTGGGGGTAACAAGAAGAGACCGGTTGAGAAATAATGACATCAGGAAAAATGTGGGTACAACATCAGTACTCAACGTCATCAAGAAACAACATATTAAATGGTTCGGCTGCATAAGCAGATTACCAACGGATGGTGCACCTCAAAGAGCAATTTTACTCTGATACAATGGATACAGAACAAAAGACCAGCCTCGCAAAATGTGAACCTCAGAGGTAACAGAGGCGATGAAAGACACTTTATGAAATGCACCCAGAAGCCCGTACAAGAAATCTCTTCTTATACTGACTCTGTGAGGCAAAACAGCATTGGAGAAAGAAAAAAGTAAGAAGTACGATAGTTGTTGCAAAACTTTAAATTATCATTCTTTGAAATGGTAAGCCTTCGGCCATATTAAAAGCATACATTACCAACACTACGCTACCAGTGCCAAACATGGGCACTGACAAAAGAACAAGAAAGGAAAATTACCACCTATGAAATGAGATGCTTGAGGAAAGCAGTAAATAAAACAAGAAGAGACCATATAATAAATGAGGAAATTAGAAGAACAGTCGGAACAACATAGACAGACCAAGACAAAGATTGGTTGATGAAATTACAGACGTCTTAAAACTCCACAATATCACAGCATATCAAGCGACCGAGCGTGCACTATCTCGGAAACCGGTCATCAGTTAAACCTGCTACATCCAGCGGCAAAAAAACAGAAGGACAAAGAAAAGAGAGAGAGAGACCAAACTACATCGCTTGTAATGGAATTAGAATCACTGTTCAGTACATTACATCGTGTGGTCTTTGTGTTCATCAAGTACAGTAATGTAAATATTAGGGACATAGCAGCCACCCATTTAATCCGTACCAAAGTAATGTAAATATCAGGGCAGTCGGGATCTATTTGTTTACTTATGTTTTTAAAATTGAGATGTCGTGTGCAGAGTTTGGTTCTGGCTCCAAAGAAGTAAACCATGTTGATGATGATAGTTGCTGTTGACACCTGCCCGTCTTTTCAGACGATAATGTATTTCTAAATAAGACTAAATGGCACTACCAGCTCTGCTCTCATTACGCATATTCAATTCTTTAGCCTTCGCCCCTAGGGAGGCATAGGTCCGCAACCAAGATATTCCAAGGCCATCTTTTCCAGATATCTCCTTTCCCTCCTCCCCATCATTTTCTTGCATTTCGTTTCGCCCTTTGTAAGTCTAGTGTGTCCTGCATTTGTCCATCTGGTTTCGCCCAGTCCTAGGATGGCCAGTCCATATGTCCTCATTTCCTGTGCCACCTGTGCTCTCGTCACAGTTGCGAACATTCCAGGTGTCAATTCTGGAGATCTTCCGGGTTGAAAGCAGGTGAGTCGGCAGCCCGATTTTCTTTCAGATCGCTCCATGAGTCCCTCCTGCTGGAGTCCTTCTTCCTCGTGTGGCGAGCTATGAATTTTCCTGGTTGTAGTTTCTGTAGCTATCTAGTGTTTTTTACGGGGTGGGTTAGCTAACCCCACGGCCAACCTCATTAGACGCCTCTTACGACATGCGTGGGAGGTAACGGTGGTTCTATTCTTTACACCGGTGACCACTCGGGCGCACTAAATTGCTATAGAAAATGTTCAGTTAATGCACAATTCCAAAAATATTACCTTTTTTTTACGAAGGGGGGTACATTCTGCAGAAGGAGCTGATTTATGGTCTGGAAAGTGTGCTCCAAGTGGCCCTCAACTATTTATCATTGCTGGTACGTGCGGGCACAAGGCAAACACTGTATGTGTCTGCTGATTTTTAGTGATAACTATTGCAAACTGTTTGTTGGTGTTATCGAGAATTAACACCTCTTTAAGAGGAGCGTCTGGCCGAATGAATTAGTGTACGGGCTTTCATTCGGGAGACCTAAGTTCGATACCCGATAAGGTCAATGAGTTGTTTTTTATGTCAGGGACATAAAGAAAAAATTCTTGAACAGTTTCCGGTGACTGGCTGTGGCAAACACATAAAAACAAAGTACTGTAATTTTACAATAACAATATACACATCAGCTTTCAACCACAAGACCTTTATCAAGCAAGTCTTTTGGTCGAAACGTTGCTGTGGTTTGTATTTTGTAAAATTATAGTACTTTGTTTTTAAGTGTTTCGCAATTGCTACATAGTTTTACTGCAGTCTTCCTCTTATATCAATATGACTACACTATTCATGCAGCCATTAAATTCCTCAGGTTCATGTCATCCCTGCCTTACACCGCTATAAGAAGCGGTATTCTTCTTCTCTTCCACTATTTACTTCTTTATAGAAGTGTTGGGACGAAGGAGGGGATGGGGTGTAGTGATCTTGTATGTACTTGTCCTAATGTTACTATAGTACTACAAGCAGTGTTTGCGTTTGTGACCTAGGGAATAGTGACTCGGTCTATTAACCTCGACGTTCAGAGTTTGAATCACGCTGCGGACAGTTCGGGTTGCTAATTGTTTCGCGTGGATTTTTACAAAAGGGCGATGGCACCACCCGCTCAAAAAGCAATGGCAAACTATTGAACGTAATAATGCCTAAAAAAAATCACAAACAGCGTTTAAAAGTTTAAAAAGCTGGGGTTGATTCGCAAAGTCCCGTAAATGATATGCAATTAACTTTAACTACAAGCAGTAAAGACATATATCTCTTTAAATCACGGCACGTAACTTTCAACCTAAGGCCAAGTATTGTTATAGTTAGTTGTTTGTTTCGCTCGTTCTTCTCATTCATTTTGATCATTTTTATTGTGATATATAAACAGTCTTTGCTTAGAACGGTGCACCCCCGTTATACTCCTACTAGTGTAGGACAGGCGCATCCGAAACTGAAGTTTTCGGCCTGGTTATAGTTAGTTCAGGGCGTATTGGCCGTACAAGGATGAAAAATAAGAATTCATTCCCAGCTGAGACTGCACTTACGTGTTGCATATATCTAGCCGTCTATTGTTTTGTTTGATATATTGATATCATATTAGAGGTCACTCAATATCTGAATGTACACAATTGTGGGGAAAATAGATAACAAGGGTCCAGATGCGAAGGATTGACTTCATTGCACCGAGTTTCCCCGTATGGCTCCATTCCTGTCGACAGAAATAGCATGACATCTGCCGGGATCGTTGCACAAAGCAAGAACTCTGTAGCTCCGGCAACAATCCTAGGGATCTCATGAAAATATTGCAGACGTGTGTCGGTCCAGATTCAAACCCACAACCTTCAGTATGACATGCTAACCACTTCGCCATTGAGACCCCCGGAACAAAATAGATGAAATTAGTTAGGTAGTAGTTACCCACAAGACCACATTCGCTTCTCTTCTCTCTCCTTGTACCCCCACACACACACACTTACTTTCGTTTTTGCACATTACACGGTAGCATACAAACTGGCCTCCAGACAATAAAAACTGTTCAAACTGACAAATGCACATGCTCAAATGCCTCACACCCCGACTTCGAACATGCCCAACCCCCATGTGACTAATTCTCTCTCTCTATATAGATATATATAGCCTTTGACGCTCAGGGCAGCAACAAATGCAAGTCATTCTTCTCTGTTCTTTGCCGGCCTATGTATTGTGTTCCAGCTGTGATTCATTTCTTTCAGTTCCTGTTCTACTGTTCTCCTCCTGTTAGCTTTTGTGTTTTCCACGTTTACCATCTGGAGCTCATCTTCTTGCAGTTTTCGTAACAGAGTTAGTGTTCATGCCTTACATAGCGATGTGCGGAAACCTACAAATCTGAGATAGTCAGACCGGATCAGATCTGGAGAAAACCGTGTGGAGGCTGCGGTAATACTGCGTAAATGGTCGATATGAACAAAGGCAGTATTACTTAAGTTAGAAAAAATTAATGATAAATTTAAAAATAAACATCACTCGACGTTTCGACCATAGGTCTTTAACAAGAAAATATATACAAGCACGAAATACTAAATGAAGTGAAACATAAATATAGAACAATATAACGTTGTTAATCCTATGAAGTCTTAGATATGAGACTATTCTGAAAATAACATGGAACGGACCATTTGGGAGCTCACGATATCCAAGGTTTTTTTTTACATATTGGTTACACTACCACAAAGTAGGTGTCTGTAGCTTCAGCGGTAGTAAGCTCGACCACAACTCAAGTGTAGCTATTTCAAACACCGCAGAGGGCAGTTTGCAAGCAAATAAGATTCCGTGGATTTTTACCAACGGTAAAAATAGACCCCACCGTTCAGAAACAATGGCAAACTACTGGACGTATAAGAGAGCCGCAGTAGCGTAGTTGTTAGTGAACTCGCTGTTTATGCTAGTGGACCTGGTTCAATTCCACAGAAGTTGTGGATTGTTTCCGACCATAACGGCTCTCATGTAGACCCAGGCTCAATTGGGTACCAGTAAAATCACTGAGAAGGCGGACAGTTTATGTTGACCACATCACCCATCGTATGCCGACGGTCAATGAAAATTACGGGACTAATACCGCAGTACCCTATATACCACGTGGTATAAAAAGGGTTTCTTTTCTGAACCGTAGCCTCCGATAACCATGCGGCCAGCAAGCTCAGGTAAAAATTCGATAAAATAAGACCACAACCGTCGCGTGACCTCGCATTCCAGTATTGTTGCATAAAGACGAATTCATTTTAAAATCAACACAACATGCTAAATTAAGATTATATTATGTTACAAGTTCAGTTTAACAATAAGGAATATCAGTATTATTCATATTTTTCATCAATAAAAACCACAGATTCATAAAATTGAGTAAAATTGCAACAACAAAAAAGCTTGCAGTGTTCTATCAAATATATACAAAAGCAAGCCCCAACTCAAAAATACGTCATGGTTTCCCCGGTCAGTTATATGGTCCAATATTACAATTGACTGTGACTGAACGTATAAGTGGTGCCTAGAAAATCGGCGACTCGTTTACTGTGGTTGATGGCGACGTTCTGTAAAGGGTATGCCACGATTTTCATTGTAACCACTGTGCTGCTCATCATCATCATCAAATAGCTTGTCCTGAGCAGAACTTTGCCACCTCAACAGTTCTCCGGAATTTCTCTTTCTCATAGGCCAGATGTCCTGCCTCTGCAGCCGTCATGTTCAAGCCATCAGATACATCCTGAATCCATCTTCTCCATGGTCTTCCTCTTCTTTTCTTTGCCGGTATGCCTCCTTCCATGATGGTCTTCTCCAGCCCTACACGTCTTTTTATATGTCCAAAATATCTCAATTTTCTCTTTCTTATTTGTAGCATCAGCCAGTTTTCTTTGATGTTGAATTCTTTCTGGATAGATCTATTTGTTCTCTTCTCTGTCCATGATATACGTAGAACTCTTCTGTAACACTTATATTCGAAAGCACATATATGTTTTTCCACTGCCTTATTCAATGTCCATGCTTCACAACCATACGTTGCCGCTGGGAATATGCATACTCTTAGTATTCTGATCTTTGTTTTCTTATCAGTTTCGTTCCATACTGTTTTCAGTTGTTTAATTTTTGTAAAGCCATGTTTGTTCTTCTTTTAATTTCCTTCATCCCATTTCCATCTGTTGTTAGCAGTGAACCAATATATTCAAAACTGTTCACATTTCCTACTTTCTCTCCGTTAATAAAAATATATTTTGTCATGTTCGTTTTATGTGTTGTCATTATTTTTGTTTTTGTCACATTGAGATATAGATTTTGTTTTTCGCTTTTATCTTTCATTTCCCCTAATACTTTCTCAATCCCTTTTTGTGATGTTCACTGTAACACTGTATCGTCAGCGTATCGTAGTTCAGGTATTTCTCTTCCTCCGATTATAAACGTATCGTAGAGTTCTTTTCCGCTATCTCTGTGCTGCTCACGTGAGATATATTGCAACCATTGATGTAATTATTCACAAATAATAAACTGAACATTGTTTTTATGATTCATTTACACTTCTCATTCATTAAGCAATCGTACGACTCATGTCGGCCGGAACACTCTGCCATTGAATCACCCACGCGCTTGATTAAATATTCAACATCCGTCACGTGAAAGCAGTAACCAATCAATAAAATACAGACTTGACTTCATTTGAACTATACCACCGCCCACAATACATTTAGTTAGGTTACAGTAGCGGGATCTATGCAATCAGATGCGTTTTACTTACCAACGTTATAACCAATATCTTCTTATTAGAGCGCTCCATATCGATCATTTGTTAATCACTTTGTGATTTGTATGTAATCTGAGCCACAGCCAACTCTATATGTTTATAGTTGGCTCTGTCCGAGCCTAAGAGCGGTTGTAGGCTGTGCCAGTTATGCGTCTACAAGTAGGCCAACACATCCGATTTCTGCGACGTTTTTAATTTACTAGGGTAGCTTCTCTATGCCTCTTATGACATGCCTTGTAGGTCTCAGTGTTACTATTATTTGCTCCCCGTGCGAGCCCTGACACCACACGGGTGACGTGCCCTGCTTGAAAGAACGGAAAATGTATGGGACTGTCACTTCAGACAAACACAAGCATTACTTTTTTTTTCTCCGAAATCCGGATGTACCTATCCTGCATGTCTTAGAAGCCTAAGGGTGTGCAGCGTACTCACGTTCTCTGGGCAAACTGTACAGACCACAGCGGTGGTTAATGTTGTTGATAAAAACGAACACAAACAAGCAACGAAATGTCTCTCTTCTAAACCTCTATGTGATCTATTGGTCTTTCCTTCAGCTGTGGTAGTACACATTTATAATTATGTTTCCTGGTTTTTTTTCCAGACCTTATGGTAAGAAGTACGTGTCACTTTAGATTTCAAGGTTTTACTGCGCAGGACGTAGGAGGGCCAATTCCTTTTCATCACGCTTTGAACATTGAATGTTGAATTGAACCAACAATCTTCTTGTAGTCCGAGGATGAAAACAATGAGTTTTTGTAAGAACCCCAGGGAAAGCAACGGAAGCAATGAATATGATCGGCCATTGAGTCATTCGAATGTGTCCATTCCTCCACCCAATAATGGCTGACACATTCCGTTTCTGGGGACATCTTTTTTTTAGTTTGTACTCTATACAGTTGCAGTCCCCTGCTGACGAGATCTGTCTTCCCGGGTTTGACTGTAGTAACTTCAGCCTTCTGTTGCCGGAATCACCAACCCAGGCTTTTGTTCAGGGTGTGCTCCCTGGACACTATTTTTTTTTTTAATTCCTCTCGTACCGTTATACGTTACATATGGCCTGCAAGTAATTTCTCCATACTGCTCTATCCTGGGCAACTCGCTCAATCTCCTCTATGGAACTGAGACCAATATTTCCTGCCTCTCTCAGCAAAGTTCGTTTCAGGGTCTCCTTAGGTCGACCCTCTTTCTTGAACCCTTTGATCCCACTCCAATGCCTGCTTTGATATTCGTTGATCATTTCTCCTTAAGGTGTGTTCAGCATACAGTTTAATCCCATATACTTGAAGGAAAGTGTCGTAGAAGACAAGACAAAGGATGTCCTCATCAAGGGAGAGAGAGAACGACTGCTATTTGTCCCATAGCTGGGGGATGGGTTGGTTTCAACCAGAGCATTTACCACTCGCCGGTGGGTTCTGCGCTATCACCTTATGAGGCCTCATCCTGCTCCACGACTTTTGGTCTGGCCTTTTCACCTTCAGTCTGTTCGGCTTGGTTAGACCTATCAGGAGGAGTTAGACTTCCGCCGACATAGCCTGAATGATCGTAAAGGCAGACAAACCCTCCAACCACGATAAGGTAGGCTAACATGGAGCAATGAATATGATCAATAAATAGACAATGTACAAGTATTGGGAACTTCCGAACAAACAAATTATCAAACACAGGATTCGAACCATTTACACTTATTTCTTACCGGACCTATTGCCTAGCCTAGCAATACGAGCGTTCTTACGAACACAACCAGCGAGCCATTTCAAAAAATGTCTTTACTGGGGAGTGTCTTTCACAAACGCTTCGTATTAACTAGACACAGAAGAATCCGGTACGATTGTAGCCCGAGTCGATATGCAAACGTTTACGCTAATCCGTCCCAGGATTTACAAATCATAAAACTGTCGATAGAATAGCGGAGCTTGTGAACAATAAACAAGGCTCGAATTTACAGTTAGGGAATCTTTATAAAGCGAGAATAGTTTCCGCATTCCCAAGAGTGGCTTACAAAATGTTCCGTAGTATTTACCAATCCAGGTGTAATACACACTTACCAATCCAGGTGTAATACACACTTACCAATCCAGGTGTAATACACACTTACCAATCCAGGTGTAATACACACGACGGTGGATACATTGGGCGTGTACTTCTTCTTCAACGATCTCTGGTCATGCGCATAGTTTACTGTGAACCAAAAACTGGGCAGTCAACTTCAGGTCACGTTTCCCAAAAGCTTAGTGTTTAGATCGACTGAGTGTCCACGTGTTGCTTCTCAGCTTACACATGAGAGGACAGTCTTGCAGGACATGCTCCGGTGTATGTTCCGCCTTCTGACACTGACAGAGGGCTGTGGGACTAATTCCTAGTCTATATAAGTGTTTGTTGAGTCTGCAGTGTACAGGGAACGCATACTAAAGCCACTCAACGGTTAACTGTTTGAAAATGAAAAGGCAATCGTTGAAGCAGTTACGCTGATGCTGCAGAAGTTTGAGATTGTGCTTGGCGCGCGCAAAACAAACCACATGTAACAGGATATCTGAAAAAAACTGTATAATCAATTAGTAACCGGAACCTTCAGCGCTAATGCACTTCATTATTTGATTAAAGAGACTGCTGTTCTATTGGTTTCCCAGATTACCGTGTGGTCGGTTTTGTTAACAATAACTACAGAAGAACATGGCGTAGGCCCTACGTAAGACAAATCACATAAACAAGACATTTGAAAAAAAAACTATATCAGTAGCGAGTAACCGGAACCATCAGCATTAATGAAACTCATGATTTGGTTAAAGTGACCGAGGCCCTATTGGTTACCCAGATTACTATGTGGTCGGTTTTGTTCAGCAATAACTACCGAAGATCAGTTTGGCTATATGGAGGTTCGGAATCCATATTGTTAACATGTTTTGTACGCAGGTTTAAATTAACCTTGACCTCGCAGATCGTCAGCCAGTTTCTGTAACTATTTTATAGAAGTCGGCAAAATGAATGTACACTCTTGTTCGCCATATTAAAGTGTACTTTTGCTACAGTGCCGTTCTTTGCCCCCTAACTTGTTATGTACGCACAGGTTCCAAGAACGTGTGTGTAGCTATTGATTGATCATATCTTGTGAGTTTGATAAAGTTTATGGCTACTCCAAGGTTGATAACCCATTCTCCTCCTTCTTCTTATCGTTCGTTCTTTACGACCAATTTGATCATTCTTATTGTGAAATATAATTGATCTTTGACAAGAATGTCTGTACGTTAAACCCCGGTTCTTAGGCCCCTCACTGACCATGTACCCATTGCCTAGCCTAGCAATACGAGGTTCTTACGAACACAACCAGCAAGCCACAATGAATCGCTGGTTGTGTTTGGTTTTTTTTCGGTCCAGAAGCACTTGAACTTTCAGCTCTTCGGCTCGGTACCATGAACATCGTAACCCTTCGGTTCGGTGCCATGAACACCGTAAATCTGGAGAACCTGTGGCTTTTCTACCAGCCCGTGGAATTGAACCGCACTAACAGGGGCTTGTCACCCGTCGTCCAACGCGCTACGAACACGCTGAGCAGGCGGGCCTGACTGTGTTCTTAAGAACGCTCGTATTGATAGGCTAATGGGTGCCGTAAGAAATAAGCATAAGTGGTTCAAATTCTGTGTTTGGTAATTTGTTTTTTACGGAAGCTCCAAATACTTGTACACTGTCTGTTTATTGATTATATTCATTGCTTCCCCTTGGGTTGTTACAGAAAAAAGAAACTCCTTGTTCTCATCTCACTGGCGCAGCTTTGTCCCTTTGTGTTACTGTGTGCCTGCGGCCCCGTTTATAACCCCTGATGTTAAATCAATCCGAGTCAAACCATAAACCATTTCTTTAGCCTGGCTTGAGAGTATTGACCTCATTCATCTTTTCTTTGTTTATATAGTACAGATGGATTGGACACCGTCACTGCTGTAACAAGTGCAACAGACGAACAACGGAAGCCATGAATAAGAATTGCGCAATAATTATCACTATCCATCATCATCTAGTAGCTTGTTCTGTGCAGAATTGTATCACCTCAGCAGTCCTTTGTAATTTATCTCACTTTTCTCTCTGTCATAGACCAAATGTCAATCCTCTGTTGCTGTCATGTCGTCATCTATCACATCCTGTATCTATCTTTTCCATTTTCGTCCTTTTCTTAGTGCTCTCGAAAGCTCTCGAAATGCATCCGTCATAATTGTGCAATAATATATATTCTTCTTCATCGGTAGCTCCATATCGACCACTTGTTAACCACTCTGATTTATATGTAATCCGAGACTAAGAGTGATTGTACGGTGTGCCAGTTATGCTCCTACAAGTAGGCCAGCACATCTGATTTATGCGACGCTTTTTGTTTACTATATATAGCAGCTTTCCTAGGTCACTACCTCAATCACCTCTTATGACATATCTTGTATGTTGCAGTGTAATTATTCATTGCTCCCCTTGCAAGCCCAGGCAACACACAAGCTACTGACGCTCAATGAAATATTTGGTCCTATTTGCTTCCAATCTGCCCGCCTTAGAGTCTAGCCAAATGGACTACAGTGCTGACTCCCATTCGGGTGACCCGGTTTCAATTCCCAGTAGGGCCAAGAAATTTTTTTTTCCTGTTGGGGGCATAATTAAAAATTCCAGCTTGAACAGTTTTGCAGTGACTGCACTAGCCATGCTGCCATTAAATTCCACATGTTAATGCAGTCGCACTCCCTCCCACCACTCCCTCCTGGTCCTACACCGCTGTAAAAAGCAGTATTACAGGCAGTGACAACTTGTGGGTTGTGATCAAGCTTACTACTACTAAGCCACAGATGCCGACTCCTCTAACATAGATTCATTTTTTTAAAAGTCTCCGAAATATTATGAAATAGTGTTAATTGTATTATTTATTGGTATTTTTGTCTCACAGGAGAAAAGCTGGATCAGAAACAATGTGAATGTTTAGAAGAAATCCTGAAACGATCACAGTTCAAGCTACTAGACTTGGAAGCTAGTCATTTGGATGATGAGGTATTAGTTCAGTGTTGAATCTGCTCTTGTCACATCTCTTTTTCTTTCACTCACACACTATGAATTCAAGCACAGTCATGGTGACCAGTATGGAGGCTTTGACTTATTTTTACAAGAAGAATTGCTTTGATTATAAACAGTGTTCCTTGCCATTCTGTCAAGCCTTCTCAGACTTCAGAGGTGCTGATAGTTGATACTAAAGTAATGATCAGAATGCTCACTACAATAGACAATAGGTGCCGTAACAAATCAGGGTTTGTGGTTTGAATTCTCTGTTTTGTAATTTGTTTTACCAGAAGCCCCTAATACTTTTCACTGTCTATTTATTGAGGACAGTCACCCGTATGTTGCCGGGCTCGTAGGAAGCAAAGAATAGTAACACTGCGACCTACAATGCATGTTGTAAGAGGCGACTGATGTAGGGCCGAGGAAGCTACCGTAGTAAATAAAATGCATTGCAGAAATCGGATAAACTTGCCTTCTTGTAGGCACATAACTGGTACAACACACAATCGCTCTTAGGCTTAGATCACATACAAATCACAAAGAATATTAAACAAGTGGTCGATATGGAGCATTCAGAGAAGAAGAAGAAACAAATTAATCACAGCTGAAACACAATACAGACAATGGCCAAGAACGGAGAAAAATATTATACATTGTTGCTACGATTTATGCAGATGGTGTCACCGACTAGAGAGAGAGAGGGTGAGATTTTCCTTCATCTATGCTAATGTTGCTATAAAACTGTATAGAAGAATTCTTTGTTATTCAGTTTGGAATATTTTCGTGCACTCCGGACATGTCAATAGGTGCTCCAACCTCCATCGCAATATCTCCAACAGCATCCAGCAACTAACCATACCAGTTTTGAATATCTTTATTGCACTCCAGACATGTCCATGAGTGCTCCGATCTCCTTCGCAATATCTCCAACAGCATCCAGCAACTAACCATACCAGTTTAGAATATCTTTATTACGCTCCAGACATCTCCATGAGTGCTCCAACCTCCTTTGCAATATCTCCAACAGCATCCAGCAACTAACCATACCAGTTTTTAATATCTTTATTGCACTCCAGACATGTCCATGAGTGCTCCGATCTCCTTCGCAATATCTCCAACAGCATCCAGCAACTAACCGTACCAGTTTGGAATATCTTTATTGCACTCCAGACATGTCCATGAGTGCTCAACCTCCTTCGCAATATCTCCAATAGCTTCCAGCTACTAACCATACCAGTTTTGAATATCTTTCTTGCACTCCAGACATGTCCATGAGTGCTCCGATCTCCTTCACAATATCTCCAATAGCTTCCAGCGACTAACCATACCAGTTCAATGTTGATTGACAAGCGTACTCATATACCTGTTGTACTGTTCTTTTTCTGACATCTCTAATCTTCCATCCAAACTCTTGCAATCTAGTTGTTGATATTTGTTATTGTAAATGTTAATCCTCAGTGTTCAGTGGCTGTCTTTGATATGATTGAGTACTACGAGTCAGCATGTCAACTCAATATTGCTTTCAACAAGAATATTCAGGCTAGAGGATGGCAGGCCTGCTCTAGGCTTGTGAGAAGGGTAAGACTTGCTTTATATCTTAACTATAAAACACAAAATAGTTGTGTCTGTTTGTCTGTCACAGGACATACCCTCAAGCACTTCATTTTGGGATCATGAAATCATCATCATCAGATGCCGTTTACACATCAAAGGTTGGCTGCAATGAATCTCCAGCATCCTCTGTCTTTCGCTATGGTGTTGCACACTGCCAGACTGTAACCTGTCCATTTCTTAAAGTTTCCTCCCACTTATCTCTCGGTCTTCCTCTTGCTCTTCCCCTCAACTTTCCCCTCTAGTAAATATTTTATCATGATGTCATGTCTTTTATGTGCCCAAAATACTTTACTTGTCTGAATTTTATTTCTCTTAATAATTGTTTCTTCATGCCTAGTTTTCCTAAAATTGCATGCCTAGTTTTCCTAAAACTTGTTTATTTGTTTTTCTGTCCATGAAACTCTGCCTATTCTTCTATATTCCACATCAATCATGAAATATGCACAGCTTATTCATGTTAGAATTACTAGGTTATTGTGACTACATTGAGCCCTCTACATTGTTCCATTATTGAGTTATGATTTAATCCTTTCACTCCGTAATTTATTTTAACTGTCGGACTTATTTATATTGTAATATGTACTGAACTAGCCACTATACTTATTTTGCGTCATCTTAAAACAATATAGCGAGTGTTCCACGTGGGAAATGCACTGAGTACCTTTGGAACAAGAGGTGAGCACCATACCTCCACACCACAGAGACCACTCTTTTGTGTGTACATGAACAGAGTTCTTATCTCAACTGTTCAGAGGCTATATATATATACATGGACAAAGTTCATATTTTTTAATTTCAATTATTCATAGACTTTATATATACATGGACAAAGTTCATATACCATAATTTCAATTATTCATAGACTTTATATATACATGGGCAAAGTTCATATCCCATAATTTCAATTATTCATAGACACCAAGTCTAACCTGCCTGGACATGAGAGGATGTGACCTCAATGAGAGCACCATCCCTATATTTGGAAGATCCTTAAAACTTGGTTGCCATCTAACTATTCTTCATATGGAGAATATGAACCTGTCTGGGAGACCTCTTCTCATTTTAGGTATGTCTTTATACAGCTCAAGATGTATTCTTTACAAATAAAATTGCATGTTATAACAAATAAGCTGTTTTCAAATATTGAAAGTCCATTAAAACAGCTCAAAGACTTTACATACCTAGGGCAAACGAAAGAATAGCTAATGACATCCAACACAGATGCAACAAAACAAATCAAATGGTAGGACAAATGGCACCAATTTTTAAATGAACGCAAAAAGAGCAATGTTTAATACAATCTTTCTCTCCACATTATGCTATCAGTGCAAACCTGGACGCTGACATCAAATGATAGAAACACACAGAAGGACCGTTTTTACAAATCTCTTATCCTGACACTATGAGGCAAAGCAGGATTGGAGAAAATAAAAAAGAAAGAAAGCTGGTTAGAGTCACAGATGATGGGACGGGCTGGTAAAACTGTATGGTGGTTCTAAACTGAAGTAAAATGACGATGAGTTGGGCATACACTACGGAAGACAGTTGATAAGATGTCACTAGACAAGCACTTGAGTGGTACTCACAAGGAAAAGGGAAAGAGGGCACCCTAAATAGACCTGGAGACAGTCTTCTTGAAGAACTGAAGAATGCTGGACTATACTGGGAGTCTTAAAAAAGTAGCATGTGACTGGAAAAAGTGGAGAACAACTGTTGAGGCCCTATGCTCCACAAGGAGCAAAGATGAGTAAGCAACCAAACAGTGAAATAAAAATAAAAATCCAATGTAACATATTGCTACTAAGTACCAATTTTCCTGGATTATTGCAATACTTAGAGCGTTCACTTTTCAATTTGAACACCAAATGGTTATGTGTTCTTTTCCCTTGCCCGACGTTCCACAAGTAAGGAACAAATTGTCCCTCCTACCTGCTGCATACTTGGTCCTGGAAATGGGAAATGACAGTCACTTAATTAAAAACGTGGAAGGCCCAAAACAACCTAAGGGAGAACAGAACTGAAGGAAGTAAATCATATCTGGAACACAATACAGAGGACAGCCAAGAATAAAAAAGAATGGCTTGCATTTGTGGCTGCACTAATCTCCAAGAGGCATCACAGGCTAGTGAGAAAGAGAGTGCACCCTGTATACTTTTTTTTTAAAACAATACCGAAATCATTCCTCCTCATCAGTTTGTTTTCTGTTTGACTTTTCTCGAGTGCAGATAAAAAAATCACTACATTATTTTTTGTTATAGTTAAAACTGTATAGTTAAATCTCGCTCCCTCATGGAGCCATTTGGATATTTTGCAGATTTCCCTGATCTCAGTGTAGGTGAGATCGAGTTCCTAGCTCTATGGGAGATGGACGATAAAACGTAGATCTGTGTTCAATTTGTGCATGTAAAAGACCCTTAGCAGTTCAAAATTGAGAAGAACTGACTAAAAACCTGCTGCCTGGGCAAAATTCATTAGAA
This sequence comes from Arion vulgaris, assembly GCA_020796225.1. NCBI lineage: Eukaryota > Metazoa > Mollusca > Gastropoda > Stylommatophora > Arionidae > Arion > Arion vulgaris. Next base: position 37,519,839 of record CM036754.1, read on the forward strand.
AAGATTTAAAATAAAATTCCTACAAAATATCTTCACCATCTTCAAAATTACACCGTGGATCCTCACCGGTGCTACAGAGTTCATGCACTGCCACTGAGATCTTTCTGTGTAAGAAAGATATCAGAGCACATATGATTACTCACCAAAGTGCAGTGATGATGGTCCAATTAATCTATAGTTAAAACTCTCGATAATGATGAATTACATTTTTCACATTCTTCAACACTTTTTTAAAAAACCATTCCCAAACTTGAATAATATTCACATTTTAGCAATACCCATGGGGTATTTACTTTATGGATAGACATCCACTTCCTTAATGTCACAGACAAAATCTCAAATGATTGAATAGATGGGAGAATAGAATCAACGGTTACTTGTCTTGCACCACTTTAATGATTAATGAGGCGATCACAGCTAGGTTTTGCACAGGGAGGAATTGTTCAAATTTAATTGATATATATATTCATGAAATGTGCTCATTAAAAATCTCCCAAAAACTGTTGTAACTGCCAGTAATACCGCTTTTTAGGTAGTGTAGGACAGGGGGGGGGCATGTAACTGTAGAATTTAATGGCTGCATGACTAGTGCAGTCGCCACGAAACTGTTCAGATTAAGGGTTAGGATTGGGCATGTGCCTGTGGAATTTAATGGTTGCATGGCTAGTACAAGCGCCACAAAACTGTTCAGGTTAGGATTTTTCTTTATGCCCTCGACATAAAAAAATGTATTGGCCTTACTATGGATTGAACCCGAGTTTCCCGCATGAGAGCAGCACTCTATTCAGTCAGATGCTCCACATATCTCATTATATAGATAACATATATGTTTGTAGATGTTCATAACTTTATCCTTAAGTCATCCATCATTTGCTGAGTATAATCACAACCTCATTACAAAAGTGCTTGTGATAATAGAATGGGACTGTATTCACTTATAACTGGCTACGTACAATGTTAACTGATAACAAGAGATGGAAATGGGGTGAAGGAAATTAAAAGAACAGACATGGCCACACCAAATATTAAACAGCTTAAAACAGTGTGAAATTAAACTGATAAGAAAACATAGGTCAGAATACTAAGAGTATGCATATTCCCAGTGGCAATGTATGGGTGTGAAGCATGGACATTTAACAAGGCAATGTGAAAACATATATGTGTTTTTGAATATGAGTGTTACAGAAGAGTCCTTTGTATATCATGGACAAAGAAGAGAACAAATAGATCTAAGCAGAGACATCTCAAAATCAAAGAAAATTAGCAAATAAGAAAGGAAAAATTGAGGTATTGTGGTCATATAAAGAGACACAAGGGGCGGGAGAAGACCACCATTGAGTGAGGCATCCTGGCAAAGAGGAGAAGGGAAAAACCACAGTGAAGATGGATTCAGGATGTAACTGATGATTTGAACCTGATGGCTGAAGAGGTGAGACTTCTAGCCTATGAGAGAAATTCCGAAGGACTGTTAGGGTGGCAAAGTTCTGCGCAGGACAAACTATTTGATGATGATGATGATGTACAATGACTAATCCATTTATCTTTTCTTTCAAACTTCAATTCCTTTACTATTTGACTACTGTTTTCAAATATTATTTTCAGTGGCTGCATTAAAAATGAATGAGACCCTTCAGGAACTGTTTCTAGGAGATAACAAAATAATACCTACAGATGCGGTACAGCTTGGACATCTGCTACGTAGCAACCATAAACTTAGTCTCTTAGATCTCCGCAACAATCATCTCCAGGTCAGTGTCATCACATTAATTAATATTTGTTGTTGTCTGTTTGCGAACGTTCTTCTTGACTATTTTGATAATTTTTATTGTGATGTATAAACAGTCTTTGCCAAGAACTGTTAGAACATTGCATCTCTGTTAGGCCCCTACTAGTTTAGGACAGACGCATCTGAAACAAAAAGTTTTTGGCCTAAGGAAATGTTTGAGTCTGTCTTGCTGACAGTCTTGGAAGATACATGCCTGGGAAATTTAATGGCCATGTGGCTAGTGCAGTCACTTAAATTACAATTGGTTATTAAAAAACTGCCTTTAATACCGTTTTTTGGCGGTGTAGGACAGGGGTGACATGTGCCTGTGGAATTTAATGATTGCATGGCTGGTTCAGTTGTGAAACTGTTCTTGTTATGATTTTTCTTTATGCTCCCGACAGAAAAAGTCCTTGACCTTACCATTAATTGAACCTGGGTCTCCCGCATGGGTCTCTAATACAATTGACCAGACACTCCACTACAACTGGTCATTCGATCATTGGCCTCTTTGTCTCATGAGACAATAGGTTTTATGTCACGTAGTTTGTTCTATGCTGAATCATATCTCTTGTGTCTGTAATGACCTATTCTGGAGTGGCAATCATTGCCACAGTTGCTGCAGGTAAAACTGGAGCTGATACATAGGATGTTCTCTCTGCACTCTCTTTTGCCTCCACATGTGATGGTGATTTTCTTTTTAAGCCATTCCTCACTGCCGTTCGCATTGCTTGCCTGTCTTTGGCCAACCACTCCCAATTTACTTCATCTATGCTGCATGAAGTTAGATCACGCTTGTCAATGAAACGTATTAATGGGGCCTGTGCTGTCTAATAGCTGTTGCGAGTTGACCATATAGAATATACTTCTTCTTCTTCTCTTCCACCATTTACTTCTTTATAGAAGTGTTGGGGGTGAAACGTGGTGATCTTGTGTGTGCTTGTTTTAAGGCACTTTGTAAGCTGATATTCATGTTCGTAAGGCTGTTCTTGATGCCGTCGCTCCATCTTTGCGTGGTCTTCCTCTTGCCTTGTACTCATTATACTTTTCTGTGTGGCTCTCTGTGGTAGGCGATACCAGGGCATTCTGGTCAGATGTCCAAACCATTTAATCTGTTGTTCTTTTATGAATTGCATGACTGGTTTCACATCCAGTCTCCTTCTGATTTCTTCATTTCTAATTTTGTCTCTTATTGTCACACCTGCAGCTCTTCTAAGATACCTCTTCTCTGTCGTTATGATTTTCCGCTCAATAGCTGCTGTTATTGGCCATGTTTGACACTGGTAACATAGTGTTGGCCAGACAATCGTTCTTATGAGATTTGCTTTAGTTGTTAGCGTTATCTCTTTATGTGACAACAGTGGTGTTAACTGTCCCAGTACTTGGTTAGCTTTTGTGCAACGATTGCTGATTTCGCTATCGATACTTCCATCTGCTGTGAAAAATGCTCCTAAGTATTTGGCCTCAATTGTTTGTTTTATGTCTACGTTCTTGAGTTTTATTGTAAGACTTTCTGGTTGTCTACTTATTGCCATTGTCTCTGTCTTTATTATATTTATTTTCATGTTGTACTCTTCACCCTTGAATATAGAATATACAACTGGTAATAACCCCTCAAAAATTGCAGCATTACAGTAAAGGTAACATCTGTACAAAGTACTGTCTATCAGTTCAGATATTGACTTTTTTCCATGCCATCAAGTTATGTTGTCTAGAATTTTCTATCTCTATCATTCTCTGTCTTGCTGCCCATAGATTTTTCTGGTTGTTGCATTATATTCCAAACCTCCCTTTCTCGTGAAAAATGAAAATCGGGACATATCCTTTACATGACGTTGCCATCAACCATAGTAAATGAGTCATTGGTTTTCTAGGCAGCACTTATATATTCAGTAGTTTGCCATTGCTTTCTGAACGGTGAGGTCTATTTTTGCAGTTCGTATAAATACACGGCAAACAAATTGCCTATCATGGGGTGAACCAGGTACGCTTGGGTTGTGATCGAGCTCACTACCGCTTAAGTAAAATGATGATTGCCTCATTCTTTTTTTTTACCTTTTAGGATTATGGTGCTATTCAAATTTGTGAAGGACTTCTGGAGCAGACCAAGGGATGTGGGCTACGTACGCTTGTGTTGTGGAATAATTTCATTAATCACCAGGCCATGGCTGCACTAGGTAGAGCATTGGTGAGTATTTATTTTATAGCAAGTTTAGTTTAGTTGTTGGATCATCATCACTGCACATCAAACCAATTAATCCATAAGTGCTCCGATCTCCTCAGTATGTCTCTCAGTATGTGGTGACTAACAACACCGGCTCTTTGTTGTTTTACTATTCTTATTTGGCTAACAGTATAGTGCTCTTGTCTATCTACATTTGAATTTATTAAAAAATTCATTAGAAAAAATTAAAAGTTAAATTCCTACAAAATATCTTCACCATCTTAAGAAAATTACATCGGGGACCCTCAACGAAGTTTGTGAACTGGAGCTGAGATCTTCCTGTGTAAGAAAGAGATCGAAGCACACATGGTTACTCACCGAAGTGCAACAATGATGATCCTATCAATCAATCTAGATTACAATTGACTTGAATCACAACACACTCCAGAGTGCCAGCTGTTTGCACATCATCATGAAACAGTTCACCACCACATCTTCAGGTGTCAAGCACTAGATTATGTCAGGAAGATCCTCCTTCCTTCAAGCCAGATAAATGGAACACATTATACAGAACAAAAGAACAACTTACAAACACTTATCACTACATAGCATTGGGGAGAAGGGCAAGAGCTGAAGTGCTGCTGGATCATTGAAGAAGAAGAAGTCAATACATATTGTTTCTGCTTATATTTTTTATCTATGCATGTTGTTTGAAAAAAACAGTTAATTGCATATCCTTTACAGGACTTTGCGAATCAACCCCAGATTTTTAACACTGTTTGTGATTTTTCTAGGCATTATCACATTCAGTAGTTTGCCATTGCCTTCTGAACGGGTGGTGCCATCATCCTTTTGTAAGAATCCACGCGAAACAATTTGCAACCAAACTGTCCACAGCGTGATTCGAACTCAGAACGCTGGGGTTAATAGACCGAGTCACTATCCCTTAAGCCACAGATGCCACGCATGTTGTTTACATGTCGTATTTCTGTTTATATTTTGATCAGGTTGCCAGTCAACATCTGGAAACTCTTAATATTGGACACAATACCATCACTAATGAAGGAGTTCATCTACTCAAGGATGGCCTACTCAGAGTGAACTCTTTGTTACGGCTTGGATTACAAGGAACTAAAATATCAGATGAAGGTAAGTCACTGGTTTATATATAGTATTAGTTTATTCTACTATCGGCGGACACAACTTTAAATCTAAGCTTATGAGCAGGAAGTCTAATTTTTTTTTTAAATTTTATTAGGGGTTTCTATGGTGAAGTGGTTAAGATGTTTGACTAATTTTGAATGTTGTGTGTTCAAATCTGGACAGTCACATGTGCACTTTTTTCATGAGATCCCTAGGCTTGTTGCTGGAGCTTGTGCTTTGTACAACTCTCTGTGCAGATGGCGTGCCATTTCTGCTGACAGGTATGGAGCCATATGGGGTCAAACCCGTTGCAATGCAGTCAATCCTTCAACTTTAGACCCTTTTAAAAAATATAATACTAGTTTATTCTACCGTCTTTTATTTATTTATGACATTTTTTTATCTAAATTTTTTTCCCTGGAAGTTTCAGTATTTATTCTATATTATTTTAAGTTGATATGCATCAGTTTTGTGGTTGCTTCTTTTTGTCAAATATTAAATCAGCATAGCTCTTGGCATCTTTATCTCTCTCTCACTATCACTTGCTATCATCTCTCTCTCGCGATCGTTCTTTTTCTGCCATTTTGATTATTCTTATTGTGATATATAAACTTCCTCTGCCAAGAACGTATTTTTACGTGACATCTTTAGTACCATTTGAAGCTCTGGTGCTTCTCCTTCAGCGATGTGTCCGATTTCAACCAGCGTTTATTGGGTTTGCTTTCCGTTAGCCTTTGACTGTCCCCAGCCGACCTGCAAGGCAGCAGGTTGTTATTTTCTTTTAGGGTAGCTAGCCTTAGACGACCTACCCTTCCGGGTTGTTGAGTGTCATCTGCCCAGGTTACCTGTCTTTTTTGGACTACTTGTTTTGCTACCATCCAGTTTTGTGTACGGTTAACTCCGCTAGTCTTTGATTGTCCTAATCTAACTACAAGGAAGTGGTAACTCTCTATCATCTGATGTACTTGTCAAAAATTGATAAATGTTTAGAATTATTTTTTTTAATGTTATTGTTGAGTGGTTGACCTTGTATATTGCTGCCAGAGTTAATGGAGTTCATGCTTTGTACAATACTCTTGGCAGATACTATGCCATTTTTGTAGAGAGAACCGAACCATATTGGGAAACCTGGTGCAATGAAGTCAATCTTTGTCCATAGATTCTTCAGTATGTAGGTGATGATTTTGTCACTTCTTCTTGACCATGACAGTGCAATAAGGCAGACTAAGATGTAGATACAGCTCTGGGTAGTTAAGGGGGTTGGAATAATCAAGTTGTTAGAGTCTGAACTTGATGTTGAGTGCTGATATAGTCAAATACAATTATATATTTTAAAAACACTCAAATGTGTCTATTGATACACTCATCCGATAACAAAAAAGTTATCATATTTATATTATCATGTGTATGATTTCAGGTGCTGTTGCTATGGCAGAATACATTGCTGAGAGCACAATCTTGCTTCGAATAGACCTTCGAGACAATGACATTAAAACTGGTGGTCTGATGGCCCTCTCACATGCTATGAGAGTCAATACTTCTGTTACCAAGATAGATGTTGATAAAGACCCCAAGAGGGAACCAGTGAGTTTTTATGTCTCTGTTTGTATTCAAGATCGCCCGTGTGGTGCCGGGGCCTGCAGGGAAGCAAAGAATAATACCACTGCGACCTACAAGGCATATGCAAGAGGTGACTGATGTAGGACCTAGGAAAGCTACCCTAGTAAATAAAAAGCATTGCAGATGTGCTGACCTACTTGTAGGCGCATAACTGGTACAACGTACAATTGCTCTTAGGCTCAGATCACATACAAATCACACAGAGTGGTTAATAAGTGGTAAAAATGGAGTGTTCGAAGAAGGGGACGTATTCAAGATTGTTTTATAATGAGATTTATTGTAGTATTTGTAGGCTAACAACACATTTTTATTCTATGAGAGTTTCTGAGATCATTATTATTTGCTTGTGTGTAAGTTATGTGTACACATGTGTAAGTTATGTGTAGTTAAGTTAAGCATATATTCTTCTTCCGCTATCTCTGGTTATGCGCTTATTTTACTGTGGACCATAAACTGGGCAGTCAGCTTCACTTCTGTCAGGTTTCCACAAAGCGTAGATTTTTAGATTGACTGAGTGTGGCCATGCTCATCCAGAAAAGGAGAGTCTTGCAGGATATGCTTGGGTGTTTGTTCCGCCTACTGACTCTGGCAGAGAGCTGTTTGACTTATTCCTAGACTATGTAAGTGTTTGTTGAGTCTGCAGTGTTCTGGACGTAGTTGAAATATAATGACCTGGTCTGTTCTGCTGAGGTCTTTGAGAAAGTCTTTTCCATAATCATATCCATTGTTTGTCTTTGAGTCTACTGCAGATTTTCTCTGTTAAAAGAAAAACAAAAAAACAATAGTTACTGCCTGTAGTATCGCTTTTTATGGCGGTGTGGAACAGGTGGGACGAGAACCTGAGGAATTAAATGGCCGCATGAGAAATTAATTGGCACATTGGGCATCCCCATTTGTGCTCTGTACATCTCAAAGTCCATTTTTTCGCCATAGCTAGTATATTAGTAATGGGAAGGGGAGAATCCATAGACAGTATAACAAATGTGAAGAGAAATATGTAATAAGTGAATTTTCATTAAACATGTTTTCGTTTCTCTTTGTGCTTTTGCAGGGCATGAAGGACTACATTGAGCAGCAGAGCCGTCTACTGAGGGATATTCTGACATTTCAGCAGCGGAATGTTGAGATAAAACTCCAGAGAGAGGAGCAGAATAGAGCTCAGCTGAAAGAGAAGGCTGAAGCAGAAATAGCTGCAGCCAAGAAGGAAGCAGATACTGAACAGCCAACTGGAACTTTACCAGCAAATTCTAGCACAGAGTCTTTTACCTTGATTGAACACATTCTGGAGAGTAATGTTGAACAGTCTCTGAGCAATAAAGATGCAGCTGATGCCAACATAAAGATTGTTGATGATAAACATTTAGACCAAGTTTCATCTGAAAATTCTTGTTCAGTCGAGAAGTTAGACACTCTGCCACAGAAAGATGATGGAAAGCATCAAAAACGACCTGATACGCTATTTCCCGATCATGGAATATCTCCTCAGCCATCACTAGGTTCTTCCACTGCATCAATAGATGTTTATCAATTTGCTGCAGATTCTGATGAACTATTTGAATCTGTTTCTCAACCTGATACCCATTGTCCGATAGGTGTTCCTGCCCAGACTCTTGGCTCTGCCACCTCAGCAGAGATGATTCTTAGTCCTCAGTACTTCCCGAAGCAAGTTGCTAGAAAAATCTTCTCTGTTGTTCGTGTTAAAGAACAACCATCTACTTCTCAACTTTCACCATCTCCTACTTCACCTCATTCTACATCATATGACCCTCTCAGTGTTTCACCTGTACCGCTGGTTTCTCTTTCATCTTCACCACTTTCAACTACACCAGATCAACACTGTTCTGAAAACATATCCCAACATCCTACATCTGTACTATTACAGACTGCATGTCCCAATACTTTACTGTCTAAAGATCTAATCGAGGAATCCATGAAAAATATGGTTTCTCCGGACGTCAGTTCGACAAATAAGTCTGAGCCTTGTAGTTCAAATACAATACTTGATGATATCAAAGAAATTGATCACAAAGACTTTTCTTCAGAGAATGGTTCTTCCATCTTAAACTATAATATGGATATAGCTGTATCAGATGTCTCAGAAAATGTCTCAGAGTCAGATAGAACACTACCCGTATCGCACATTCATGATGGTGTCTGTGGTAATCTGAACTGTTTAGTGGATGAGACGGTGGGCAGTGAAGTATCAACATCAAACGCAAGCTTGGATGCAGAAGATTCTGTGAAAGAGAATGCAGTTGTAAGTGATCATTCTGTTACAGACAAAGAAGGGGTGCTCATACCCGAAGAGGATAGAGAGGTTCTCATGCCAGAAGATATAGATTTACAGCAGCCAAAGTTATTGCTTTTAGAAAGTACACCTGAAGAAGAGAAACATCATTCAACAAAAGTATCTTTTGATTCAGAAGAGTTCATCCTTAGGCCGTCTGCTACAAATTGTAATCAAGATATCAAAAATGTAGACGACTTTGTGGCTGAAACTAAACACGGTACTGATGTTGGAAAAACAACAACAGAATCAGATATTATTATAAATGCAGCGGGGACTGTATATGACAAACAGTTCCAAGACATATCTTGTGATAATGATAACACTGTCTCAACTATCATAGACAGCTCTAAAAATGATGCTAATAGTTCTGACTCTGAAAATTATATGGCAGCATTTTTGCCTGTTGGTGATAAGGATATTGCTGATTCTTCAGTACATCTTAAAGGAATTGGTGCAGAAGATGAAGTATGTCCCCAGAGTTATCTCACTGCAAATGGAATCGGTGAAAATCTTCAGAGCGTATATCGTTCAAATGAGAAACATTTATTGTCAATAGTCGCAGAAGTGTATAAACCAGAAGAAGTGGTGTCGTCTTGTTTAAATAATTTCAACAGTCCTTCATTGTTAGTCTCGGAAGAACTACCGTCTGCTACTTTTCAGGATAAGTCGGTGATTAGTCAGTTTGCATCATGTGATAGTGGAGAACACTCATTTTCTTCTATTGTAGACCTTCTCAGACTTGACATACATGATATGAGTGATAGAAGAGATATGCAGTTTGATGCTCTGATGCCGTCTTTAAAGACAACAGATGAATCTACTGATAATCTTGATATTGAGAATGTGGAATTCAGTCTCGATGAGGAGCCGTGGTTGACAGTAGGGGTTGAGATTGATGTTGACAATGCTGAAACATCCATGGCACCGTTGAAGCAACCAGACTTTTTCACAACATTGTCTATGAATGGACTGACTCAAGAACTTGCTAGTGCCCTTACATCGCTGGATGGGTCTACTAGTCCCTTTGAAGCTGAAGACTATGATCTAGGTAAAGCTTAATGATAGTGTGAGTATGCTATGTATGTAGTACAACAACGGTATGTTTATGGTATATATATATATATATATATATATGGTATTTTTCATCTTTACAGACGGTCTAATGGCAAGTGTTTCACTGTGACTTCTGAGTTTGCACCTGTCTCTCTTGCCTTTCATCTCATCCATAAGTCTCTTGTGACTTGCTTTCTTTGTTGTGTCCAAGCCAAAAGCAAGGATGAAGTGTCCTCTACATTTATGCCTAGTCTGGGCAGCTGATATTGGAAATGTGCATTGCCCATTTTGCACAAACCCTGTCTCTACCCTACTGTTTCATCCAAGAAAAAGACAAAGTCCATACGTTTAGAAACTTGCAGGGGATACCAGAAGATGAAATGGAATACACACATAACTTTTAATTGCCTTAGGGTCTTTTCCTCCGGATTTGTGATCAAGTTTACTCCTCTAGCCTTCTGCATAACCATGCTGACCCACAAGCCAGTGGGGATTTCTATCAGGCTTTACTCCCCTAGCCTTTAGCTCTCCCGAGACACCCTCCGCAAGGCAGTAGGTTTAACAGCTGCAGATGGAACCGTCTACTTAGTGCATTATGATATGATAATAATATACAGATCACCCTATCTAGGGATATCCTCTAGCAGTATTTATCATTCTATAGTTGTCTATGTACGTCTTATCAGTCTTTGTATTTTTATCTTCTTTCATTTCATGTGTCATATCTCTCTCTCGCGATCCCATGTATCATATTATATTCCTTCAATCTTTCTATGTATATCTACTTCAAGCAATATCAACTTTTAAAAATCTAAATAAAATATAGAACTTCAAGTTTTAACCCTTCCACACCACATAATTTATGTTACATCCGGACATGTTTACTTCGCAATGTGTACTAAATTATCTGGTATGCTGGTTCTGCGTCAGCTTAAAATATACTATAAGACATTGTATCGGTTCAGAAGGGCAAAAGGGTTAAAAGTAAATTACAAATTTCCAATTCAAATGTTGTATCAATCCTAACATATGTCAGCGAGAGTTGGAAAATGACTAAAGATATAGAAAGCAAGTTGAATGCATTTGAAAATAGATGTCTCGAAAAATAATGAACAAACAATAGAACAAATTCAGAAGTGATGAAATCAGAGTAATGTCTGGTAAACCACTAGTAACAATGGTTATAAGAAGGAGAAGATGGAGATATGTTGGACACACCTTGAGGAGAAATGATCAACGAATATCAAAGCAGGCATTGAAGTTGGATGCAAAGGGTTCAAGAAAGAGAGGATGACCTAAGGAAACCCTGAAACAAACTTTCCTGAGAGAGACAAGAAATATCGATCTCAGTTCCTTGGAGGAGACTGGGCGAGTTGACCAGGATAGAGCAATATGGCGAAATTGTTTGCAGGTCCTATGTAACGTATAACTTTACGAGGGGAATTATTATATCTACTTCAGTCCTTATATCATGTATATCTATTGTAATCTGTGTATCATATGGTATCTTGTTTCAATGTTTGTATCATACTATCACTTTCCAGACTGTTATATTGCTGTCTTCTTCCATTCTTTTGTCATATTATCTTCTGTCAGTATTTGCTCCCTGAGATGTATGGAACCACCACTGCAGTTAGTCTGTGCTGAAAGTTTGAGTGTTTGAACAGAGTTTGCGCCACGTGATAGTGGGGACCACTCATTTTCTTCTATTGTAGACCTTCTCCGGCTTTTAACATGACAGGGTCACCTTTAGAAATCAAATTTATAAAGCGTTTCAGTTCAGAATTATATCAGTTTGCATGCTGACTTCCTATGTGACAGTAATATAAAAGAAAAAATATCATTACTGCCTGTAGTACCGCTTTGTAGGGCGGTGTAGAACAGGTGGGACGAGAGCCTGAGGAATTTAATGGCAGCATGGCTAGTGCAGTCACTGCGAAGCTGTTCAGGTTAGGATTTTTCATTTATGCCCACAACAGAAAAAAATCCTTGACTTTACCGTGAATTGAACATGGGAGCTGTGCTCTAATCCATTTGGTCAGACGCTCCACCATATCTGTGCTTGTTTGCTAACTTGCCATTTAGCAGTCTTCACTTCCGCAGCCATATCTATATTTTCTATCCACACGAGATTATCGAGGATACAGGTCATATATTTCAGTATTCATTAACTTTAGATCTATGTTTTAGTTTATTTCGTGTTTGCGGCTGTGTTGCTGGAGCCCATAAGGAGAATAGTAGCACTGCAACCTACAAGGTGTGCTATAAGAGGCGACTGATGTAGGACCTAAGGAAGCTACCTAGTAAATAAAAAGCATCGCAGAAATTGGATGTGCTGGCCTACTGTAGACATATAACTGGCACAATGTACAATCGCTATTAGGTTCAGATCACATACAAATCACACAGAGTGGTTAACAAGTGGTAAATTTGGAGCTTTCAAAGAAGAAGAATATAACTGAATGTAAAATATTTATCTAGTGTATTATGTACAAGGTGTTTGTAAAGTCTCACAATGCCCGTCTGCCCAGCGTGTTCGTAGCGCGTTGGACTACGGGTGACTATCCCTCTGTGTGTGCGGGTTCAATTCCGGGATATACAGAAAAAGCCACAGATTCCCAGATTTACGGTGTTCGTGGCACCGAACCGAAGGGTTGCGATGTCCATGACACCGAGCCGAAGAGCTGAAAAGCTCAAGTGCTTCTGGATCGGGGAAAAAAGTCTCACAACACTTGATATGTAGGTCAGCTTGAAAAATGAAGTACATGATGTCATAAAAAAATGTGCTAAAACAAAGTATTGAAATTAGTCACAATAGTTACTGCGATTGTCTAATGTTGTTCTTGGTAAACTAGAAAGAACAAATTAAATATTCATTATAGCGGATGTTGGAAATATCCACCACAAGCTTCAAGATATGTCTGTACACGTTTCTTCATATTGTCAAATATTCTTTCTTCAATTGAAAACACTATTATGGTTTGAATGAAAAGAATTACCCCAGCAGACAACAGTCATTCACTGCATATTGCATCACATTTGACTATGGAACACATTTTTTTATGATGTCATGTACTTTTTTTTTCGTATTTGTTCTACATATAAAGTGTTGTGAGACTTTACAAACACCCTATATATGTTGTGTAATTTACTTTCAGATTCATGAAGATTGCTTTTCCAGTGACTCTATTACATAAAACAGCATGGAGCAGGATCCAAGAACATTACTTCATGAAATATAAATACATAGTTGCAATGAACAGCAAGATTCTCTCAAGTTTTGGAACTGTATTTGCAAAAATTATAATGAAATGTTCTTTATCATCATGGTGATGTCATTTGTTGTATGCAATTCAGAAAGGAGCCACGTTTATCTAAGGCATTCTTCTGTGGGATGTTTAGCAAAGTGTGACTCAACCATCAGCCTATGGAGCCCTGTGGTCAATAGGTTTCTTCTTCTTCTGCATTTGCCCGCTGTAAATTCGGGCATTAGCCATGGCGCATGGTTTGATACTTCTGACTGATTTTTGTATGAAAGCCTGCTTTAACATTTGACTGGTGTCTCTCGCCATGCAAGTGGGCCTTCACCGACTTCAGAGGTGGTCAGTAGGCTGTTCGTTGTCTTCTTTGTGATAGCTATTTTTATGATTATACTGTTAGACGCGTTCTTATGATGAAGCCGACTGTTGTCTGGAGCTCATCTCTGGTGCCATGTAGTTTTGAATGTAGTGTTGAGTTGTAGTGCCAGCATTCCTTTCTAAGGAGGATATACAAGGGACAGTCTTGCAGGACATGTTCTGTGGTTTGATCAGCGGTGCCACAGGGACATAGAGGGGATTGGGATAATCGTATCCTTTGTAGGTGTTTGTTCAGTTTGTTATGTCCTATCTTGAGATGGAAGATGATAGTTGTCCTTGTCTGTCAAGTGTGTGGTAGTCATCAGAAGGCTGTTCTGATATGGCCCTAGTGTGTCTGCAGTTAATTATAATATCCACATAGAACTATGTATTTGATGTAGTCTGGTTTCCTGTTGACATAATTCTCTAAGGTGGTTTGACAGGGGTTGTAGACAGTTGTCAGCTAGTCCACTTCTTCTTTCTTTCTTCTTCTTTACTCCAAGGAGGCATAGGTTCTCAACCAAGGCCTTGCAAGCTCTCATGCGCTTGGTTGTGGTTTTTAGCTGAATATTTGTACAGGGTGGGGTAGCTAATCCCACGCCAAACCTCCACTTTCGCTGTATACAGCATGCGGTAGGTAATAGTGGTTCTATTCTTTACCCTGAATTTGTGCCCAGATAACCACAGGGGCGTCAGATTTGTATTGTCTGTCGTCTTTGACTCTTTATTGGACAGGAGAGACGTATGGGCGTATTCGCTGAGATACTCGCCATCTATATTGCGATCAGATCTCATATCAGACATGTGTTCCTACACTTTTACTTATACCAGAGTAGCTCTTCTTTGATCCCTACCTTCTTAGCCATACCGTAGTCTGTTACCATGGCCACCTCATGGAGGTGGGGTAGGGTCTTGATCAGTACCAGCCCCCCGGCTCCACTCATTATTGCACCTGCGGCTGTCCTCACTTTCGAATAATTAAGAACAGCTACAGTTGTTCTCAACATTTTTGCTCGTTCACCACTTTTCAATGATCCATTTCGTTTCAGAATCAACTACTCGATTTCTTCTTTTGACTGTTTCAATTGCTCATAGGTTCTGTGGTTACGTGTGCTTGTCATCTTCCTGTTCAGTCTTTCAATAGTGAATCTGTTCAGTGTGTCACTTTATTGTACTTATTTTTATGATTTCTGTGTAAATATGTTATTGTTCATGTTAAAATGATTATTGTTGATGTGCTGAAAGAGATCAAGGAACAGAGAAAACTTATTATCAATATAAGACGTTCTTGTGTTGCTAGTGCTCACAAGGGGAACAAAGAATAGAACACTGACTTACAAGACATGTCGTAAGAGGCGACTGAGATAGGGACACTACCCTAGAAAATAAAAAGTATCGCAGAAATTGGATGTGCTGACCTACTTGTAGATGCATAACTGGCACAATGTTCAATAGCTTTTAGGCTCAGATCACATAGAAATCACTAAGAGTGATTTAGCAAGTGGTTGATATGTTGCGTTCAAAGAAGAATACTTTGGGCATATAAAACGTCATGGTTCTCTGAAGAGGAGGAAGATTAAGGAGAAGATGAATGACAGATGTTATTGAAGAATTCAATATGACTGTGGCAGATGCTGTACATTTCTTGCATGATAAAAAAGACATTTAGAGCTGCTGTTAGAGAAGTCAAGTTCCGACAGGGACAAACTATGATGTGGTTTGTGTCTTAATCCACAATAGAAAACTGGATTCTCTTATAAGACACAGAAACACATATTGTATGTCTTCTTCAGCAGAATGTATTCTCATACATAACTTGAATATGTTCTTCATCTTCGAATGCTTCATATCGACCTTTTGTTAACCACTCTTTGTGGTTTGTTTGTGTACGTTCTTCTAGACCCTTTTGATCATACTCATTGTGATATATAAACAGTCTTTGCCAAGAACGATTAGAACATTGCGCTCTTGTTAGGCTCCTACTAGTGTAGGACAGGCCCATCCGATAAAGGTTTTCAGCCTAAATGTGTATGGGATCTGCCAAAGAACGATTGTGCGTTATTCGCGCCTACAAGTAGGCCAGCACATCCAATTTTTGCAATGCTTTTTATTTACTAGGGTAGCTTCTTTAGGCCTGTACCTCAGTCGCTTCTTACGACATGTCTTGTAGGTCGCAGTGTTACTATTCTTTGCTTTCCTTGTGAACCCCGGCAACACACAGGTGGAATCTGTTCAAAGAAAACAGTTTTCAGATTGTCTCTTAACGTCTACAAATGACTTCTCTTGGAATTTCTACACTCATTTTTTCTGTCTCACAGTGACATTCATCATCAAATGTTCATATCTTTTGCTTGTTGAACAGCTTGTAGCACAGTCCAATTGGACCTGTACACAGTCTGAAGATCACACTAATTTGTTTTTATGTTGGGTTTATTGTTCTTTTCTCTAATCCTGTTTTACCTCACAGTGTCAGGATAAGAAGAGGTTTCTAGAACTGGCTTTTGTGTGCACGCTTCATAAATAGTTTTTTTAACCATCGGATGGCAATATAGAGAAGAGTGATCGCAAGACCACCCTCAATGCAGCGCCAAAGATGGGTACTATGGTCTGTCCCATAGCAAACAAGTTGTCATATTCCACCTCTGTACCGGCCATAACAGACTCTGGTTCCACCTTTACAACAAATTTAAAATTGAAACAACTAGCCTGTGCCACTGCGGAAAGGAGAACATAATGGCAGAGCATCTACTGTAAGACTTTCCATTGCTAGCAGGCTTGAGGAACGAAACCTGGCCGAAAAATACCAAGCTAAACGAGAAGCTGTACGGAGGGATGGAGTCCCTAAAAGCAACAGCAGAATTTATGAGGTAATATGGTACATTGGTCTAAGCGGTGATTGCGAGAGAGAGAGAGAACTAGCGTCTTTCACTGTCTCTGTTATTTCTGAGGTCCACCTTGTGCATAGACAATGTTTTCCTTTGTATCACTTATATCAGAATAGCGGTGCTCTTATGAGGAGGCTATAATATGCATAAATTTGTGTTTCTGCTGAATTTATAATATGCATTATTTTTCTAGTAACTTGAAGACAGACATTTGAACATATATAGAATAAGAGATCAATAATATTGGTGGGTATCTGTAGCTTAAGCGGAATTTAGCTCGATCACAACCCAAGTGTACCTGGTTCATATTTTGCAACAGGCAATTTATAAACAAATTTGTTTGCATTGAATTTTATGAACGGTAAAAACACACCTCACCATTCAAAAAGTAATGGCAAACTACTGAATGTATAAATGGTGCCTCGAAAATCAACAACTCATTTACTGTGGTTGATGGCGATGTCCTGTGAAGGATATGCCACGATTTTCATTTTATTTTCGGAATAAGAAAATGAAAAAATAATTCAATCATAAATTTTTCTACAACTGCCATAATAAATTTTTGTCACATTCCTGGTCATCTTCTTGCTCTTTTACCAACTATATTTATATGTGATCTTTTATATGTTCTTTATTTTTCTTTTGAGATACATGTTTGAAAATGGTTACATAATCCTGCATTTATATTTATGCTTAACTATTATTTCTAATATATGAGTATTTTTTTGTTGCTTTCACATGTAGAATATAACTGGCTGTATATTTAATGTAAGGATGTATAAATATGAATTTGTAAATACAGTTTGGTTATGTTTCTTGTCTTTCCAGCTAGTTGGCCTGTTTAAGCCAAACAGGCACTTTTGTTTGATTTTGTTATTAGTTAATTAATTAGTAGAGTAGGCCCTCCATCGCAAGTGATGATGACAACAGTCTTAGATGTCTGTTGCTACACCTCTCTGGTGTGTGCGGATTTGATAATAGAGTCCAATCCTCAAAAAACAATCCCCTACCACAGGTGGGGTATACATGATCAAGGTTAAACGTGTTGTGTTGTGTGTTTTGTCTTTTCTCGTAGCTCGCTTTCTCTGCACCTCAACAGTACGATGATTCTCAGCTATGTGAGTTTCTCATGTGTTGTTACAACACGACATTTGATGATTTTGCAGAAGGGATTCCCAGCAGTGGGTGTAGATACACATATATATAGAAGTATTTTAGACACGCTTTAAGAATGTCTTTAAAGTGTTTTTTTTTCCAGATCCAGAAGCACTTGAGCTTTCAGCTCTTCAGCTAGGTGCCATGGACATTGTGACCCTTCGGTTGGTGCCACAGACACCGTAAATCTGGAGAACCTGTGGCTTTTCTGCCAGCCTGTGGAATTGAACCCGCACTCACAGAGGGCTTAGCACCCGTCGTCCAACGCGCTACGAACACGCTGGGCAGGCGGACAAAGTGTTTTTTCTGTCCACCAACTGATCGTCTCTTTCCCCCCCTCCCCACCCTTCAAGCCCGCCTTCATCAACTGATTTTGGAATGCGTTTATCAGGCACCCGAGCATGCTGTTGATTTTGTAATGATATCATAGATGTATTCTATATTACTTGTAGTTAGATGTTACAAATATAAGACATGGTATAACAATTGTATTTATAGTTATTCAATTCTGTGTTGTTCTTTAATGTAGATATTGCTAGCTTGTACACTGATGTAGCCAGTACTAGAGTAGTCAAGGATGTAGGCAGTGCTAGAGTAGCCAATGATGTAGGCAATACTAGAGTAGGCAAGGATGTAGGCAGTGCTAGAGTAGCCAATGATGTAGGCAGGGCTAGAGTAGTCAATGATGTAGGCAATACTAGAGTAGGCAATGATGTAGGCAATACTAGAGTAGGCAAGGATGTAGGCATAACTAGAGTAGACAATACTAGAGTGGGCAAGGATGTAGACAATACTAGAGTAGACAATACTAGAGTGGGCAAGGATGTAGACAATACTAGAGTAGGCAATACTAGTCTCCTAGACATTACTAGAGTAGACTTTACTAGAGTAGACGATACTAGAGTATCCTAGACAATACTAGAGTAGACAATACTAGAGTAGGCAATACTAGAGTAGGCGATACTAGACTAGACGATACTAGAGTAGACGATACTAGAGTAGACGGTACTAGAGTATCCTAGACATTACTAGAGTAGACAATACTATAGTAGGCAATACTAGACTAGACGATACTAGAGTAGACGATACTAGAGTAGGCAATACTAGAGTATCCTAGACATTACTAGAGTATCCTAGACATTACTATAGTAGACGATACTATAGTAGACAATACTAGAGTAGACAATACTAGAGTAGACAATACTAGAGTATCCTAGATATTACTAGAGTATCCTAGACATTACTATAGTAGACGATACTAGAGTAGGCAATACTATAGTAGACAATACTAGAGTAGGCAATACTAGAGTATCCTAGACATTACTAGAGTAGACGATACTAGAGTATCCTAGACATTACTAGAGTAGACGATACTAGAGTATCCTAGACATTACTAGAGTAGACGATACTAGAGTAGACAATACTAGAGTAGACAATACTAGAGTAGGCGATACTAGAGTAGACAATACTAGAGTAGACAATACTAGAGTAGACAATACTAGAGTCTCCTAGACATTACTAGAGTAAAATTATATAGACAATATTAGCATATGCAATTATGTAGCCAATACTAGTAGCCTTATCTAATTATATATGAAGTGTTTAATATGATATGAGATGATATTGAGATATTCTGCACATATTCTCAACATTTGATAGACTATGGTCTAATCACACACTGCCAAATTGAAAACACACCAGTGTCCTAAATCACTTTCTCTTCCAACTTTTCTCACATTTCAGATATGTATACACAAGTTATGCTGTAGTGTTCTTATTTCTTAATAGATTTTAACGAATAATATATTATTTTTGTAGATCTTCTTTGAACGCTCCATATCGACCACTTGTTAACCACTCTGTGTGATTTGTATATGATCTGAGCTTAAGAGTAATTGTACATTGTACCAGTTATGCGCCTACAAGTAGGCCAGCATATTCAATTTTTACAATGCTTTTTATTTACTAGAGTAGCTTCCCTAGATCCTACATCAGTCGTCTCTTGCGGCATGTTTTGTAGGTCGCAGTGTTACTATCCCTTGCCTCCCTTACGGGCCCTGGCAACACACTGGCAGTTTTTGTAGATAAATTAAATTATTTGACTTAATCTTCTCTGCTCCTCATGGAGCATAGGGCCTCAACAGTTGTTTGCCACTTTTCCCAGTCTCTGTCTATTTTCTTTATGGTCTCCCAGGATAATCGAGCACCCTTCAGTTCCTCAAAAAACTCCAGGTCTGTTTAGGACGTCCTTTCTTTCGTTTTCCTTGTTAGTTCCACTCAAGTGCTCGTCTAGTGACACTGGACTGTGTCTTCCGTAGGGTATCATCCTACATCATACGGGCGGTTTTTTAAAAATAAATAATGTTTGTAATATTTTGTTGGGCTTTTTCCCCCACTTCGACATGTGCCATCAAGATTTGTGTAGACACAACTTTAATTCTTGTGATTGATTTGTTGTCTGCATAAACTTTCTTTAACACTTTCTTTACAGCTTTCCTTCTGAGACCAAATTTACTGTTCAAGGTTCATGATAGTAGTGCTTTGTGCTTCCCCTAACAACTTAACTGAACCATTCTTCAATGCGGATTTTACTCTACTTGAATGAAATATTTTGGCCACTTTAAACATGACAGTGGTTTGGAGAGAACGGTAATGAAAGGCATAGTTTCTGGAGTACGAGGCAGGTGACAACCAAGATGAAGGTGGTAGCAGGACTTGGAACATAACGCTGGAAGAGACAGGAGAACTTGCTAGAGACAGAGAGTTCTTCAGGCGGGCTGTGATAGCGATGTCCCGCAAGGGATATGCAACTACTTGATAATTGAGTGAAATTAACTTTTCTTGATGTATTTGTTCATTACTCTTTTCTTTCTGCCAAGAATATCAGAGAAGTTCTCAGACTAGTTAAATCAATATATAATAGTAAATGTAAAGTAAGGACCCTGTTTTCATACCAGGAGGTTTATTAGGGGATATGTGCGACATGAGATGATTAGGGGAAGTGTGGCCACAAAATGGACTTTCGTTTAAACCAATCCATATTAACTGCTTGATTGCAAGAGCTTGGATTGAAGATTGGAGTGGCCAGATAACAACAGCACAACAGGTATATGAGTAGGTTCATCAACGTACATCGAACTGGTACTGTTAATCGCAGGACGCTGTTGGAGATATTGTTCTACTTTTCTCTAATCTTGTTTTGCCTCACAGTGTCAGGATAAGAAGAGATTTCTAGAACAAGGGCTTTTGTGTGCACTTTATAAACAGTGTTTTTCATTACCTCTGTTATCTCTGAAGTCCATCTTTTTGCATGGATGACAAAAGGTGGAGGTATAAAGGGCCCTGAAAAGGTGATTGTTTCATTGTGTCACAGTTCACTGCTATAATTCTGTAATTTGTGGATTCTTCTTATTCAAACTATCTTAATCGACCACTTATTTAAACTACTCTTTGTGATTTGTATGGGATCTGAGCCTAAGAGTTATTATATGTTGTGCCAGTTATACACCTACACAAGTAGACCAGCACATCCTATTTCTGTTACGCTTTTTATTTACTAGGGTAGCTTTCCTAGGCCCCTACTTCAGTCGCCTCTTACGATATGCATTGTAAGTTACATTGTAACTATTCTTTGCTCCCCTTGCCCACCCTGGTAACACACAGGTGACAGTGAAGCTGCAATATTTTGCACCTTTTGGCTCAGCATACCCGATTTCGGCATGTGGTTTGTTTTTATTCGCTCTTTCTAGCAGTGACTAGTCTCCATGCTGACTACAAGGCGCCACCTGTGATTCTGCTTGGTAGAAGCAGTCTGTAGCGAAGTTCTAGAAACTGTTGCCTCTGAGAAAGTTGACTGCTTGATTGATTGATTGATAGGACCATCATCATTGCACTCAGTGTGTTACTATGTGAGCTCCAATCTCTTTCTTGCATAAGAAGATCTCAGTAGAGGATAGTGAATACAGATTACTACCACTAGTTATTTAGCACCAAGGTTGCTTTCAACTAAGTGACAGTCGCAATCTCTATTCTCATACTGAATGTAATTGTCCTGTATGTTCCTTTTCAAGTTGTGATGATTCTGCTTCTAATAATAGCCATCGATCACGATTGACGATGACAAAAGTCTGAGACTTGTGTTACCAGCACCTCTCTGGTGTGTGCAGAGGTGACCGTAAAGTCCAATCCTCGATTACAATCCCCTACCACAAGTGGGCATAGATGATTGAGGCTAGACATGTGAGTGTGTTGTATTTTAGCGCAGCTTGCTTTTTCTGTGCCTCAACAGTATGACGAGTCTCAGCTATGCAAGTTCCTCTTGTGTTATAGCGCCACATGTGGTGATCTTGCGCGAGGGATTCCCAGCATGCAGTGTCCATATCGAAGCATTTAGGAGACACTAAGTGTCTTTTAAAATTTTTCGGTCCACCAACTGATAGTCTGCCACCTTCAAGCTTGCCATACATCAACTGTTATGTGATGCGTTTATCAGGCATTTAAGCAACATGACCGGCCCATCTCACTTGGGCCTTCTACCTGAGGGTGTTCATGCTTGGGATCTGGCTCTTATGAGGGTTTCAGTATCTGGAATTTTGTCCTGCCAGTTTATTTTTAGTAGTCTGCATAGACCCTACCACAACGCTAGCTGTAAAACCCCAGCCCCCACAAAACCGGCACACAAAATAAAAAATTGCTTAAAATTCATGTATATTTTGTACTTCCATTTTCTTCAATGAATATTTTGCTTGTCGATTTTATTTGTTGTGCATAAACTTTGTTGTGTGATGATGACATTTATTATTAGACCACATTGTATTGAGGTTTGATGCATTATATCGATAACTTTGTCTGTCAGTAAACTATATGCATATTTAATCAAACTGGACTTGCATTTCATTTTGCTAAGGGGGTGATCCGTGTAAATAATAAATCGTCTATATTATTTTGTGTTTTCTTATTTAACTGATTGGCTGCCATAAGCCGCTGGGAGCACCACTGTGTATTTGTTTTTAGATCTATCTTAAAGAAAATTCATTTACCTGCAAAATGGTATATTACTCATACAAATCTGTTAATAATTAAGAAAACTGCAGCTGAATTTGTACATACACCTGCAATGGGAAAATAGGACATAAATTTTAAACTCAGCCACAACCCGTTTTTCAATTTGGTAGCCAATCAGTTAAATATGTACAGCATAAAAAGAATTATTTTGGTTGCATTAAACGACACTGTGGTTTGGAGAGAACAGTAATGGAAGGCATGATTCCTGGAGATATAGGCAGGGGAAGACCAAAACAAAGCTGGCAGCAGGATATCAAAGAAACCTTGAACATGACGTTTAGAATAGGTGGGAGAAATTGCTAGATTCTGCTAAATTGCTGTTACTTGGAAAAGTCAAGCAAGTCAAACTTTCAGTGTGTTCAACAAAGTCTTGAAAGCCAAAGAGTTAAATCTTAAAACAAAACTTCAAATATTAGGAAGCAGTGTCCTACAAGTATTATTATACGCTAGTCAGTGCTGGAAAATATAAAATTTTATAAATTCAGGAGAAGTGATGAAATCAGATTAATCTGGTCAACCACAATAACTGTAATAAAAAGGAGAAGATGGAGATATGTTGGGCATACCTTGCGAAGAAATTATCAAAGAATACCAAAGCAGGCATTGAAGTGGGAAGCAAAGGGTTCAAGAAAGAGATGACGCCTAAGGGAAACCCTGAAATGAACTTTGCTGAGAGGCAAGAAATATCGAACTCAATTCCGTGAAAGAGATTGAGCGAGTTGCCCAGGACATAGCGGTATGGAGAAATTACAAGCATGCCCTATGTAATGTATAACAGTGCGAGAGGAATATATATATATCTTAAGATGTCTGATGTGTGTCCCCCTATACACAGCTTCAGTTTACATCCAATATTCACCATTTTTTCTGCTAAATTTCATCATCAAAAGTTTAAATCAATAAAAGAAACAGTTTCAAAATTGGATGAATATTAGCTTTAAAATTAAATCGAATTCTTGATGTCCTATCCGACATTTAAGTCCGCCATCTTGGTTTAAAAAAAACACGTGGTTAAGAAAGCTTTCAGTCAAAGGTATATGATCCAAAAATTGCCAGATGTCCTCTACAAAATAGGCATGGATTACGTCCCTTGACGTATCATTAGTTTCGTTGCGCTTTCATATCATTACAGCTTCACTTTTCTGTTTCAAACTACACTATAGAAATTTTTAAATAATTAAGAATAATACGAAGGCACTACTTTGATTAGACGTGAAGCATTACAAGAACCACTCGACCCGTTAAAATCGTTTAACGACGACATACCCGATTCTTCTTCTGAGTTCTCACTAGATTGGGATTTCGTATTCTCGAATAAAGGCAGCCGTCTGCCTCAGATTATCAGCTAAGCCATACAGTTTGACGCTGGCGTAAGTGGGCCACCTCTTTCTTCTCAAGTCTGCATACTGGGGGCAGTTCTGTAGGATATAATTCCTATGATTTCTGCTTCCCCGTTTGTGCCGACCTCTTCCCGCAGTAAGTTTTGGCCACCGTTGAGATGGTAGGCCTGACATTCTTACTGCGTGGCTAAATCTCACAGGCAGATTGGCGGCCGTAGAATCCGTTATCCCATTCCACATTGTGAGGGTCGTTGCACCATGTTATGTGCCTTACGGCCTGGTGCATCCATTTTATGCAAGCATTTGTTTCGGGTTAGCATTCCCTAATATCCGATTCAAACCACTTCTTAAAAAATATCAGAAAATACAATTCATGCTATTAGATTACATCTTTTGGAAAGACTTACCTAATTTCTCATCAAGGATTAATAACAATTTTCACCCGTGCGTAGCGGGGTTAATTAGCAAGTGTATATATAAAATGCTGGAAAATGACTCACAACATCGTACACAAGTTGGAGACATTCGAATACAAATGTTTGAGGGGAAAAAAACGTGCACAGACCACTGCTCTGTCGCACTCTTGCCTTTTTAACCCCTGTTGTGGCATAGGCACTCTCAACCAACTTATGTTAGTTTATGGTTAGGGGGATTTTGTAGCTGGTGTTTTTTACCGGATGGGGTAGCCAGCACCAAGCCGTACCCGACCACGATCGGGTGAATTCTGGTTATATGAGCCAGTTAATCTGTAGTGTCTACCTACCATTTTCTACATGATTTTGACTTTTTCAGTCTAGGGCGTCGGCCATGAGATTAGTGAAAACGTTACCACTAAAAAGATAATGATAGTCTGATTTACGACAAATCTCTTATTAGGCACAATGTATACACTACCACCACAGCGTGTGAATGGCATCCCCATCTATCTCTACCCGCTTGCCAGACACCTCATGGTCGGTCGGTTTCCAAGTTCCCCTCATGGGGTCGGTTCTTGGTCAGTGTCAGCTCACTGACCCTGGAACCGCCTTGCCCTCTTCACCTCATCTTTGGCCCTACTATACTATTGCAACTATCGTTAAAAATAGCTAAACAATCAAATGATATACAGATATATGAAATCTTCAGGAAATTAAAACAAACAGCAGAGATAGAACATCACTAAAAGGCAAATCAGAATAATACAAGCCTCTCAATACAGGCGCATAACCTTGCCACGTGAAATAAAAGAGTTAGTGTGGCAATCAGCTATGATCTCAAAAGGAAAGAGCCATTATTATTTGTGTCTATCATCTGGTCTTCCTGGAACTGATGAATATTGAGCAGATTCAACCAGATATATCCATAGACCATGGGCGTCCAAACTTTAAGTAAGGGGAGCAAGTGACCCCCTTTTCCCTGAAAAATAGCTTTCTGTATTAAAAAAGTTTTATGCGAATCTGGTCCTCTACTTTATGATACTTGTAAACTACAAACTAATATTTATTTTTATTCATTTTATCACCCAGGTTTATGTTATGCGATAGCCCGCGTGCCCAGCGTGTTCGTAGCGCGTTGGACTACGGGTGACTAGTCCTCTGTAAGTGCGGGTTCAACTCCGCGAACTGACAGAAAAGCTACAGGTTCCCCAGATTTACGGTGTTCGTGGCACCGAGCCGAAGGGTTACGATGTCCATGACACCGAGCCGAAGAGCTTTCAGCTCAAGTGCTTCTGGATCGGAAAAGAAAAAAAATGTTATGCGATCGACTCATAGCACATTGGGAATTCGTACTCTGTCCACCGCTGCAGCAGCCATCCTAAAGTTCATTTGCTCATCGTACCCATGAGAAGTTGATTAGTATACCTTCTCTCTCACAGAAGACAGCACGCTCATTAACCGGCACTCCAGAATGCCCAGTTGTGTACAGCGTTGATTAACACTTATGTACAGTTATAAAAACCCAATTTTATGTGGACCTCGCTCTCATTACAGTCTGCTTAAAAAACTGTGTATTACAATAAGAATGGATTGGGAAGTCACTGCCCTAGCAGAAATAATTCTATACCAATTGAACATATCTTCGCCCGAGTAGTTACCAGGGCCCTAGGTTGGGGTGTAAAGAATCATCATCATCAGGTGCCGTCTCCACATCGAAGGTTGGCTGCAATGAATCTCCAGCATCCTCTGTCTTTTGCCTTGGTGTTGCACACTGTCAGACTGTAACCTGTCTATTTCTTAAAGTTTCCCTCCCACTTATCTCTCGGTCTTCGTCTTGCTCTTTCCCCTCAACTTTCCCCTCTAGTAAATGTTTTATCATGGTGTCATGTCTTTTTATGTGCAAAAAATACTTTACTTGTCTGAATTTTATTTCTCTTAATAATTGTTTCTTCATGTAAAGAATAGAACCACTGTTACCTGCTGCGCATGTCGTAAGAGGCGACTAAGGAGGTTTGGTTGAAATCAGATGTATGTGTCCTAAGCGTGTAGAAGTATATGCGTCTAGGGTCCTACCTTAGAACAGGACACTGCAGTCTCGGAGCACACCTCCACAGAATGGGTCTCATGGACACGGCAGCCTGCACCTGTGCAGCACTTAATCAGTCCCCAGAGCACATCCTGCAAGACTGCCCTAGTCTGAGTAGTGAGAGATTGGAGATCTGGCCAACAGAAACAACACTACAAGGTAAACTATGGGGAACCGGTGAAAACCTCAAGCGCACCGCCCTGTTTATGACACATACCGAAGTAGTTGCATAGCAAAAGTTGATCGCAGAAGAAGAAGGGGCCTACGAAACCAATGTGCAACGTATACACGTTCTTGGCAAAGATCAAACATATCACAAAGAGTGATTAAAATTGGTCGTAAAAACGAACGCAAAGAAGAAGAAGAAGAACATATCTTCACCATTAATAAAATGATACTGGACGCTACAGAGTTCGTGCACTGCCTCTGGCTAGAGATCTTTATGTGTAAGAAAGAGATCGGAGCACTATTCACCGAAGCTAATGTGTTCAGAGTAACTTCTCACAAAGTCAATGAATCGTCTCTGGCATCGAGAACTCCAGTTATTGGTTATTGGTTACTAAACTGACGTCATTGCACTCCGGGCAGACCCATAGGTGCTCAGTTTCCCCGAACAGATATCGAAGAGTATGCATACTGATGGTTCCCGTGGCTTGCTGATTAAACACACCGCTCACTCTGCCTCTCAGGCATCCAGTTCAACTTGTACAACGAGTAACTCCAAACTGTCTAAATCGCTTGATCGATTCAACATCGATTTTAGTGTCCTCATCCAACAGACAGTCGCGAAGAGACCGAAGAATATCCCCCTTATCCATCTTCAACTCCCCAACAATCGATGCTGTTGATGCTAGCCTGTCCGC
This sequence comes from Arion vulgaris, assembly GCA_020796225.1. Taxonomy (NCBI): domain Eukaryota; kingdom Metazoa; phylum Mollusca; class Gastropoda; order Stylommatophora; family Arionidae; genus Arion; species Arion vulgaris. The sequence continues at coordinate 37,547,300 of CM036754.1, forward strand.
TCTCTCATTACTGCAAACACCCGCATGTCCAGGACAGTATATCCACGTAAGCCTCTGAAGGTTAGAAACGTCTATAGACGACATTCACTCATACCGAAACCTGCCCTTCTGGATCTTGTGAAGCATCGACTGAGAGTCAGATACAACAACAGTCCCAGTAAATGAAGTTCCAGAGATCCAATAGAGGGCAGCAGTAACGACGTTAACCTCCATCCTCATACTCGAAGTAGTTGTCCTGTATGCCCCACTTCGCTCTGCAACAACCCTACCATGTGCATTAGCCAAGAAACCCCAGCCGGACTTCTTAACCCGTTGAACCGACCCATCGGTATATACAACAACATCATCATCCCTTGCATTATCTTCTATCAGCTGCTTAACTGCGAGATCAGCCTTCATGTTGCCCCAATATCTACATTCTCTTCCAAGAGTAATGATAACGTTGAAATAGTTGATCATGCTACCATCTGTTGGGATCCATTCTTCCCCTTTTGGTAGGGTCGCAACCGTAGTTACCTGGCCAATTGTTCTCTCAGCCTGTTCCATCCACGACATGTCACGCTTGATTCTCGTGACCTTAACATCATTAGTGTTCTTGTGCAGTGGATGTCTCTTATCCGCAGTAACCCGCATATATTCCTTGGTTTGGGCTATTGCATGACGGGAGCGTAGTGACAGAAGACCAAGCATATATCTCATCTTCACAATGGGGTATCTCTAGTGCAGCCCAGGACTATACGCATACCTTCATTCTGAACCCGCTCGAGTCGTTCACATTGTGGTCTTGATATCGTAAGAATTCAGAGTCCGTAATCTACCACGGACATAACCAGTCGATCGAACAAAAGGACAAGTAGTTTCTGCTCAAGGTGTGCGGCCACCATAACTTTGAGAGTCACAAGACAAGAGAGAACTCCAGTGCTATATTGAACCAATATTTATGTGTGGTAGCGAATCACGAACAATCAATCAATAAGATCACTGAAAGCCACATAGATGTGGTTTTACAGAAGGATGCTGAAAATTCCACGGACAGTTAAGAAAACAAATGTGAGACTTTAAAACAGCCTTGCAGGGAAAGAAACATCAAAAGAATAAGACAATCAAGGTGCTTCGTGCATATAGGCCTAATGCGAAGTGGAGGCTTAGAATATTTGGTAACAACGATTAAAATTCAGGAAAGGAGAGATCGGGGAAGACAGATGGAGATGTTAGATGGTCTGACTCTGACTTCGTTGTGCGGCAAAAGATCAACGTCAGAACTGATTAACTGTACAAAGGAGAGAGAGTTATGATCGTCTACGCCGGCAGACATGGTGATGGTACTTGACTGATTGATCTGCGAGGACAAACAACACGTGTGTGCGATCATTGAGATCAAGGAACTATCAGCACGACTGCAGCTTGCCACTTCAAGAAAGAAGCTAAGCACATCTGAGTCTTCGCTGAGCGAAGTCACAGCGGTTCTGTTAAAATGATTTTTGTCCTTTTTTTGCGCTATCGTTACGGATTTGTACGACAACTTGTATAAAACCGAATCGTTTCCGGTGTGAATTCTGCAGTTTCGACATCATAGTTTTGACTTTGTTATCGAGCTATTTTCTATGTAGCAATGAATAAGTGATAGAAAATGTATATTCGTTAACGCTAATACATTTATATAAATTACATAGTAATTAATGACAATGGGATGGATTCATATTCTTACTCGGAATGTTCTTATTCACTGTGGAAATGGGATTTCTAAAGACATTTTCTTCTGTTCATTATTAAGCAGGAATAAAAGTGAATGCGCGACTTTGATTCATGATCTTATAAAAGATCCATTGTTGTGTTGCAGAGTGACTAGCTGTATATTGAGACATCATTTGTTTGGAATTGCTAATCAACAGCATGTTTATTTTTCGACAAAAGCATCGGCTTCAGACAAACCACGAAAAGTGAAACATGCAAAGGAGAGCTCGCATTATTCGCAAGATGAAGATTCTGAAAACCAAAATCCTATAGTTAATAAAACTAATATTAAAACTTATAATAAAAGTGTACCAATAGTCTCCACAGTCAATACAACTAATAACAGTGTAAAGCAAGCTATTAGTGAGTCTGAAAGCGCTCCTCTACTTGACAATGACAGTTGTAGTTCCAGGCTTGAAAAATTGAAATCAAATATAAATAAAACCAGTAGAAAGAAATATTCATATGTGTTCAAACAAAATGTTGCAGGTATAGATAGTATATATCTTTTTTACTGTGATTTTGTTATGTGTCTAGAAAAATTGATTCCTGGCTGTAAGAGTGATTAACTTCAACCTGATGTGTCCACTGGTGGTTGATGCTTTTATTTTCAGACAATGAAACCACGTCTCACTCTCAGACATGTTCATTTAGTGTCAACACTGTGTGACTATGATGATATTAGTCAATTTTATACTGGATGAATAAGTAGTTGTAGATCAAACTGCTGTGATACTTTGCACTACTACACCTACTAAAATCATAAAATGTCTTGACGTAACACCAAGATCACAATATTCACTACGAAATGAAAATCGTGGCATATCCTTTACAGGACGTAGCCATCAAACATAGAAAACGAGTTGATTTTCTAGGCACCACTTATGCATTCAGTAGTTTGTCATTGCTTTCTGAACTGGGAGATCTATTTTACCTTTTGTAAAAATCTCACAGAAATGAATTTGTTTCCAAACTTGCCCACAGTGGAATTTGGACCAGGTACACTAGGGTTTGTGATCGAGTTCGCTACCACTTGAGCTACAGATGCTCACTATACATAACTAATAACACCAGTTGCTTTATTTATATGGATCTTGACCACAAGACAGCAAGATGAAACATTATTACAAACATTTAAAAACATTCTTAAGGTGAATTTTTGGGTTGAACAAGGATTAAAATAATATACTAAAAGTCAAAGAAAAAGAAGTAAACCAACAAAGAACCAGTGTTGTTAGTTGAGAGACATACTGAGGATGAGATTGGAGCACTTATGGACTAATTGGTTCTATGTGCAGCGATGATGATCCAACGACTAAACTAAGGATGAAAATCAAATACCCTCCCTGGAAATGTTTATTAGTTTTATTTTATTAGCACCTGCATTTTTAGGATAGTTGGAAATATGTGATTGACTGTTGCTAATTAGCTATGGTTTCAACATTTATTAAAAGTTTATATTTCTATACATGAAGCCAGCAATCAAAATCTGATCTGAATATGATCTTCTCTATTTGCACATAGTAAACTACCAACATAGTAACTTGTGAGCGTCTGTAGCTCAAGCGGTAGTGAGCTCGATTACAAACCCTAGCGTACCTGGTTCAAACACCACGGTGGGCAAGTTTGGAAGCAAATTCATTTCCGTGGGATTTTTACAAAAGGTAAAAATAGACCTCACCGTTCAGAAAGCAATGGCAAACTACTGAACGTATAAATGGTGCCTAGAAAATCAGCGACTCGTTTATTGTGGTTGATGGCTACGTCTTTTAGGATATGCCACGATTTTCATTTTCAAACTATCAACTAAAATTTGTTGTTTTTATTTATCCCCCCTCCCCACCTGAATACATTTGTGTGGACACTCATTGATATTGTAGGTTATTTTGCAGCATGAATGTAATGTTTGCAGAGTCTCAAAGTTAGTCTCCTAGAAACGCAGGAGTCTGGGGTAATAAAGCGAGCTGATAGTCTTGCTCGCATGACTATGATATCATACGGAACTGCAATGGACCAAAGGGACATTTTTAACACATTGATAGAGTATTTCTGAACAGAGAAGTTTCAGGGTTGTTAATTACGGCCACTGGCCAGATTAAAAGGTTTGGGTGTCGATATTGGTACAGCCAAAAAAGAATATCATACCAAATATGTAAAAAGATTGATTAATCAACATTGAACTGGCATGTTGGACTACTGGACACTGTGCATGATTTTTTGAGGTGGAGATTGGAGCACCTATGGACATGTCCGGAGTGCTATGTCGATAGTCCTCATATAACTGATAATGTCTACACAATAAAATTGTTCCACTTCTTTGCTGTATATATTTTGTATGAACATTGCCTTTCAGTGGCTGTTTTGTTTTTATTCTCAGAGAAGATTGCAACAGCAATATACAAACACAGAGAAAACCAAAATGCTCCAGTACTCGACATAGAAGCGGGTAATTATAAATAACATTTATTTTCATTTTTTTAAAAATTACTGTATGCTCTTTCACTATTGATGTATTTTGGGAATGTTTTTTTCATTGTTTTCTGTTGGAGGTATCAAAGACTGATTTTAAAAAAACCCAAAATAGTTAAAAATATTTTCATATATATATATATATATATATATATATATATATATATATATATATATATATATATATATATATATATATATATATATATATATATACATGGCCTTTTTCGTCTTTACAGACGGCACTTAGATATATATATAAGATGAAATCAGAGAAATGTCTGGTCAACCACTAGTAACAACTGTTATAAATAGGAGAAGATGGAGATAAGTTGGACACACCTTGAGAAGAAATGATCAAAGAATATCAAAGCAGGCATTGTAGTGCGATGTAAAAGGCTCAAGAAAGAGAGAATGACATAGCGAGACCCTGAACCGAACTTTGCTGAGAGAGGAAAGAAATATTGGTCTCAGTTCCATGGAAGAGATTGAGTGAGTTGCCAAGGATAGAGCAGTATGGAGAAATTGCTTGCAGGCCCTATGTGACGTATAACGGTATGAGAGTAATTATTATATTATATATGTATATACATCTATGCTGTTTCAGTCTTAACATTTGCCAGCAAGAGTTGGAAAATGGCCAAAGATATAGAAAGTAAGTTGAATGCATTTGAAAAAAGATGTCTGCTATAGTTAATGGCACTTGATTGTTGTTCAAACTTCAGATTGTTTCAAGTTTCTTGATAAAAGTTATTTGGGTAGAAAGCTCATATGTTTATTTGCAATCAGTATTTGACTTGAATTCAATAATGATGTTTGTTGTTTCTTTCCCCCCTCCCCAGGACCTGGTTTGGTCAGCAGAGAGCTCTTAAAACAAGGTGTTTCCAAAGTCGTGGCATTAGATGGGAACTCACATTTTTCAACTTTTCTTTTGGTAAGATTTTTAAATAAATATTTCTTTTTTTAACTGATTGGCTCATAGAAACGCTGGGAGTGCCACTATTTATTTGCGTGAAATTGATTTTAAAGAAAATTAATTTACCTACAAAATGCTAGATTCTTCTTCTTCGAACTCACAATATCGACCACTTGTTAACCACTCTTTGTGATTTGTATGTGATCTGAGCCTAAGAGCAATTGTACATTGGGCCATTTATGCGCCTACAAGTAGGCCAGCACATCTGATTTCTGCAGCGCTTTTTTTTACTAGTCGCTCTTACAAAATACCTCGTAGGTCACAATGTTACTATTCTTTGCCTCCCATGAGGGCCCCAGCAACACATGGGTGAGATACCAATTCAAGAACTGTCATGCAGACTCTAGAGAGAAATCTAAAGAAAAGTAGACTAAAAACAGTCTGAAGGAGATGCTCAATGTGGGTCAGATCGGGACGCCCTGCGAAGAATGGTCATGGACTGAGCTTCTTCACCCTTCGCACCTAGGGAGGCATAGATCCGCAACCAAGGCCTTCCAAGCCCACCTATACAAGGCCATCTTTCCAGATCTCTCCACTCTCTCACCATTTTCTTACATTCTGTCTCCTATCTCCAGGTGTTCCTGGGTCTTCCCTTACCTCTATTGCCCTAGGAGTTCCATCAGAGAGCATGTCTCATGATGCTGTCAAGGGGTTTCTTCAGTGTTTGTCCTATCCATCACCACCTTCAGCCCCATATTTCTTGTTCCACCTGCCATTGTCCCACAGCTCCCTGTTTGGGATGATGATGATGTGGGTCAGATTGGAAGGACACCCTGCAGAGAATGACCATGGGCCGAGCTTAGTGGAGAAAGTCTGCTGTCACAAGATGTGTTGACCACAGGCTGCTATGTCAGTCCCTACTCAAGAAAAAGGAGAAGATTCACATTGAAATTGATTTGTATTACATTTTCTGCAATAGTTAATGATTCGTTATGTTTGTGAGTCACCAAGTTAAATTAACTTGAAACCGTGGCATGAGAACTAGAACCCATGATCAACCAGGTTAATAGGAAAAAATGACGGTGGAACAGGCATACCCTACGGAAGACACAGCCGAGTGTCACTAGACAAGCACTTGAGTGGAACTCGCAGGAAAAGTGGAAAAGGAGACTCCCTAAACAGACCTGGAGACGAAGTCTTCTTGAGGAACCTGAAGAGTACTCCATTATCCTGGGAGACCGTAAAGAAAACAGCCAAAGACCAGGAAGAGTGGCGAACAACTGTTTTGAGGCCCTATGCTCCACGAGGAGCTGAGAGGAAAAAGTAATTAAGCATAGCTTTGTGTTGCTGTCTAAAAGACATTACATTTTCATTAACTCTTTCCGTATACAGTTATTTCCTCAGTTTTATACAGTTAATTCAAGGGTTGCCAAAAACACAATTTGAAAAAAAAAATTTGAACTACTTGTCAATAAATAAACATATATATATATATATATATATATGTTTATTTATTGACAAGTAGTTAGAATTTTTTTTTTTATCTTATTATATACTAATTTTAAGAAAACTGGACAGTCTGTTTGAACAACAAGGTTAAAAAGTAGTAGAAGTAAAACTAGAAAGACTTCATATAACAGAAACAACTCCATTGGCACAGTAAACGGTGATTGGCGTGGAAAGAGTCCATATTTTTTCCTTATTATTTTCTGACAGACATTACAAAGTGATGTTGGAAGTGACAAGTTCTGTGTTTTCAACTGGCGAATGGTGAATTTATTTTTGAAGCTGCACAGCTCCCCCTATAATCAGGATGTTCTGCATTTTCAGAATATGGAGTCAAAAGTAGCAGCAGCTTTGATGCCATCATCATCACCTCGTGATAGTAGTGGTAATTATTGTTATTTGTCTTTAAATTTTATGAGAAAATATAGCGAATTTTCTATAAAAGTAGAATATGGATTTAGTGAGCTCAATACGCCTGTGTATTGCTGGGGCTCACAAGGGGAGCAAAGAATAGTAACACTCGACCTACAAGACGACTGAGGTAGGGGCCTAGAGAAGCTACCCTAGTAAATATAAAGTGTTGCAGAAGTCAAATGTGCTGGCCTACTAGTAGGCGCATAACTGGCACAATGTACAATCTCTCTTAGGCTCAGATCACACAGAAATCACAAAGAGTGATTTAACAAGTGGTCGATATGGAGCATTTGAAGAAGAAGTGAGCTCGATCACAACCAGCGACCTGGTTCAAACTCCGCTGCCGACAGTTTGAAAGCAAATTTGTTAGCTTGGAATTTTACGAACAGTAAAAATAGACCTAACCATTTAAAAAGCACTGACAAACTACTGAACATACTAGTTGTGCCTAGAAAATTGACAACTCATTTACTGTGGTTGATGACAAAGTCCTGTAAAGGATATGTCACAATTTTCATTTTATGGCTTATGATAGGAATATAATAATATGGCCTTTTGCATCTTTGCAGACGGTCGGTTGACATTTTCATCACTAAGTCTTTCAGGACTTGATTTCTGTGTTATGTCTGAGTTGAAAGCAAGGATATTCTTCTTCATCGATCTTGGGTCATACGCTTAATTTACTGTGGACCAGAAACTGGGCAGTCAGCTTCAAGTCTGTCAGGTTTCCCCAAAGCTTAGTTTTCAGGTCGACTGGGTATGGCCACATGTTGCTTCTCAGCTCACCCAGGAGAGGACAGTCTTGCATTACATCTTCCAGTGTCTGTTCCACCTGCTGACACTGGCAGAAAGCTGTTTGACGTATTCCTAGTCTATGATAGTGTCTGTTGAGTCTGCAGTGTCCGGTGCGTAGTCGAAATATAATGACCTGGTCTGTTCTGCTTAGGTCTTTGAGGAAGTTTTTCCATAATCATATCCAGTGTTTGTCTTCCAGTCTGCTGCAGATTTTCTCTGTATGAGGGTGTGACCTGAAAAGATAAGGGTTGGTGAATTTCCTCTTTGGCACTACCCTCCTTGGCCAAGTCATCAGCACTCTCATTGCCTGCCTCTCCATTTGTGCCTAGCCTGGACAGATGATATGGGGAATGTGGCTTTCCCATTTTGCACAAACCCCTCTCTACCCTACTGTTTCATCCAAAGGAAAGACAGTCCATACTTTTGGAATTAAGCAGGGTGTGTCATGCGCTTTATATATGAATAGAGTATAAGATTACAAACGAGGAACTCAGAGAAAGAACTAAGCAGGTACCAGTGAAGAAAGATTTCAGGAAGAGACGCTGGAGGCTGATATTAATAGAATAGGTAAAACATGGAAAGAGTTGAAAGGGATGGCAAGAGGGAGGAAAAGCTGGAAGAAGTTTGTTGAAGACCTGTGTTCCGTTGGGAGTTGAAAGGTGAAGAATAAGAGTATATGAATACAAAAGGCAAGTTCAGTTTTTACCATTCCGAATAACTTATCAGGAATGATCAGGAACAAAACTAAGATAATGATGTTTAACTCAAATGTTAAGGCCGTCCTGTATGGAGCAGAGACATGGAGAGCAACTAAGGGAACACAAAAAGTTGAAGACATTCATCAATAGATGCTTGAACAGTATACTCCATCAGCAATTTTATGACAGGATCACAAACAGGGAACTGTGGGATAGAGCAGAACAACAGCATGTGAAACAAGAGATAAGGGGCAGATGGTGGCGATGGATAGGAAACCTGACAACATCACGAGACAGGCCCTTCGATGGAATCCCCAGGGTAATAAATTTAACACTTTCGCTGCCACGCATTTTTCAACAAAGTCTGGCCCAGTGCCACGCTTTTTTTCGGTATGATCAGTTTTCAGAGTGACAATTTCAAAAATCGTAAAAATAAACTAATAAACTTAGGACTTTTAAACTATGGAATAGTGTTCATATATTAATGAGCTACTAACCTGTCTATATGTGGAATCTATTCTTTATAATCCACAAGCTATTGTAGTAACTGATATCCCCATACCTATCCACAGTACGATATTCCGTCGTTTTTGCGTTGGGTGTCCGTCATCTACTCCTGTTCCCTGGAAATGTCTGCTATCGATTTATAAACATCGTCACATGAATCATAGTTCAAATTCATATCACATTCAGAGTTCGTTTTAACACTATCACTGGCTAAAAAGTCAGAAAAAGAGTCATTTTGGACATCACTATTCATCTACGACGTCCATTTTGAAAATTTTTGTTTACTTATGAAAAATCGCAAAAAATCGGACTTATACCAACGTTTACCGGTGTATATTACATCCGCCATTTCGGAGAGTTCGTCGAACAATACGGAAGTAGACGTCACGGAACCCGTTTTGGCAAGCGATACTCCCGTTTAAAAAGACATCGTCAACGGCACATGCTCGCCGACAAAAGTCGGCGGCGGCAGTGAAAGGGAGTTAGTACTTCGCCGACTTTTGTCGTCGGTGGCAGCGAAAGTGTTAAGGAAGACTCAGGAACACTTGGAGGCGAGAGTTGGAAACAGAATACAAGAAAATTGAGAGAGGATAGATCTGGAAAAGATTGCCTTAGATAGGAGGACTTAGAAAACCTTGGTTGTGGACCTATGTCTCCCTAGAGTTGAGGGGGCAGAAGAATATAACTTATGTATATTATTGTTTCAGTTCAGCAATTCAGATATCTGGGAACATTCATAACATCAGATGGAAGATGTACAACAGAGATAAGGAGTAGAATAGCTCAAGTGAAAACAGCTTTTATGAAAAATGAAAAACATACTGTGTGTGAATTCAATACCAACAACACTACAGAAAAAAATATTCCAGTGCTATATTGAACCAATATTCCTGTATGGTAGCGAATCATGGACAATGAACTAGTAGTCAGTAAGATCACTCTAAGCCACAGAGATGAAAATCCCATAGACTTTCCAGGAAAGTCCTTTATCCTGTGTAGAGTATCCAATGATTTGGTCTGCAGTCTTCCTGTGAAGAGTATCCTCTTCTTTGAACGCTCCCTATTGACCACTAATGAAATAACTCTTTGTGATCTGCACCTAAGAGCGTTTGTATGTTGTGCCAGTTATGCGCCTACAAGTAGGCCAGCACATCCGATTTCTGCAACGCTTTTTATTTACTACAGTAGCTTCCCTAGGCCCCTACCTCAGTCTCCTCTTATGATATGCCATGTAGGGTGCAGTGTTACTATTCTGTGATCCATTGGTGGACTCCGTCAACGCTGGCGTAGAGTATCCAATGACTTGTCTTATCATTAAATGTTTTGCAGTTCTCTATCAAATTGTCTGGAGCATCTGGCCAAATTGATTAGAGCAAGGCTCCCATTCAGGTCTATCCCCGGTAAAGCCAAGGGTTTTTTTGTTGGGCGTAAAGAAAAAATCATAAGTTGAACAGTTTCATAGTGACTGCCTGTGCAGCCATTAAATTCCTCATGCTCATGTTCGCCCGTCCTACACCGGCCAAAAAAATGATAACACAGGCAGTTAAAGATAGTTTTTTTTATATCAAGTTGTCAACCTCTTTTTCATGTTCCCTCTGGATTTCCAGATATTGTTTACCCAGAGAACAATAATCACATTTCTCATAGGAGAGAACTACTACTGCCTTGTAGCTTGATTGGGGACAATCAAAGGCAAGCGGAGCAAACCCACACAAAACTGGACGGCAGGCAAACCAAGTAGTAAAAAAAAAGACTGGTGACCTGGGTAGATGACGCTCAGCAAACCAGGAGGGAATGTTATCTAAGGGTAGCTACCTTAAAAGAAAATATCAACCTGCTGCCTTGCAAGTCGACTGGGGAAGCCCAAGGCTGACTGAGAGCGAACTCAGTATACGCTGGCTAAAACCGGACACATCGCCGAAGGTTAAGCACTAGTGCTCCAAATGGCACTGAAGATGTGACAAAACACACCAATGCTAATTATGGTACACCGGTCTGGGCAGTGATTGCGCACGAGAGAGAGATATTGTTTACAATTTTAAAAATATTTCAACTATATCCACAGAAGTAGCTTACAGTTTGATCTCTATTGGAGGAAAGAACAACAATGAACATTTTATTTATTACATTGTGAGAAATCTGCCTAATGAAGATACAATTCTGGCGCATGATCGAGTCGAGTTCTTTTTCCTTGCTCATCCAAAATTCAAGCATGTAAGTTGTTATTCTGTGGTGTCTGTAGTTGAACTCTTAGTGGACCTGGGCAAATTTGCTTTTAGAGTAAAAAATGCCCTGTAAGGAGTTAATTGGTTGTGAGCTCAATCACGACCCAAGAGTACCTGGTTCAAACTCCGCATTGGGCAGTTTGCAAGTAAGAGGCCACTGGGGTAGGAACATAGGTAAGCTATCCTAGTAAATAAAAAGTGTTTCAGAAATCTGATGTTTTTGCCTAATTATAAGCGCTAACCGGCACAACGTACAATCGCTCTTAGGCTTGGATCACACACAAATCACAAAGAGTGGTTAACAAATGGTAGATAGGGAGCATTCGAAGAAGAAGAAGTTCCCACAGATTTTTACGAGTGGTATAAATAGACCTTGCCGTTCTGAAAACAATGGCAAACTACTGAAAGTTTTAGTGGTGACTAGAAAAGCGACGTTTCATTTACTGTGGTTAATGGCGATGTCCTTTAAGGGATATGTCACTATTTTCATTTCATGTAGTTATTCAATGTTCTGCACATGACTCTGAATCCATTAGAGTTGAATGTCAGCTAGTCATTCTTAAAAAGGGTGAAAAGGGAAAATTAGTAGCCTGCTGATGACCTGTGGAACACACAAGCTAACCCCACCTCTCAGTGGTGTAAGCCGTACCTCTGCAGTCGGAGAAGGCCCACCTGTACGGCGAGGAAACCAATAAAACGGTAAGCAGGCTTTCACGCAAAAATCATTCAGAAGTTCCACACTAGGCGCCATGGCTCCCCGGAATTCGTAGCAGGCTAATGCAGAAGAAGAAGAAGTGGTGTAAACCAAGAAACTTTGACCTTAAGGTCCAAGGCTAATGAGGCTCTGGCTTGTCTAGAGGTAAGGGCTCCCATAGGTCAAAACTTTTTTAAGTAGAAAGGCCACCCGAGTGGTTACCAGGGCCCAAATTTGGGGTGTAAAGAATAGAACCACTGTTACCTGCCACACATGTCGTAAGAGGCGACTAAGGAGATTTGGCTGAAATCGGATGCACGTGTCCTAAATGTGTAGAAGTCTAAGCATTGGTGCCTACCAAACCAATGTGCAACGTATACACGTTCTTGGCAAAGATCAAACATATCACAAAGAGTGATTAAAATTGGTCGTAAAGAACAAACACAAAGAAGAAAGAAGAAGTAGAAAGGCAAACTCGAAGTAAATAAATCATGCAGAAACTGGATGTGCAGTCCTACGAGAATGTAGGCACCTAACTAGCACAACAAACTCACACTTGAAGTTGCAAATTACATACCAACCACAAAGAGTAGTTTAATAGATGGTTGGTATGGAACAAATTAGCACATCCTTGTAGGCGCATAATTGGCACAACATACAATTGCTCTTAGGCTTAGATCAGATATAAATCACACAGAGTTGTTAACAAGTGGTCGATATGGAGTGTTTGGAGAAAAAGAAGTACCACTTATGTGATTTGTATGTGATCCGAGCGTAAGAGTGATCGTACACTGTGCCAGTTATGCGCCTACAAATAGGCCAGAATAGCTGATTTCTGTGATACTTTTTATTTACTAGGGTAGCTTTCCTAGGCCCCTGCCTCAGTCGCCTCTTACGACATGCCTTGTAGGTCGCAGTGTTACTATTCTTTGCTCCCTTGTGAGCCCCAGGAAACACACAGCGTCATTAGGATTATCAAGTGCTATATTTACTCAGTATTTTTATTGTTAAAAACGTGGACAATGAACAAGAATTTGGAAGACAGCCGTTGAGATGTAAATAGGTCATATGTCATGAAAATAAGAACAGACAAATTAAAAAGTTATTCAAAAACTATAATCGAAGAAAGAATTACTATAGGGAAAATCCAACATATAAAATATTTCTTCTTTTCCTTTTCACCTCCGAGCAGGCATAAGTCCACCACCAAAGTCTTGCAAGCTTTCATGGCTGTGATTTTTTAAAGTTAACTGTTTTTACAGTGTGGAGTAGCCAATCCCATGCCAACCCTCCACTTTAGCTGGAAGCAGCATGTGTAGGAATAGTGGTTCTATTCTTTACCTCGAATTTGGGCCCTGGCAACCACACGGGTGTCACTTTGATCGGACAGGAGAGACGAGTAGGTGCATTTTCTGAGATTCTCATCGTCTGTATTGCGATCAGATCTTGAATCAGACATGAATGCACCTACCCTTCTACTTATACCAGAGTAGCTCTCCTTCGATCCCTACCCACTTAGCCAGACATTAGTCTGTTACCAGGCCACCCGTGAAGGTGGGGTAGGGTCTTGGTCAGTGCCCGCTAATTTACCTTGGCTGCAATTTATATCCTATGTTGTTGCGCCTGCAGCCCAAAATAAAGTATTTAGGACACATAAAGAGACAATACATTGATCAAAACCTTATTAGAGGGGAAAGTTGAAAGACAATGAGCAAGAAGAAGACAGAGGCTTAAGTGGGAGGAAAGCATCAACAGATGGACAAATTACAGCATGGCAGAGTGCAACATAAAGTCAGGGTATGTTGGGGGTCCATTGCAACTAACCTTCGATGTAGATACAGCACCTGATGATGATGAAGAAGTAGTTTTAACAAGGGCTTTCAAACTGCATTGAGACTTTCAGGAATGACATAGGTTTCAGCCATGGACAAGACTCAACAAACACTTATATAGACTAGGAATAAGTCAAACAGCTCTCTGCCAGTGTCAGCAGGTGGAACAGACACCAGAGCATATCCTGCAAGACTGTGAGCTGAGAAGCAACATGTGGCCACACCTGGTCGACCTGAAAACTAAGCTTTGGGGAAACCTGACAGACCTGAAGCTGACTGCCCAGTTGTGGTCCACAGTAAATTAAGCGCATGACCAGAGATCGCTGAAGAAGAAGAAGCCATGGACATCATAGTTGTTTCTCATGATTTCATTATATGGCCATGATAATGAGACACACTTTTGTGACTCATGGGGGACAAGCTGACGTAGTTTATAAACTGTGTTTATAGAATGCCATGATGGTCTTCCTCTTACTGGTTTGGCTACCATGATGGAGTTTTTGTTAGTGGACTGGCTAGTATATTAGACCATGGCCTCTGTTAGTTGACAAGAAATGTAAATATATGTTGATCTTATTATTTTTAATTATACTTATACGTTAAATGTAATGTTTTCTTTGCAGAAAATTGATTACATTGCAACATTTAAGATGGTAGATCCTGGTGAACCATCTATAATTAGAGACAAGACAATAGCCACACATTTTGGTTACATTCATGCTCTGATTTATCTCTTGTATGATGTTCAGACCATAGACCAGGTAACTTCATCTGATGTTTGTCGTATATGTCTTTTTCACCCGTGTGGTGCCGGGGCCCGCAGTAGAAGCAAAGAATAGTACCACTGCGACCTACAAGGCATGTCGTAAGAGGTGACTGATATAGGACCTAGGAAGCTACCTAGTAAATAAAGAGCATCGCAGAAATCGGATGTTCTGGCCTACTTGTAGGTGCATAACTGGGACAAAGTACAATTGCTCTTAGGCTCAGATCACATACAAATCACACAGAGTGGTTAACAAGTGGTTTATATGGAGCATTCGAAGGAGAAGAAGCTACTTATATTGAACAATTTTATCTAAACAATAAATAAGTGGATTGGCTCTGTTACTATAGCAGCCAATACATAGAGCTGACATTCTGAACGCTTTCGCAGTACGCTACCGCAAAGAGGATTTTTATTTAAACCAATCCACCTCAACTAGAACAGTGCAACAGGTACACGAGTAGGCTCATCAATCAACATCGAACTGGTATGGCTAGTCGCTGGACACTGTTGTAGATATTGTGAAGAATATCAGAGAACCTTTAAACATCTCCGGGGAGCAATGAAGATATTCCAAACTGAAACTGTACCTCCACGCTACACAGATCCTCCCCCGCCCCAGTTTCTGTTACTAACTTATGTGGTGTATTGTAGAGACTTATTGCCAGCCTCTTATAATGGGATTATTTCTATTTCAGTTTAATGCAGACGACTTTTATCCTGCTTTCAACTCAATCAAAGCTAAACAGGTGAGTCTGGTATACACATATATAATACCTACCTTTTTGTTACCTGTTTTCAGGTAACTGTTTTGTATAGAAATGGTTGTACTGTTTTCTTAAGAGAATTTTTATTTACATTTTTGTTCGCCGGCTATGTAGTCAGCCGTAGTCATGATGCCTATTAATATATATCCCAGACTGATTTTTGCGTGAAGGCTGGATTTCCATATCACCAGTGTCCCTCTCCATTCAGACAGGCCGTACTCCGACTTTAGAGGTTTTATGATAATCAAATGTAAAAGAATAAATTAACCCTTTCGCTGCTACATACTTTCCGAAGGTTGAGCTAAAAATAGCTACTCTTTGTTTCTAGGTCACAAACGTGAATGTACGCCTATTGCAGTGACAGTAGCAATGTGTAACTTGTTAACATGTCTTTATCCCACAGAGGAGAGATAATAACAGACGTGTTAATGCGTCTTTTAGAAGTGAATGGGAAAAACGTATATACACGCGTCCTTAGCAGCTAAAGGGTTAAGAACCAGTACATCAGAATAAATGAAAGCCTAAATAAAATATGGAGCTCCAAGTTTGATAGTTTTAAAACTAAATTATGAATTTTCAATTCCAATGATGTATCAATCCTACTGGGGTGAAGGGCAGTGAGAGAGCGGATGTACTGACAAGTAATGCTGCGATCAAGAATGGGCCTTCTTTCTATGGACAAAAACGACATCATCAATACTCTAAGACAAAACATACGCTCTGAAGATTTCAACGAAGAAGTTAAAGGATATTCTTTAACTCGGTTGCACAAATTATGCATAACGTTATGTGCGGCAAGATGGGAAAACCATGAAAGAAACCCCAGTCGATACATCAACCAACACAGAACGGGAGTTGTTAGTCTAAACACACTGAAATACTTGCTTGAGAAGAGATCGGAACAATTATGGGCATGTCCGACGAAGATGATCCTCAAATGAACAAGCAATCCTAACATATGCCAGCAAGAGTTGGAAAATGATTAAAGATATAGAAAGCAAGTTGAATGCATTTGAAAATAAATGTCTCGGAAAATAATGAACATTAAATATGCCAAGTTATTCAGAATTTATTAAATCAGAGAAATGTCTGGTCAGTCACTAGTTACAACTTTTATAAGAAGGAGAAGATGGAGATATACTGGGCATACATGGATAAGAAATAAACAAAGAATAACAAAGCAAGCACTGAAGCAGGAGGCAAATTGTTCAAGAAAAATAGGACGCCCTAGGGAAGCACTAAAACTAGTTTTACTGAGAGAGGCAAGAAATATCGGACTCAATTTCATAGAAGAGATTGAGCGAGTTGGATAGGACAGAGCGGTATGGAGAAACTACTTGCAGACCCTATGAAACGTATAGCGGTTGAGAGGACGTCAGGTGTCATGCCAGCTGGCATAAGCGATCATGGATCTTCACAAATCTCTGGTATTTGCTATCATCTCAGATGTTGATGCTCCTTCGTGCCATAAAGTCAGGCTATCAAAAAAATTTTTCCTCTGTCTTGTCTTCTCTCGATTTTACTGGTTGTCACAGTGTGTTCTTATCCTCCCTTCCTCATTACATGCCCGAAAAATGATGACTTCCTCTTTCTTATATTGATGATAAGCTTTCTCTGTGTCTTGACCTCATTCAACACCACCACATTTGTCATCTAGCAGTCCATGGGATTCTCATCATTCTTCTGTAAAACTACATCTCTGAGAGGACTATAATAATATATTGCTCAACTCTTAGTGGACCAGGATAAAGTCATGTTTTACAAGCCATTTGTTTTAGAATAAAAACTGCCCTCCGTGTGGCTCCTGGTAAAAGGCATCTAACCCAAAGCCATGTAGTTTGGCTTTTGGTCTACAAGGAGTTAATTGACAGTGTTCATTATAAACCTATCCTTCAATAATTTGAATCATTTTGTTTTCTTCTAGGACAAATCGATAGATCCTTCTAAAAGGTTATTGATTCGGATGCAACTGAAAAGAAACGTGAAGGAGCTTCTTCCTCTTGAACATCATACTCCCTTTATGAACTTCTTACATCAGTTATACAGGAAGAAAATAATGAGAACTATACCTACTATGGAGTAAGTTTGTATCATTTTTTGGGATATTTTAACAAATTGGTTTAGTGGTTAGAATTCATTGATTGATTCTTCTTGTTTGTCTTCTATGAATTCAGGCGTAGACATGGCGTCCAGTATGGTGCTTCTGTCTGATTTTTGCGTGAAGGTTTGCTTTCTCTATTATCAGTGTCCCTCGCTATTCAGGCAAGCCTTCTCCGGCTTAAAAAATAGAGATATTATTTAATAATTGATTGACTTGACCATCATCATTGCACTTCGGTGAGTTACCATATGTGCTCTGATCTCTTTCTTACATAAGAAGATCTCAGCGGCTGTGCACAAACTCTGTAGCACCGGTGCGGCCCGATGTAATTTTGAAGATGAGGAAGATATTTTGTAGGATTTTTAACTTTTCTAATGAATTTTGTCAGGACAGCGACTTTCCAGTCTGCTCTTCTCGATTTTGAACTGCCAGTGGTTCTTTTTGATGCTCAAATTTAACACAGGACCTACATTTTTTATCATCCGTCTCCGATAGGACCAGGAACTCGATCTTATTTACAGTGAGATCAGGGCTCTCTGGAAAAATGTGTTGATGGGCTCCACAAGGGAGCGAACCAAGTACCTTTGGTATGAGAGGCGTGCACCGAACCTCTATGCCACAGAAACCCCATCAATGTTAATACACCTTTCGTGTTCAATTTATCTTGGTTGTTAGAATTCAATATTTATTAGACATTGAGGTGTGCGTAGAAATGTGTACGCACCTGGAGGAGAATAGTAGGACAAGAACTGAAAGAAATGAATCGTAGCAGGAACAGAATACAGAGGACAGCCAAGAATAGAGAAGAAAGGTGTGCATTTGTTGCTGCCCTAAGTGCCAGATGTAGGTGATTAACCTATCGGTGAATCAGGGTATGTCAACCCTGCATGCAAAGACTGGACTCGGCAGACTGTGCGGAAGAAACCATACTCTGGTTCAACGGGAAAGACGTGTGTGCCAGCAACGTGTTGCAGAGCTTATTGAGCACGGCCAGGCAAGTAGAATGCCCCAGGTATCTGCTGCACCCAGATCCTTCTCTAGTCGTCTTGACTTTGTCCTGCCACTGAACATAGAACAAATTGGGCGAGAGAGTGTGATCAACTCTTTCTCACTTTAAACCAAATCATTTACAAGTCACCCTTTCATCCAACTTGGATGAAAAATGGTGATCGTCATCATCCGTGATGGACGGGCATCATCATATCAAGCGTCAGGGGCGTCACAGACTAGAGAGAGAGAGAGATGTGTAGAGGCTTAAAGTCAAGGTAGTTACTTTATTGCACCAGATTTCCCAATTTGCTTTTGTCCCCCTCCACCAAGTGGTGGACTGAGACACAGGAAAGTGATAGAAGGAAGGTTTTAAACGTTTCTAAAGCTGAAGGACTGACTTCAATGCATCGGGTTTTATCCCATATAGCTTGGTCCATCTCCACAGAAGTTGCACGCCACCTGCCAGAGTATTGTACACAACACAAACTCCGTAGCTCCAGCATCAATCATAGGAATCTCATGAAAAAATTGCACATATGACTCGGCGATGCGTATTAGAACCCATAACCTTCAGAATGACAGGCAAACGTTTTAACCACTTCGCTACAGAGACCCTTATTACCCCTATAGGAAATAGCTGAGCCTGAAAACTGTTAAGTGCAGATATGGACAGATCTGTATTATGAACTGGGTAGGATTTTTGTCGCGACTTTGGTCCATAGAAGTTTAGTATGACTTACTTGACTTATTCCTTTCCGCTCATCGTGGAGCATAGGGGCTCAACAGTTGTTTTCAATTTTCCCATTCTCTGGCTGTTTTCTTTATGGTCTCCCTGGATAGTCGAGCATCCTTCAGTTTCTCAAGAAGACTTGCGTCTCCAGGTCTGTTTAGGCGTCCTTTTCCCGTTTTCCTTGCGGGTATCACTCAAGTGCTTTCTTGTGACACTTGACTGTGTCTTCTGTAGGGTATGCCCTACCCATCTCCATTTTCTCCTCTTAAGCTGGGTCATCATGGGTTCCTGTCCTGATCATATCCACAGGTCTATGTTTGCAACTCTTTAATAACCATCTCAGTCTGAAAATAGAAGCTTAGTATGCATGAGAGCTATTATTCAGTTGCACATTTTCCTTCTTTATACAGGATGCTAGTCCCTGGATGTGGTCTGCGGATGTTGTTGAAAGGCTTTACCATGATGGATATGATTATCGCAACTAATCCAAATAAATTTCTAGAACTTTACAAGGTTTGTACATTTCTAATGATATACAAGTTTGCATTTAATTTTCATTATGCCAGACCTTGCCTTCAGCTTGTACTTTTGTTGTTTGTTGTAGACCCTTCTCCTATAGTGCGTTTCACAATGTTTTTTCAGTGGTTATGCTATAGACCCCCACTAAGTACCAATACCAAAACAAGACCACTATTATAATATGAGCAGATTTGAACAAATTGTCATTCTGCGCTTCAGAACAAGACACAATTGGCTCCACAGCCACATGTATACAAAATTCAAGATTGGCAATTCAGCCATGTGGACATGCACATCAGACTGCAGAGCACATACTTCAAGACTGCCCCAAATATGATGAGGCAAACTCACTGGCCTAACAAAGCAACGCTTAACAGAAAACTACAAGGACCTCTGTGTGAGCTGCAAAGACAGTGATGTTTATACAAGAGACAATATTTCATGCGAACAAAAGGAAGGAAGGGAGAAGAAAATAACTGAATACCGCATTAACTCCTTGTGGACCAAATGCCACTCTACATGGTTTTGGGTTGGCGCCTTTTTACCAGGAGCCATACTAAAGGGCGTTTTTAATTTTCAAAGCAAAGATCTTGTAACATGGCTTTTTCCCTGGTCCACTAAGAGTTAATGACATTGACACTGTCCTATACCTCTGCCATTTTGAGTAGAGGCATTATTTGCAAGCAAGTTTCCTGCCCCGCACTCCAACATGACTGTCTGTACAACCATGTCAGGGTCGAGGTGTGACCGTTGTATACATTACGCAGCATTGTCAGGTCAGCGACTATTAACAACTGTTATCAGTTATATGAGTATTATCATCATAGCACTCGGACATGTCCATAGGTGCTCCGATCTCCGCCTCAGCAAATCCAGCAGCGTCCAGCGGCCCAACATACCAGTTCGATGTTGATTAATCAATCTCCTTGCATATTTAGTATGTCGTTCTTTTCGGCCTTCACCAATATTGACACCCATCTCTCTCAATCTGGTCAGTGAGTGGGATTCACAGCCCTGAAACTCTTCTGTTTGGAAAGACTCAATGCGTGAAGAATGTCATTTCGATCCATGGCAGCTCCCTCAGATATTGTAGCCAAGCCAGCCAATCTATCAGCTTGTTCATTACCCTAACTCCTGCATGCCCAGGGACAAAAATGAAGGTGATTTCTCTGATCATTGTCTGTACCAGTACATCCACCCAATTACGTCTCACCATTCCTGATTCGACTTTACGAATCATGTTCATGGAGTCACTGAGTATGAAAACACCAGAGTAGTTGTGAGATGCCAACCATTTTACCGACTCCGTAACCGCCTGAACCTCCATTGTCAAACTACTTGTGATTTTTGCATAGGCCCCACTGGCCTCTCTTATTATTTTTCCTCCTGAGCATGCTGAAAAACCCACGCACAGCGTTGTTGGCGAATGACTGAACCATCTGAACTATTATAAGAAGGAGAAGATGAAGATATGTTGAACATACCGGGAAAAGAAATGATCAAAGAATACCAAAGCATGCACTGAAGGGAGAGGCAAAGGTTCAAGAAAGAGAGGACACCCTAGAGAAACCCTGAAACAAAATTTGCTGAGAGAGCGGCAATAAATAGCTTGTTTATAATTAATTACATGCCGAACATAATATTCATTTGTGTTGATAAAATTCTCCGTCCCATAAATAATATCATTTTTGGCTTGATTTATTTTGTTTTAATTTATTCTTTTTCTCTACAGGTTATGTTGAACTGGCCAGAATATTTATCTTCCCTCTACATAGTCATCTCACGATGAAAATGACAGGAAGTGTTGATAATTGCAATATTTTAGATGAAGATTAGGTGACCTGCATGTGTTCCATGTTCAAGCACTGCGGTGGGCAGTTTGGAAGCAAATTCGTTTCTGTGGATTTTTACCAACAGTAAATATAGACCTCACCATTCAGAAAGCAGTGACAAACTACTGAATGTAGAAGTGGTGTCTAGGAAATTTACTGTTGACTCGTTTACTGTTGTTGATGACTAAGTCCTGTTAAAGAAAATGCCACGATTTTCATTGTAGGAGATACCAAATTTGTGACATGTATTGTAGCATCTGTAGCTCAAGCGGTAGTGAGCTCAATCACAAACCCAAGAGTACCTGGTTCAAACCCCACGGTGGGCAAGTTTGGAAGCAAATTTGTTTTCCATGGGATTTTTACAAAAGGTAAAAATAGACCTCACCGTTCAGAAAGCAATGGCAAACTACTGAACGTATAAGTGGTGCCTAGAAAATCGAGGACTCGTTTACTGTGGTTGATGGCTACGTCCTTTAGGATATGCCACGATTTTCATTGTAGGAGATGACAGATTTGTGACAGAAATTGTAGGAGATAACAGATTTGTGACATGTATTGTAGGAGATAACAGATTTGTGACATGTATTGTAGGAGATAACAGATTTGTGACATGTATTGTAGGAGATAACAGATTTGTGACATGTATTGTAGGAGATAACAGATTTGTGACATGTATTGTAGGAGATAACAGATTTGTGACATGTATTGTAGGAGATAACAGATTTGTGACATGTATTGTAGGAGATAACAGATTTGTGACATGTATTGTAGGAGATAACAGATTTGTGACAAGTATTGTAGGAGATAACAGATTTGTGACAAGTATTGTAGGAGATAACAGATTTGTGACAAGTATTGTAGGAGATAACAGATTTGTGACATGTATTGTAGGAGATAACAGATTTGTGACAGAAATTGTAGGAGATAACAGATTTGTGACAGAAATTGTAGGAGATAACAGATTTGTGACAAGTATTGTAGGAGATAACAGATTTGTGACAGAAATTGTAGGAGATAACAGATTTGTGACAAATATTGTAGGAGATAACAGATTTGTGACATGTATTGTAGGAGAGATTTGGGACAGGTTTATCTCCAAAATACGTCAATGTTCTCATTCTTATTTGTAGCAATCAGTCAGTTTTCTTTGATTTTGAGTTCTTTCTGGATAGATCTATTTGTTCTATTCTCTGTCTTACCTAACGCTACTAATTCTTTCGTCTTTAACTGTATTTCTTGCAGTTTCTATTTAACTACCACTTCTGTAAATATATAATTTTACTTAGGGACACTAAGACATTGCTAGATACTAAGACATTGCTAGATACTAAGACATTGCTAGATACTAAGACATTGCCTGACACTAAGACATTGCTAGACACTAAGACATTGCTAGATACTAAGACATTGCTAGATACTAAGACATTGCTAGATACTAAGACATTGCCTGACACTAAGACATTGCCTGACACTAAGACATTGCCTGACACTAAGACATTGCTAGACACTAAGACATTGCCTGACACTAAGACATTGCTAGATACTAAGACATTGCTTGACACTAAGACATTGCTAGATACTAAGACATTGCTAGACACTAAGACATTGCTAGATACTAAGACATTGCCTGACACTAAGACATTGCTAGATACTAAGACATTGCTAGATACTAAGACATTGCCTGACACTAAGACATTGCTAGATACTAAGACATTGCTAGATACTAAGACATTGCCTGACACTAAGACATTGCTAGATACTAAGACATTGCTAGACACTAAGACATTGCTAGATACTAAGACATTGCTAGATACTAAGACATTGCTAGACACTAAGACATTGCTAGATACTAAGACATTGCCTGACACTAAGACATTGCTAGATACTAAGACATTGCTAGATACTAAGACATTGCTAGATACTAAGACATTGCTAGATACTAAGACATTGCTAGATACTAAGACATTGCTAGATACTAAGACATTGCTAGACACTAAGACATTGCTAGATACTAAGACATTGCTTGACACTAAGACATTGCCTGACACTAAGACATTGCTAGATACTAAGACATTGCTAGAGACTAAGACATTGCTAGATACTAAGACATTGCCTGACACTAAGACATTGCTAGATACTAAGACATTGCTAGATACTAAGACATTGCTAGATACTAAGACATTGCCTTACACTAAGACATTGCTAGATACTAAGACATTGCTAGATACTAAGACATTGCTAGATACTAAGACATTGCTAGATACTAAGACATTGCTAGACACTAAGACATTGCTAGATATTAAGACATTGCTAGATACTAAGACATTGCTAGATACTAAGACATTGCCTGACACTAAGACATTGCTAGATACTAAGACATTGCCTGACACTAAGACATTGCTAGACACTAAGACATTGCTAGATACTAAGACATTGCTAGATACTAAGACATTGCTAGACACTAAGACATTGCCTGACACTAAGACATTGCTAGATACTAAGACATTGCCTGACACTAAGACATTGCTAGACACTAAGACATTGCTAGATACTAAGACATTGCTAGATACTAAGACATTGCTAGATACTAAGACATTGCTAGACACTAAGACATTGCCTGACACTAAGACATTGCTAGACACTAAGACATTGCTAGCTACTAAGACATTGCTAGATACTAAGACATTGCTAGATACTAAGACATTGCTAGATGCTAAGACATTGCTAGATACTAAGACATTGCTAGATACTAAGACATTGCTAGATACTAAGACATTGCTAGACACTAAGACAGTGCTAGACACTAAGACATTGCTAGACACTAAGACATTACCTGATACTAAGACATTACCTGATACTAAGACATTGCTAGATACTAAGACATTGCTAGATACTAAGACATTGCTAGATACTAAGACATTGCTAGACACTAAGACATTGCCTGACACTAAGACATTGCTAGACACCAAGACATTGCCTGACACTAAGACATTGCCTGACACTAAGACATTGCTAGACACTACATATCAAAGAAGCTGACGCTTATGAATTGAGATGTTTTATATTTTGTGTATCTGAAACAAGATTTTGCCAATATAAGATGTGACAATGTTGTGTACCATGGACATATTGTGTTTGCCTCAATAAATGCATGTTGATACCTGTTTTATGTGTTAGTTTTACAAGTCGATTTTCAGAACTGTTTTCTTACTTTTCTCCTATCATGTTTTGCCTCACAACGTCAGGACAAGACTAGATTTCTATATGGGCATTTGTGTGCCAGTTATGCACCTACAAGTTCTCACACAACATCCATATATCCAATCTTGATCAAGTATGCCGACCGTGTGTTGCCGGGGCCCACGGGGGAAGCAAAGAATAGAAGCACAGTGACCTACAAGACATGTTGTAAAAGGTGGCTGAGGTAGGGGCCTAGGAAAGCTATCGTAGTAAATCTTATTTCTGCACATCCAATTTCTGCTACGCTTTTTGTTTACGTGTGTAGCTTCCCTAGGCCCCTACCTTAGTCGCCTCATACATGCCTTGTAGGTCACAGTATGACTATTCTTTGCAAGCACCAGTAACACAAGGGCAGATTATTTATATGAGGACTATCATCATAGCACTCTGGACATGCCCATATGTGTTCCGATCCCTGCCTCAACAAATCCAGCAGTATGAGGAAATGATAAAACATACACGCTAGTTCAGATGTGATCACTAAAACCACCCTTAGTCCATCTAAAGTGGTTCTGAAAAATAAAAGTAACCGAACTGGACATCCTGTCATATTCCAACTTCTTGTTTGTTTATTACTGATTTAATGTGTATATCTTTTGAAACGAACAGACTGTGCATCCTTGTGGACCATCGTTAAAAGAAGAAAATGGAGGTGGTTTGGATATGTATAACGTATACCAGTGGGGGTGTTGGCTAGGATAACTCTCAGATGGACAGTGGATGGAAAGAGAAGGACTGGACGTCCAAAGGAAACATGGAGAAGAACTGTGGAGAGAGAGTTGAAGTAGTCTGGCCTGACGTGGGAGACGGTTGGTAGAAAGGCAGCAGAACAGCAACAGTGGAAGTCTCTTGTGGAAGCCTTATGTGTCAATCGGGCATGAAGAGGAAATAGATAGATAGAAATGTATATATTTGTGTGTGTAGCCTTTTCCATCTTTACAGATGGTCAATTGGCATATGTTTTACTGTGACAACTTCCAAGTTTGCACTTGTCTCTCTTGTCTTTCAACTCATCCCAAAGTCTATTTTCAAAAGATTCTGCACATTTTCGTGGTGTTCGTTTTCCACATAAGTTGGTCATCAGCTAGTTTTTTCCATTTGTTGGGACCAATAGAAAAGTATTCATTGAGGCCTTGCAGAAGTCCTTTTATTTGAGCAGTGGTCTGCCTTGGTGCCTCTTCTCTTTCAAAAGATCACAGTAACACGCTTGTTGTTGTCTGCGGCTATTGTCCATTCTTCTTACGTGCCCTAGCCATCTAAGTCTTCTACCGCTGAGCATGTCCTAGCCATCTAAGTCTTCTACCGCTGAGCATGTCCTAGCCATCTAAGTCTTCTACCGCTGAGCATGTCCTAGCCATCTAAGTCTTCTACCACTGAGCATGTCCTAGCCATCTAAGTCTTCTACTGCTGAGCATGTCCTAGCCATCTAAGTCTTCTACTGCTGAGCATGTCCTAGCCATCTAAGTCTTCTACCGCTGAGCATGTCCTAGCCATCTAAGTCTTCTACCGCTGAGCATGTCCTAGCCATCTAAGTCTTCTACTGCTGAGCATGTCCTAGCCATCTAAGTCTTCTACTGCTGAGCATGTCCTAGCCATCTTAGTCTTCTACCACTGAGCATGTCCTAGCCATCTAAGTCTTCTACTGCTGAGCATGTCCTAGCCATCTAAGTCTTCTACCGCTGAGCATGTCCTAGCCATCTAAGTCTTCTACCGCTGAGCATGGCCATGATGGAAGGAAGGTTTGCACTTTACAGTACTTCAGAGTCGGTTATCTTGTCGTTACCACCTGATGTTCATAATCTTACGGGTACATCGAATGTGAAAAATGTTAAGTCTCCTCTCTTGACTTGATGCCCAAGTTTCCGGGCCATAATGGTAAAGAACTAATTACATAAGTTTTATATATTTGAATCTTCGTTTGTAATGTTAATTTTGGGTTGTCCCATGCTCTCTTTGATAGTTTGCCGAAATGAGTAGACGCACTACCTACTTGAGCGTTGTTTTCTTCTTCAAGATGATTGATTGATAAGTCCATCATCATTGCACTTTGGTGAGTTACCATATGTGCTCTGATCTCTTTCTTACACAGGAAGTTCTCAGAGGCAGTGCACAATCTCTGTAGCGAAGGCCCTGTTGTAATTTAGAAGATATTGATTTTATATTAGAACTTTTTCTAATAAATTTTGCCCGGGCAGCGGTTTTCCACCCTGCTCTTCTCAATTTTGAACTGCCAAGGGTTCTCTTACGTTCTCAGATTGGTTCTTCAAGAGAAAGGCTGGTAGTGACTATGGACCCAATATAGCAAATTTTTTAACTGTGTTAGATGGTTTCCATTTAAAGGGATATTTGTTGATGTGTTACTTCCCTGATATAACAAACACTACAGTTTAGTTGACTCCTCAAATAAGGTCCAGACTGTACATGTAGAGTTCAGTGGAAAAACATATATGTGCTTTTGAATATAAGTGTTACAGAAGAGTCCTCCGTATATCATGGACAGAGAAGAGAGCAAATAGATCTATCCAAAAAGAACTCAAAATCAATGAAAACTGGTTGATGCTACAAATAAGAAAGATAAAATTGAGATATTTTGGACATATAAAAAGACATGAAGGGCTGAGAAGACCATCATGGAAGGATGCATACCGGCAAAGAGAAGAAGAGGAAGACCACGGAGAAGATGGATTCAGGATGTAACTTATGATTTGAACATGACGGCTGCAGAGGCAGGACAACTGACCTATGAGAGAAATTCCGAGGACTGTTGGGGTGGCAAAGTTCTGCTCAGGACAAGCTATTTGATGATGATGGGGGTGTTTGTAACAACACTTCATATGTAGGTCAGCTTGAAACATGAAGTACATGACATCATAGAAAATGTGCTAAAACAAAGTAGTGAAATTAGTCACAATAGTTACTGCGATTGTCTAATGTTGTTCTTGGTGAACTAGAAAGAACAAATTAAATATTCATTACAACAGATGTTGGAAATATCCACCACAAGCTTCAAGATGTCTGTACATGTTTCTTCATATTGTCAAATATTCTTTCTTCAGTTGAAAACACTATTATGATTTGAGTGAAAAGAATTACGCCAGCAGACAACAGTCATTCACTGCATATTGCATCACATTTGATGATGGAACACATTTTTTGATGATGTCATGTACTTTGTCTTTCACATTTCTTCTACATATAAAGTGTGAGTCTTTACAAACACACTGTATATTCATTTCTTGCTTATATGATTTCTGTCTTGACCATGATTAGCTGTTAAACTCATTCATTTTTCTTCTTCTTTTTGCGATCGCTTTTTTGATGATTATACCGTTAGACGCGTTCTTATGATGAAATCGACCGTTGTCTGGAGCTCATCTCTATATTCATTTCAATATCTCTTTGTTGTCAATAAATGAGTTGAACCGTGGTAGCACATGATGATAGTCAATGTACTACATTTTAAATGTAATTTAGAAACCTATTTAGCAAATATAAAAAGTAGAGTTTATTACGGTCAAAGGGACGTAACTCCATAAAAATCATTTATTTTACAGAGTTGTTCACCTTCGACTGTGTTAAACTGTCCACGTGAAATTATCCGGTGCTTTGTCATCCGGCGTAGGCGATGATGAATCTCTATCCATGGTGTTTGCTATTGTCTCAGATCTTCTTCTTCTTTGCGTTCGTTCTTTACGAACAAATTTAATCACTCTTTGTGATATGTTTGATATTTGCCAAGAACGTGTATAAGTTGCACATTGGTTTGGTAGGCCCCTAAACGCATAGACTTCTACACGTTTAGGACATGTGCATCCGATTTCAGCCAAACCTCCTTAATCGCCTCTTACGACATGTGTGGCAGGTAACAGTGGTTCTATTCTTTACACCCCAAATTTAGGCCCCGGTAACCACTCAGGCGGGCCCTCACAGTCTCAGATCTACGCGCACACAGACAAACATAACGCAACTACATTTCCTTGGATGAAAATTGTGTGGTCATCATCACCCGTGATGGACGATCACCATCATGAACATCAGGTGGTATGACAAGATAACCAACTCTGAAGTACTGCAACGTGCAAACTTGCCTTACATCATGGGCATGCTCAGCAATAGACGACTAAGATGGATAGGGCTTGTGAGAAGAATGGAAACTTGTCGTATACCAAAACAAATGTTGTTCTGTGAACTTTCGATGGGGAGGGGAAGAGACACCAGGGCAGACCACTACTCAGATATAAAGATGTCTGCAAAGCCTCAATGAAGAACTTTTCTATAGGTCCCAGCACATGGGGAAAACTAGCTGCTGACAGAGTTGTGTGGAAGGCGATACTACGCAAGGACACAGAGTCTTTTGAGAAGAGACTTATGTAGGAACTGAAAGACAAGAGAGAAAACTTAGAGGTTGTCACAGTAAAACACTTGCCAATTGATCTTCTGTAAAGACAAAAAAATACCATATATACCGATCTGATTGCAAATTTGACCCGACAATTTTTCTGGTTCATAGTTGATCTCAATCTAAATAAATCACAACTTTAAAGTTTCCCTTTTATTTTTGAGAGCTTGACTTGATTGGCTCTGAAATAGAAATCTAGGTCAACATAAAATATCATCATCATCAAGTAGCATTTGTAGAATGTTGCTGTCACAGTCTGACTGAAAGACTCCATTTCTAACCAGTGCTCTTGTTTCCTCCATTGTCATATTCAAGTTTTCTTTCGTGTCATTTTCTAACATCGTCTTGGTCATCCCCTGCCTCGTCTTTCAGGAACCATAAGTCTTGCAAATAACCTAATCTAATAGCTTATCCTGAGCAGAACTTTGTCACTCCTTTTGGAATTTTCATTCTCATAGACCATTTGTTCCTTTGTAGTCGTGCTCAAATAATCTTTCATAAACTGAATTATTTACTTCATTGTCTTCCTCTTCGTCGGGATGTCTCCCTCCCTCTCTAACTTTCTTCTATAGCCCTTCACGCTTTTTCATGCATCCAAAATACTTCAATTTTCTTATTTGTAGCATCAGCCAGTTTACTTTGATTTTGAGAACTCGGGAGAGCCGGGTTCAATCCCCTGTTAGGCCAGGGCATATTTTTGCTTTCTGGAAGGGAGAGGGAGGTGTCAAGAAAAATCCTAATCTGAACAGTTTCGTGGCGACTGCACTAGCAATGCGATTATTAAATTCTACAGGCATATGTCCCCATGTCCTACACCGCCTAAAAAACGGTATTACAGACAGTAACGACAGTCTTTTGAGATGAGGTGGACCTCAGAGATAACAGAAGCGACGAAAGACGGTATTACAGACAGTAACGACAGTCTTTTGAGATGAGGTGGACCTCAGAGATAACAGAAGTGACGAAAGACGGTATTACAGACAGTAACGACAGTCTTTCGAGATGAGGTGGACCTCAGAGATAACAGAAGTGACGAAAGACGGTATTACAGACAGTAACGACAGTCTTTCGAGATGAGGTGGACCTCAGAGATAACAGAAGCGACGAAAGACGGTATTACAGACAGTAACGACAGTCTTTTGAGATGAGGTGGACCTCAGAGATAACAGAAGCGACGAAAGACACTATTTATGAAGCGCACACAAAAGCCTGTTCTAGAAATCTCTTTTTATCCTGAAGCTGTGAGGTAAATCAGGACTGGAGAAAAGAAAGACTAGGCACATAGAGAGACTCGCTCTATGTGTCTCCTTATTCGACTTGACGCTGAGACGCTGAAAGTTAAAACATAATTAGAGAATAGAGAGATAGAACAACGGTCTGATTTTTGTGGATAGATCTATTTGTTCTCATATCTGTTCTGGGTAAATTGCATATATCTTTTTCCACTGCCTTGTTAAAATGTGAATGTTTTACACCCATACGTTGCTACAGTGAATATTCATGCTCTTAGTGTTCTGATCTTTGTTGTTCTATCATTTCCATTTCATACTGTTTTTAGTTGTTTCATTTTTTTTAAGAATATCGCCCGAGTAGTTACCGGGGCCCAAATTTGGGGGGTAAAGAATAGAGCCACTGTTACCTGCCATGCATGTCGTAAGAGGCGACTAGGGAGCTTTGACTGCAATCGGATGCATGTGCCCTAAATGTGTAGAAATCTATGCGTTTATGGGCCTACCAAACCAATGTGCAACGTATACACGTTCTTGGCAAAGATCTCTATTATCACAAAGATTGATTAAAATTGGTCGTAAAGAACGAACGCAAAGAAGAAGAAGTAAGAATTTCTTTTGATTTTCTTATTCCCGTTTTCTTCTCTTGTTAGTTGTGAACCGAGACATTCAAACTTGTTCATTTGATTTTCTTATTCCCGTTTTCCTCTCTTGTTAGTTGTGAACCGAGACATTCAAACTTGTTCATTTTGGTATCGGTAAATAGCTTCTTCTTTCTCTATTCCTGTTTTACTTCACAGAGTCAGGATAAGAAAAGATTTCCAGAACAGGCTCTTATGAGCGTCTTGTACATTGTAGATTTCCAGAACGGGCTCTTATGAGCGTCTTGTACATTGTGCTTTTCCCTACCTCTGTTATTTCTGTGGTCCACCTTTTGCGTTTTCAACTTTTTGTGAGTAGCATTGCCATTTGAGGAGCACTATATATTGGTAATCTGCTTATGTGACCGAAACATTTCATATGTTGTTTCTTGATGAAGTTCAGTACTGATTTTGTACCCATTTTTGTCCTGATGTCTTCACACTGAAATTGTTACCCCCATCATTCTGCGTAGATACTTCATCGCAGTCGTGACTGGTTCTTTTCTGACATTTCATGGCAACGTCCAGATTAGGCACTGATAGCAAAATTCCAGGAGGAAGATCGTGTTGTACAATGCTGTTTTAGTGTTCATAGTGACATGCACTGAAAGGCAAATCAGTATTTGAGTATAGAAAGATAAAGGGACATGCGTGCATTTTGATAATTTTCACCATTTGTCCTGTGATTTATTCAAATATAATAGTTTGAAATATTGAATCGTTAATACTGAATATATTTTCTGTTAGGCATACAAAATGGCGAACAGTTTCTATTGAGTAAATTTTATTGCTGTATTGATGTGACATTTCGATAGTAATTTCGCATACAAAATACAGCAGGAAGATCAGAGCTATAAATAGCTCTAGTAAAAGGAAACCAGGAAGGAATTATATTTGAAAATTTTAGTTCACATTATTTGTCCTCAATAAAATTGTCAATTTCTGGTTTTTTAAAATTGTATTCATGATATAATTTAAACATTATTTACGAAGCGTACACAAAAGAAGTCGTCACTCTGAAAAAAAAAATCTTCTTATCCTGACACAGGGAGGTAAAACGGGATAAAGGAAAGACAAGTTCCTAAATAAATAAGCATTTGTTTGTTTAATTAAATACATGCATTTTTATATGACATTAAATATTTCTAAGTCCTGAAGGAAGGAAGTTTAAAACATAGTTCGTTCAGAATTTCGTGAAAATCTTTACCGACCGATATAAAATCATCCACTTGACAGAAATGATTGATTTTTACACTCTTCTATAGATAACATTGACGACCTTCGAAAAGTATTTTTTGCTCACCCAAACCTTTAGTGCTGTAATATTTTACTTATATGTTATTATTAAAATAACAGTGATGTTGATTTGTTGTGCATGTAGAAGTTTAACAGTATGATGGTCAAGTTTTTCTATAATATCGCATTTGCGTGCTCCACATGCAATTCAGTGCAAGTAAAAAATCGGGAATCACGTGGAATTAATCAGTTCACAATGTATCCTAACGACTGTCATTGGCGTGTGTTCGCAACATTTATTTCCATTGATAGAAGTGGAAGGTATCATTTGTTCCCTATGTCACATTGCTTTTTATAATATGTAATAGGGATACACCTTTGCAAACAATCGCCACCATTTTGTGTATTACTGTAAATTCTAAACTTTATCATTTTGTTGTGCTTATGCAAAATTATATAACAAAAAACGTTTTTTTGCATCAACAAAGCTACATATAAGTTCACAATGAATTTGTAAGGTCGTGAGGTATATAAGACTGCTTGTAAAAAATTACTGTTATCCATCCGGTAGATTTCCTACAAATTAAACCTTAGTGTGTTCATGAATTTTGAAACAAACTATAATAAATTTGGTCACGCTAACCGTCACAATTGTTTGGAGAGAACGGTAATGAAAGGCATGGTTCCTGTAGTACAAGGCAGGGGACAACCAAGACGAAATTGGCAGCAGGACATCAGAGAAACCTTGAACATGACGCTGGAAGAGGTGGGAGAACTTACAAGAGACCGAGTTTTTCAGACGGGCTGTGATGAAAGCAATGTTCCGTAAGAAGGGTACATGCTACTACTTGACTTAAAATCTTGCAAGAGACCGAGTTTTTCAGACGGGCTGTGATGAAAGCAATGTTCCGTAAGAAGGGTACATGCTACTACTTGACTTAAAATCTTGCAAGAGACCGAGTTTTTCAGACGGGCTGTGATGAAAGCAATGTTCCGTAAGAAGGGTACATGCTACTACTTGACTTAAAATCTTGCAAGAGACCGAGTTTTTCAGACGGGCTGTGATGAAAGCAATGTTCCGTAAGAAGGGTACATGCTACTACTTGACTTAAAATCGCGAAGGAAGTTAAAAACATGTACTCGGTAATATGAAACGAAAGATAAGACTAAAATAAGTATATTGTGCAGTCAGTCTAGCTGTAAAACAAACGATAAACCATGACAATTGTCACAACAAGAAAATGAACATAATGTATACATTTGTTATCTATTACAGAACCGATGTCACTGCATTCGAGGCAGACCCATAGGTGATTAGTCTTCCCCAGCAAATATCAAAGGGTATGCATACTAATGAGAGCCACAGTTGCGTAGTTGTTAGTGAACTCACTTCTTAGACTAGTGGTCCGGGGTTCAATTTCACAGTGAGCTTAGAATTTGTTCACACTGTAACGGCTCTCAGGTTTACCAAGTATCAACTGAGTGCTAGGAAAAGCGCTGGAGAGTAAAGGCGACCGACGTGATGTTGACCACATCATCCATCGTGTGCCGACGGTCAATGAAAAAATATGGGCCTAACATTGTATTACACTATATACCACGGGGTATAACAATGGATCCTTTACTTTTTAAATGCATGCTGATGGTTCCTGTGGCTTGCTGATTAAACACACTCTTCACTTTGCTCTCAGGCATCCAGTTCTACATGTACAACTGGATACTCTAAACTGCTTAAATAGCTGGATCGATTCAACATCTATTTTAGTGTCTTCATCCAACAGACAGTCGTGAAGAGGCAGAAGAACATCCCCCTTATCCATCTTCAACTCCCCAACAATCTATGCTGCCATAACTACTGTAGATATCGGGCGAGCAGTGGACCAGGCTGATATTCTGAATGCTCTACAGAGAAAGCGAAGGTAAACGATTCCAGAAACGAGGGTGAATCTGCAACTATAACCAGAATGCAAGAAAATTAAATCATACTGGGTGTAACCAGACAAGAGCACTATACTGGAACCCACAGAGAATAGTAAACCAACGCAGAAAGGATGTCGTTAGTTGCCACATGTCGGGAAATATCACGAAAATGAGATGCGCTCTGATGTATTAACAGGTTCGATGTACGGTGATAGTGATCTGTCGACTAAACTATACAATTTATTTATGCTTGTCCATATTGGCAACGAATCTTGGAGTTGAAATCCGTTTCGTAGTTCCATTTTTTTTTTTTTCCTATCCAGAAGCCCTTGAGCTTTTCAGCTCTTCGGCTCGGTGCCATGGACATCGTAACCCTTCGGTTCGGTGCCACGAACACCGTAAATCTGGGGAATCTGTGGCTTTTTTTGCCATCCCGCTGAATTGAAGCCGCACTCACAGAGGGATAGTCACCCGTAGTCCAACGCGCTACGAACACGCTGGGCAGACGGGCTATCGTAGTTCCATAAATTAGGTCCCCATTCCGAACAAGTTTGAAAATCACTGTAGTATAGCCCATAAACAGACTTTTATTTTTAAACTATGGGATATTCTTTATCTCTATTTATTCCACGTCTGGAAATTCACATCCGGCTCGATGATTCAGTTCAGTGGTTCCCAAACTTTTTCAGTTGCGGCATAGTCGGAGTGCATGGCCTTAACGGCTAGAAGTTAAGGAAAGGTCATTAAAGAGGCATGTTGCGCATATGCGACAACTGCCAACAGCATAACTATAGAGGTCATGGCAGTGACAAAATCGATGGTGTGGTTAAAGACGCAAACATTCACTCCTCTCATGCATGCTCAGCGACTCTCTGAGTATGATACATAAGATCAAGACCGGTTATGTACAAAGGCTGTGGATGCAATTAATACAAAATGCGACAATCCAAACACATTTTCTCTCTGTCCCAGGTCATTCTGGGGTGAAGGGAACTGAGAGAGCCGATGCACTGGCGAGCAATGCTACGATCGAGAATGGATCTTCTATTGACAAAAGCGACATCATTAACGCTCTAAGAGAAAACATACGCTCTGAAGATTTCAACCAAGAAGATAAAGGGTATTCTCTATCTTGATTGTGCAAATTATGCATACTGATATGTGTGGAAAGACGAGAAAACCATGAGACAAACCCCAATAGATACAGCAACCAACACAGAACTAAACACACTGAAATACATGCTTGGGAGGAGATCAGATCAATTATGGACATGTCCGATGTGCGATGAAGATGATCTTCAAATGAACAATGAACCGCGTGAAACCATCATTTATTTCTATACGAAAACAAAGTACCAAAAAATCCGAGAAACTATTAAAATAATCTGGAGACCACTGTCTTGTCATCTAGGTCCCCGAGGTTTCCACAAACAGTAACTAATTTA
Source organism: Arion vulgaris (assembly GCA_020796225.1). NCBI lineage: Eukaryota > Metazoa > Mollusca > Gastropoda > Stylommatophora > Arionidae > Arion > Arion vulgaris. The sequence continues at coordinate 37,582,905 of CM036754.1, forward strand.
GTTTGCACCAACTCCGCTAGACTCTAAGAAATTGAGCTGAAATGGAAATTTGCGACACTCCAGCGCGCCGAGACTCACACTTTGGGAACCACTGGTATAGTAAACAATATCATTGTGTGGGTGAGGTTGTGGATAACGTACTGGAAGTGAATAGTGTGGGTTTTAGTTCCGGTTAGTGGCAGAATATTTTTTTTTATAGTCAAAACAATTTTTTTGGGGGGAGTATTTAATTTTATTATACTGATTTCTCACATGTCTCATAAATTGATAATCTACAGCAGCAATTCACAAACTGAGGTCCGCAGACCTTACGGTGGTAGGGACACACCTTAGCTTAAAGAGGTTTCTGGGAAAATGAGCTAGTATACAGACTTTCGGGTACTAAGGTGCAGTTGCAAGCGGTAGCAATGGGTAGGGATGATATGTTGCAAGCGGTGGAGCAATGGACAGGGGTGATATGTTGCAAGTGGTGGAGCAATGGGCAGGGATGATATGTTGCAAGTGGTGGAGCAATGGACAGGGATGATATGTTGCAAGCGGTGGAGCAATGGACAGCGATGATATGTTGCAAGCGGTGAAGCAATGGGCAGGGATGATATGTTGCAAGCGGTGGAACAATGGACAGGGATGATATGTTGGACCCCATTAGAGAGACGCGACGGATTTATGTGATGTTATCTTGTAAACGTTCGTCCGCTTTGAATATAGGCGTAGCCAGGGCGCCTAAGATGGCATATCTGACAGATATTTGAGTTAAAGCAAACATTTCTTAACACTAATGTCCTTAACTATTCAAACGAACCTTACTTCGACCTCTGAAGAACTTGTAATTTATATCCTTAAGTCAAGGATCGAGGAGCGTCTGGTCGAATTGATTAAAGCGTTGCACCCATGCGGGAGACCCGTGTTTAATTCACAGTAAGGACAAGGATTTTTTTCTGTTGTGGGCATAAATGACAAATCCTAACCTGAACAGCTTCGCGGTGACTGCACTAGTCATGTGACCATTAAATTCCGCAGACTCACGTCCCACCTGTCCTACAGCGCCCTAAAAAGCGGTACAACAGGCAGTAACGACAATTTTTTGGGTTTTTTTTAACGATAGTAAAAGATCTAAAACTAGTCACGACAGAGATATAGCGTCTTCACAGAATGCTGGGAGTAACAAGAAGAGGCTGATTTAGAAATGAAGACATCAGGGAAAAAGTGGGTATATCAGTGCTGAACTTCATCAAGAAACAACAAATTTATTAGTCCGGTCACGTAAGCAGCTTACCAACAGACAGTGCGCCTCAAAGAGCAAAGTTACTCCAATTCTGTTGATGTAAAGCAAACAAAAGCCATCCACGCAAAAGATGGATCACAGTGATAACATGTGGTGAAAAACACTTTTTATGAAGCACATACAAAAACGTGTTCTAGAAATCTCTTTTTATCTTGACGCCGTAAGGCTAAACAGGATTAAAGAAAAGAAGAAGAAGAAGAAGACATATTTATTTGTTGAAACTATTTCTTCCACCAGTTATTAAGTTCTAAAGTCTAAATTGACAAACTCCACTATTTCTTCCACCAGTTATTAAGTTCTAAAGTCTAAATTGACAAACTCCACTATTTCTTCCACCAGTTATTAAGTTCTAAAGTCTAAATTGACAAACTCCACTATTTCTTCCACCAGTTATTAAGTTCTAAAGTCTAAATTGACAAACTCCACTTTTTCTACAGAAGGACATTTTTCTGCAGGCAAACAACTTCCGCTATCATAGAATCTGCTTTCAATTGCACTTGACCTTGGAAGCTATCGTTCTTTCCACACAAAAAAAATATCCTACAATGAAAATGTGTCGCAACAGCAAACAAAATATGTGACAAAAACAACAAGGGGTGCACATTTGTTACCGGCATTCAAACGCAGATTAAAAATCGTTCTCTCGTTTGACACTTGAACTAGTGGGCGATATTTAGCTTGGGAATTTCACATACTAAAATGGGACCCAAATATGCTTGTCTATTCATGAGTCATCTTGAACACCTAGTATGGAATTCCTATGATGACCCTCTTCCGTCTGTGTATCATACATACATTGATGGTTGTATTGGCATTACTGATATGCCTGAAGCCGATTTGTCACGCTTCATTAGTTTCATTAATATCTTCAATTCTGCTATTCGGTTTACATCTCACATCTCTACCTCTTGTGTCAACTTTCATGACATCACTATCACTATCAGCATATCCACCATCACTACATCAGTATACTACAAGCCTACTGATGCACATAGTTTTCTCCTTTATACCTCTTCCCATCCCTAGGCTTGTCGTGACTCTCTACCATTCTCTCAACTCTTGCGCCTTCGTCGCCTCTGTAGCGAGGACGATGATTTTCTCGATAGAGCTCACAAGATGCTTGATTTCTTCCGCAAGCGCCTATACCCGGAGAATGTGCTTGCATCTGCTATGCATTGCGTTCAGCAAATTTCTCGTCAGGAGGCCCTTTCTAACCAGCATAGAACTTCCAATTCTGACAGGGTGAAACTTTTCTTAACTTTCCACCCTCATAGTTCCCAGTGTCAAGAAAGTCTTATTCCGTCATCTCTCCATTCTTCAGTCTGATCCTGAGACACGTTCAGTCTTCCAACACTATCCTTTGGTGGCGTACAGACGGGACAGAAGTCTTAAGGATATGTTGGTTCACAGTCGCCTCAAGCCTAATATCCAGAGTCATTTTGGCACCATCCAGTGTGGCCGTCGGCGCTGCAACACGTGTGCTTATGTAATACAGACACGCACTGTGTCTATTCCAAAAGCCACGTTTGTTATTGAAGACAGTTTCACGTGCGAGTCCCGTAATATTATCTAGGCCATAACCTGCAAGCGGTGCAACAAGGCTTATATTGGTGAGACCGGCAAGAGGTTCAGTGCCCGATTCGCCCAACACTTGCGCGATATACGCCAATACTCTGTGACCCCTGTAGCTACTCATTTCAATGATACTGGCCATTCAGGAGCGTGCGATGTCCAGGTCAAAGCCATCCGATCATGCTCCTCTGATGATCGTAGTCGATTTGCTCTACAGAACCGTTTTATTTCGTTATATGGTGCCTTGCGACCTCTTGGAGTCAACGTATTACATTCCTATGCTTCTTAGTACTTTCTCATCTCATTCCTTGTAATCTATATGTGTATTTACTTCATATATAAAAGTTATATATTCACTTGATTGTTTATTATTTCTCTTCTTTTCCACTTCTAGTTTTGTGTTGCACTTATTTCGTTATTCGTTTATATTCCCAGATTTTCATTACATACGTTTGCAATGTTTCTGTAATCGTCCATTTGTAGTGTTCTTTGAACTTCGGCACTCCTGCTATATCGTTTGCTTGATAAAGGCCTTTTGGTCGAAACGTTGCCGTTTATCTTCACTATTTTGTATTTTGTAAAACTATAGTACTTTGTTTGTACGTGTTTCGTTGAATTCCACATAGCGTCACCAGAACTGGTGCACTATTATCACCGACGTCAGATCCGTCCCTGCTTGAATACTTGCTATGCCCAATTTCATTCTTATTTTCTTCATGTTTCTTGGACAACGATGTCTGATATATAAATGTGTCATGTTTCTTGGACAACGATGTCTGATATATAAATTTGCCATGTTTCTTGGTCAACGATGTCAGATATATAAATTTGTCATGTTTTTTGGACAACGATGTGTGATATATAAATTTGTCATGTTTCTTGGACAACGATGTCTGATATATAAATTTGTCATGTTTCTTGGACAACGATGTCTGATATATAAATTTGTCATGTTTCTTGGTCAACGATGTCTGATATATAAATTTGTCATGTTTCTTGGACAACGATGTCTGATATATAAATGTGTCATGTTTCTTGGTCAACGATGTCTGATATATAAATTTGTCATGTTTCTTGGACAACGATGTCTGATATATAAATTTGTCATGTTTCTTGGTCAACGATGTCAGATATATAAATTTGTCATGTTTCTTGGACAACGATGTCTGATATATAAATTTGTCAAGTTTTTTTGGTCAACGATGTCAGATATATAAATTTGTCATGTTTCTTGGTCAACGATGTCAGATATATAAATTTGTCATGTTTTTTGGACAACGATGTCTGATATATAAATTTGTCATGTTTCTTGGTCAACGATGTCAGATATATAAATTTGTCATGTTTCTTGGTCAACGATGTCTGATATATAAATTTGTCATGTTTCTTGGACAACGATGTCTGATATATAAATTTGTCAAGTTTTTTTGGTCAACGATGTCAGATATATAAATTTGTCATGTTTCTTGGTCAACGATGTCTGATATATAAATTTGTCATGTTTCTTGGTCAACGATGTCAGATATATAAATTTGTCATGTTTCTTGGACAACGATGTCTGATATATAAATTTGTCAAGTTTTTTTGGACAACGATGTCTGATATATAAATTTGTCATGTTTCTTGAACAACGATGTCTGATATACAAATTTGTCATGTTTCTTGGACAACGATGTCTGATATATAAATTTGTCATGTTTCTTGGACAACGATGTCTGATATACAAATTTGTCATGTTTCTTGGTCATCGATGTCAGACATATAAATTTGTCATGTTTCTTGAACAACGATGTCTGATATACAAATTTGTCATGTTTCTTGGACAACGATGTCTGATATATAAATTTGTCATGTTTCTTGAACAACGATGTCAGACATATAAATTTGTCATGTTTCTTGAACAACGATGTCTGATATACAAATTTGTCATGTTTCTTGAACAACGATGTCTGATATACAAATTTGTCCATGTTTCTTGAACAACGATGTCTGATATACAAATTTGTCCATGTTTCTTGAACAACGATGTCTGATATACAAATTTGTCCATGTTTCTTGAACAACGATGTCTGATATACAAATTTGTCCATGTTTCTTGAACAACGATGTCTGATATACAAATTTGTCCATGTTTCTTGAACAACGATGTCTGATATACAAATTTGTCATGTTTCTTGAACAACGATGTCAGATATATAAATTTGTCATGTTTCTTGAACAACGATGTCAGATATATAAATTTGTCATGTTTCTTGAACAACGATGTCTGATATATAAATTTTTTTAATGGTTCTTAGATTGAAAGTGCGTACATAGTCTTCAAGCGTTTGTTTCTGTTTGTTCCTTTATTTACAAGTCGAACTGGATGCCTGAGAGGCAGAGTGAGAGGTGTGTTTAATCAGCGAGCCACGGGAACGATCAGTATGCATACTCTTCGATATATGTTGGGGAGACTGAGCACCTATGGGTCTACCCGGAGTGCAATGACGTCAGTTCAGTAACCAATAACCTTTATTTAAAAAAAAAAAAAAAACAACTTCAACTCCGTTCAACCATTTCTTACCGTCTCGCTTCTGTACTCCAATTGAACTGTTAACAGACGTCTCTACAAGTAGTTTAAAAATGCTTCTGTACAGCGATGTTTCGTCATGAATTCTACGCTTTTTTCCCCCTATTTTCTAATCCTGTTTTGCATCACAGCGTTGGGATAAGAAGATATTTCTAGAATGGGTTTTTTTGTGTGCTTCATAAATAGTGGTTTTTTATTCGTATTCCTGAGATCAACATTTTGCTTGGACTATCTTTAGCTTCGTATCCACTCTATCGTAGCATTTTCAAAGTCCTTAAATCGCTGAATTGATTCAATGTTTATTTTTGTGTCCTCATTCAACATTAATTCGCCAAGAGACCGAAGAACATCCCCCTTATCCCTTTACCGTAGCATTGCTCTTTGAGGCACACTTCTTCTTCTTCACCCTTCGCCCCTAGGGAAGCATAGGTCCGCAACCAAGGCCTTCCAAGCCCGCCTATCCAAGGCCATCTTTTCCAGATCTCGTCACTCTCCCCGTTTTTTTGCGTTCCATCTCTAACTCCCGTCTCCAGGTGTTTCTGGGTCTTCCCTTACTTCTATTGCCCTGGGGTTCCATCGGAGAGCCTGTCTCGCGATGCTGTCAGGGGTTTCCTCAGTGTGTGTCCTATCCATCGCCACCTTCTGCTCATTATCTTTGAGGCACACTGTCAGTTGGTAATCTGCTCCAGTGTGATCTTTGACATGTGCTTATATTAAATGGTAGATAAATATAAGGGTAGACTGCAGTAAAACTATGTAGTAATGGCGAAACATGTAAAAACAAAGTACTGTAGTTTTACAAAATACAAAAAAATAACAATGCATTGCTTCATAGTTTTACTGCAGTCTTCCCTTATATCGATAATAATATTCCATATTGCTACAACTATTCGTCGTGATGTAGTTATTTTATATTTAGTAGTTATATTTGTTGTGTATTATTTATATTTCCCATTACTTTTTCTATATTTGTTTCGCTTTTTTTGTTTTTAGTCACAAATTTTCATTTTAGGGCTGTTAGAAATTTGTTGTCTAATTCTATACGTAGTGCGTCATGTAAGAAGTGAACTTCGTCACTTCTATTGTAGCATTCGCTTGATAAAGACCTTTTGGTCGAAAAGTTGCTGTGTATTGTTATTGTTTTTGTATTTTGTAAAACTACAGTACTTTATTTTTACGTGTTTCGCTATATATAAATATGCCAATAGTCAGATAGAAGATTTAGATTTTGCAGATGATATTGCCTTGTTAAGTAAAAACAACCACGATATGCACACAAAAAAACACCACAGACAACTTGTCATCTATAGTATCAAAAGTTGGACTGCAGATAATCTATGGAAAAACAAATATAATGAAGACATCTATGGCAAGTAAAGCAGATATCACCCTGGAACTCCAAAATGATTTTTTCTTTTAAACAGATCAGTTCACCTATTTGGGTAGCAATTTTGCTTGCACTGGAAATGTTAACAAATTAATAATGATACGAATTGTCAAAGAAACATCAGCTCATAAAAGTCTAAATAAAATATGGAACTGCAAGTTATATAGTTTTAAAACAAAACTTAGAATGTTCAATTCCAATGTTATATTATTCCTAACATATGTCAGCGAGAGTTGGAAAATGACTAAAGATATAGAAAGTAAGTAGAACGCATTCGAAAATAGATGTATGCGGGAAAAAAATGAAAATAAGATGGGAAGAATTCTTGAGAAGTGATGAAATCAGAGAAATGTCGGTCAACCACTAGTAACAACTGTTATAAGAAAGAGAAAGTGGAGATATGTTGTACACACCTTGAGAAGAAATGATCAAAGAATATCAAAACATACATCGAAGTGGAAAGTAAAGGGTTCAAGGAAAAGAGGACGCCCTAGGAAAACCATGAAACGAAGTTTGCTCAGTGGAGTGGAATGTCTGACTCAGTTCCATGGAAGAGATTTAGCGAGTTGCCCTGGACAGAGCGGTATGGAGAAATTACTTGCAGGCTCTATGTAACGTATAACGGGACGAGAAAAATTTATAACTATTTATATATTGTCATAATGGAGTCACAGACTAGAGACAGAGAGAGGGATGAATCAACGAGGCTTCAATGAGCTAGCGAGAGAGAGAGAGAGAGAGAGAGAGAGAGAGAGAGAGAGACTGAATGCATGTACAACAGTTAGAATATAATGATTATCGCAAGAAACGAAACTAAAAACAGGAATAAGAATGGAATATAATTATTTCCAGACGACAAAATTGAGCAACACTTATAAGTAGGTCATACAAAAACATGGTGACCATTTACTGCGCTATAGATATCCTGGCAACAAACGATTGGTTGAAATTACTTAAATAATTATGCCTCTACGTGTTGGTAAATACAAAGTAGACTTCAAGATGGACTTTCCCGCTTCCTGGAACTTCGTCATATCACTTTTCCTTTGTGTATAGAGAGATAACAAAGTGCGTAGGAAGAATTTAATGCATTAACTCCTTCATTCTTCTGTGCTGATATACTGGCTGGTATTTTTTAAGTTGACGCAAAGCCATTATACTGGTTACATGCCCGTCTACCCAGCGTGTTCGTAGCGCGTTGACTACGGGTGACAAGCCCTTTATGATTACGAGTTCAATTTCGCGGGCTGGCAGAAAAGACACAGGTTCTCCAGATTTACGGTGTTCGTGGCACCGAACCGAAGGGTTACGATGTCCATAGCACCGAGCTGAAGAACAGAAAGCTCAAGTGCTTCTGGATCCAAAAAAAAATACTAGTTACATTATTATAAATTGCAATAAGGCCAGCCTGGGAGAGCAGACAGTCTGGCTGGATCTGCCACCATATCAGGGGGTTAGACAACGGACAGAGCTGAGATTTTTAACGCCCTCATAGAGTGTGGTTGCAAAGAAGATTTTCATTTAAACCAATCCCTTCAATTACTAGATTGCAAGAGCTGGGATTGAAGATTGGAGTAGCAAGAAAAGAACAGTACAACAGGTATATGAGTAGGATCATCAATCAAAATCAAACTGGAACGGTCAGTCGCTGGACGCTGTCGGAGATATTGCGAAGGAGATCGCAGCACCTATGGATATGTCCGGAGTGCAATGAAGATATTCCAAACTGAAACTGTTTTTTTTTTTTTTTTTTTCAACTCAGACGAAGTTTCATCTCTGAAACTGATTTTTGCGTGAAAATCCGTTTTTCCAATTTCTTACAATGGCAGCAGCGTGACATTGTAAAATTACTTTACACTGGCAGCCGTGTGCTCAATGTACTCGTAATTAGTATTCCCTCGCCATACAGGCAGATTTTCTCCGACTTCAGAGGTACTCACGTTATCGTCCTGAGTAAGACCAGGGGACTCGAACAAATGCCGGACAGTAGGTTCGAACCCGAGCTATGAGGCGTCTCACAGCTAGCGGGCCGAGCTACTATCAACTACTCTAGGCAGTCCCCCCACTGAAACTGTAACATGGCAGTATAAGTGCGTCTGGATGAGAAGGTGGGAAGGGGGTGAGAGAGAAACTACGGAACGAAGGATTAAAAAGAAAGAAATTGAAATAAAGAATGCTGTTACAAAATTTGATTAGAAAATGAATTACTGATGGTGACAATTTTGAAAAAAATGATATATATTTATTGACATATTTTGTCTAACAGTTACTTGCGAGCGTTGTTAGGTTGAAACTGAAAATCCTGGCATATCCTTTACATGACGTCCCTATCAACCACAGTAAACGAGTCCTCGATTTTCTAGTCACCACTTATACGTTCAGTAGTTTGCCATTGCTTTCTGAACGGTGAGGTTTATTTTTATCGTTCGTAAATATCCACACGGACAAATTTGCTTCCAAATTGCCAGCCGCAGGGTTTGAACCAGGTATGCTTGGTTTGTGATCGAGCTCACTACTCTCTACCGCTTAAGCTACAGATTGCATAATGGTAATGAAATACAATGTTCAACAGACAGTGTGCCACAAAGAGCAATGTTACTCCAATACAGTGGATACAAAGCAAAAAGCCGGCCACGTAAAAGGTGGACCTCGGAGATAACGGAGGTGACGAAAGACACTGTTTAGGAAGCACACACAAAGGCCCGTTCTAGAAATTTCTTCTTATCCTGAAACTGTGAGGTAAATCAGGACCGGAGTAGAGAAAGTAAGACAAGGCGCACAAGGCTCCATGTGTATCCCTTTTCGACATGACACGGAAAAGCAAAACAGGATTAGAGAATAGATAGATAGATACAATGTTATATGTGTAGTTTTTCATACATTATATGGCTTTTTTCGTCCTTACAGGCCGAAGCCGATGTCCGAATTCGATGTCCGAGCCGAAAGCAAGGATGCGGTGTCCTCACCACTTATGTCTAGCCTAGTCAGCTGATATGGGGAATGTGTCTTGTCCATTGTACACAAACCCCCTTTCTATCCTAGTGTTTCATTCAAAGGAAAGACAAAGTTCAAACATTTTGGAATCAAGCACGGTTTGTAGGTGATGTCAGAAGATGAAATGGAGTACACACATAACCATCAACTGCATTTTGGATTTGTGCTCAAGGTTTATTCCTCTAGTCTTCTGTATAACCGTGCTGACGCGCAGGACAGTGGGGATTTCCTATCTGGGTGTAATCTTTTAGCTCTCCCGAGACCACCTCTACAAGGCAGTGGGTTTAACAGTTGCAGATGGTACCGTCTACTGTCATACAGTAACAGATGAAATATCTGATCTGACAGTGGGTTTAGCAGTTGCAGAAGGTATCGTCTACTGTCATACAGTAACAGATAAAATATCTGATCTGACACATAAAATACCTTATATTATCATCATCATCATCATCATTCAATAGCTTGTCCTGAGCAGAACTTCACTACATGTGCTCGTTCTAACGGTACTAGGTTCGCTTCCCGCATGGAGCCATCGAAATAATTTTCCAGAAAACACTGGTCTCAATGTAGGTGAAATCGAATTAGCACCCCTGTCAGAAAACAATGGTCTCAATGTAAGTGAAATCGAGTTAGCACTCCTGTCAGAAAACAAGGGTCTCAATGTAGATGAAATCGAGTTAGCACTCCTGTCAGAAAACACTGGTCTCAATGTAAGTGAAATCGAGTTAGCACTCCTGTCAGAAAACACTGGTCTCAATGTAAGTGAAATCGAGTTAGCAGTCCTGTCAGAAAACAAGGGTCTCAATGTAGATGAAATCGAGTTAGCACTCCTGTCAGAAAACAATGGTCTCAATGTAAGTGAAATCGAGTTAGCACTCCTGTCAGAAAACACTGGTCTCAATGTAGATGAAATCGAGTTAGCACTCCTGTCAGAAAACACTGGTCTCAATGTAAGTGAAATCGAGTTAGCACTCCTGTCAGAAAACAAGGGTCTCAATGTAGATGAAATCGAGTTAGCACTCCTGTCAGAAAACAATGGTCTCAATGTAAGTGAAATCGAGTTAGCACTCTTGTCAGAAAACAAGGGTCTCAATGTAGATGAAATCGAGTTAGCACTCCTGTCAGAAAACACTGGTCTCAATGTAGATGAAATCGAGTTAGCACTCCTGTCAGAAAACACTGGTCTCAATGTAGATGAAATCGAGTTAGCACTCCTGTCAGAAAACACTGGTCTCAATGTAAGTGAAATCGAGTTAGCACTCCTGTCAGAAAACACTGGTCTCAATGTAAGTGAAATCGAGTTAGCACTCCTGTCAGAAAACACTGGTCTCAATGTAAGTGAAATCGAGTTAGCAGTCCTGTCAGAAAACAATGGTCTCAATGTAGATGAAATCGAGTTAGCACTCCTGTCAGAAAACACTGGTCTCAATGTAAGTGAAATCGAGTTAGCACTCCTGTCAGAAAACACTGGTCTCAATGTAGATGAAATCGAGTTAGCACTCCTGTCAGAAAACAATGGTCTCAATGTAAGTGAAATCGAGTTAGCACTCCTGTCAGAAAACAATGGTCTCAATGTAGATGAAATCGAGTTAGCACTCCTGTCAGAAAACACTGGTCTCAATGTAAGTGAAATCGAGTTAGCACTCCTGTCAGAAAACACTGGTCTCAATGTAAGTGAAATCGAGTTAGCACTCCTGTCAGAAAACACTGGTCTCAATGTAGATGAAATCGAGTTAGCACTCCTGTCAGAAAACAATGGTCTCAATGTAAGTGAAATCGAGTTAGCACTCCTGTCAGAAAACACTGGTCTCAATGTAAGTGAAATCGAGTTAGCACTCCTGTCAGAAAACAAGGGTCTCAATGTAGATGAAATCGAGTTAGCACTCCTGTCAGAAAACACTGGTCTCAATGTAAGTGAAATCGAGTTAGCACTCCTGTCAGAAAACACTGGTCTCAATGTAAGTGAAATCGAGTTAGCAGTCCTGTCAGAAAACACTGGTCTCAATGTAGATGAAATCGAGTTAGCACTCCTGTCAGAAAACACTGGTCTCAATGTAGATGAAATCGAGTTAGCACTCCTGTCAGAAAACAAGGGTCTCAATGTAGATGAAATCGAGTTAGCACTCCTGTCAGAAAACAATGGTCTCAATGTAAGTGAAATCGAGTTAGCACTCCTGTCAGAAAACACTGGTCTCAATGTAGATGAAATCGAGTTAGCACTCCTGTCAGAAAACACTGGTCTCAATGTAGGTGAAATCGAGTTAGCACTCCTGTCAGAAAACACTGGTCTCAATGTAAGTGAAATCGAGTTAGCATTCCTGTCAGAAAACACTGGTCTCAATGTAAGTGAAATCGAGTTAGCACTCCTGTCAGAAAACACTGGTCTCAATGTAAGTGAAATCGAGTTAGCACTCCTGTCAGAAAACACTGGTCTCAATGTAGGTGAAATCGAGTTAGCACTCCTGTCAGAAAACAAGGGTCTCAATGTAGATGAAATCGAGTTAGCACTTCTGTCAGAAAACACTGGTCTCAATGTAGATGAAATCGAGTTAGCACTCCTGTCAGAAAACACTGGTCTCAATGTAGATGAAATCGAGTTAGCACTCCTGTCAGAAAACACTGGTCTCAATGTAAGTGAAATCGAGTTAGCACTCCTGTCAGAAAACACTGGTCTCAATGTAGGTGAAATCGAGTTAGCACTCCTGTCAGAAACGGACTATAAAACATAGATCCCATGTTCAAGTTGAGCACTTCAAATAATCCTTGACAGATACAAAAATTGATATTCGAGTGCTATTCGAGTGCTATTCGAGTGCTATTATTTGCTGCCCTTACTGGCCTCGGCACCACACAGGCGTAATTCTGATATAAATTTCATCATCTACAAAAATTACACCGTGGAACCTAACTGGTGCTACGGAGTTCATGAACTGCCGCTAAGAACTTGAGTGTAAGCAAGAAATCGAAACACACATAGTTAATCACCGAAGTGTAATGATGATGGATCTATCAATCATTCAATCAATCTATCAATCAATCAATCAATCTATCAATCTATTCTAAAGGAAATGTTAATAAACAAATAAATAACAGATATGGCTGTGGTGGACAATAGTCATCAGCATCATCAAATAGCTTGTCTTGAGCAGAACTTTGCCACCCCAACAGTTCTCCGGAATTTCTCTCTCATAGGCCAGATGTCTTGCCTCTGCAGCCGTCAGGACAATAGTCCAGAAGTAAAATTTTGGAAACAAGCTTGGATGATATTTTCTTTGATTAAAAAAACAAACTAAAAATAACCTGTCGTTACTGCCTCTAATATCATCTTTTTGGGCTGTCTTGGACGGAGTGGAGGGAGGATGCATTTGGAATTTAATGGTTGCATGGCTAGTTCAGTTGCAGCGAAACTGTTCAGGATTGTTAGGATTTTTCTTTAGGCCTCCAACAGAAAAAAACTAATTGTCCTTACCGTGGATTGAACCCGGGTTTCCAGCATGTGAACCCGAGCTCTAATCCATTCGGCCAGACGCTCAACTTTTCTGTTATTGAGTCCATTAATTTGAAGTCTTGAAGACCCAGGAACACATGGACACTGGTGTTGGAGACGGAATGCAAGAAAATGGGGGGAGAGTGAAGAGATCTGGGGAAAATGGTCTTGGATAGGCGTGGCTTGGAAGTTCTTGGTTGCGGACCTATGGCTCCCTAGGGACGAAGGGTGAAGTAGAAGAAGAAGATAACGTTAGAAGATGTCTGTCATTAAGGTGTTCACGGCAATGAGAGAGCGGTCAAGCTTTCACCAACAGCATCTATCGTGGGGTAGTTAAAGATGAGCGTCTGTAGCTTAAGCGGTAGTCAGCTCGATCACAACCCAAGCGTACCTGGTTCAAACTCCGCGGTGGGCAAGTTTGGACAAATATTAGTTCCCTTCGATTTTTACGAACTGTAAAATAGACCTCACCGTTCAGAAAGCAATGACAAACTACTGAACGTATAAGTGGTGCCTAGAATATCGACGACTCGTTTACTGTTGTTGATGGCTTCGTCCTGCAAAGGAGATGCAACGATGTTCATTTAAAGATAGGCGTGGGGGAGGGTCCTTCGGTCTCCTGGCAACCGCATGTTGGATGGAGGCAGTAAACCTTGATACCGAATCTCTCCAGTGATTTAATGAGTTTAAAATTATAAATTGCGCAAACAGAACAGAAGAGAACAAATAGATCTATCCAGAAAGAATTCAAATAAAACTGGCTGATGATACAAATAAGAAAATTAAAGTATTTTGAACATATAAAGAGACACAAAGGGTTGGATAAGACCATTATGGAAGGAGGCAACCCGGCACAGAGGAAAAAAGGACGACCTCGGAGAAGATGGATTCAGGATGTAACTGATGATTTGAGCATGGCGGCTGAAGAAGCATTTGGCATATGGAAGAGAAATTCCGAAGGACTGTTAGGGTGGCAAAGTTCTGCTCAGAACAAACTTGATGATGTTGATGTTGATGAAGATAAGTAGAATTGAATGCATGAGGGGTAGAGTGAGGAGTATGTTTAACCAGCGAGCCACGAGAACCATCAGCATGTGCACCTTTCGATATCTGCTGGGGGAGACTGAACACCTGAAGGTTTGCCCACAGTGCTATGATGTCAGCTCAGTAAATAATAACGAAGAAAAAGAAGCAGAATATGAAAGATCACACCACACATTACTATCGTCCTGGCTGGTTGGTTATTCGAAGGAAGACGAGACAGAGGAAGACAGAGAGAAAACTTTAGACATCCCACAGTCAACTCTAAATTTAGAGTTATCTGTGGGCAACCTTACTTCAAGGCGCAGAAGATCGACAACGTCTGAGATGATAGCAAATACCAGAGATGTGGAGACCCACAATCGTTCATGCCAGCCGGCACGGCACCCGATGATGATGTTTGTGTCTTATGGATGATATGGGTGTGGTATTTATTTACTACTTTAAGAAACATTAGATATGAAAATCGTGACACGGTGTTGAAAGCATATGGGACATGAGATCCGGGATATACAGTTTTAAGTTTGGAAAACGTAGGGATCTATTTTAATTTCAATGCATGTAAATCGTGACTTCCCCTGCCAACTTTTTTTTACCGCCTTAATTTGTATAAGACACGTTTTGGGGGTCACCTGTTTAGTTCAATTTGTTAAAATGGGTCAATGCTATTAATAGTATAGAGAATTTCCAACATAGATGGCGCTGTTGAAACATAATTTTTATTGTATTGGGTAATTTGACTTATTTCATCCACAAAAATGTGTATACAAATGTATTTCTGTTATATAGGACAAGTTTCGTCACTTTATTACTATACCTGAGATCCACATAACTTACTAGACTTTACCCTAAGGATTACAAGCTTAGTAGTTACAAATGTCTCCCCGTGTTGTCTTGCCATCATCATGTCCTAGGCTCCCGTCATTCCGATGTTGGCATGTCATAGTTAAAATTGTTTAGCAATTCAATCAGTTTATTAAAAACAGAGACACACCACATGATTTATTCCTCTCCGGTCCTCGTGGAACAACGAGTCTCAACAAATGCTCGACACTTTTCCCGGTTTTTGACTTTTTGTTTTGGCTTCCCATGAAAGTCTAGCAGATTCAATTCCCCAGGAAGTCATTCTCCTGGTCTGTTTATGACGTCACCTTTTCCGTTTTTCTTGAGGGTCCACTCACAGCCAACTCTAGATAAGTTTATAGTTGGCTCTGGTCCACTCAAGTGCTTCTCTAGTGACACTCGCCTGTGTCTTCCGCAGGGTATGCCCGACCACAGCCAACTCTAGATAATTAGGCCAGACAACTGACGAGGAAACACCTGACCTAGATCAGCGGGGGCTGAAATCTACATATGTTTGATAGAACACTGCAAGCTTTTTGCAATTTTACTCAATTCTGTGAGTCTATGATTATTTATTTGTGAAAACTTCATAATATTAACCCTATTCCTTATTGTTAAACACTACTTGTTGCATAATAATAAGTTTATAGTTATCTCTGGCCCCGACCCAGCGCCATTTTCTCCTCTTAACATGTGTCATCATGGGTTCCTGTCCTGTTCTTATTCTCAGGTCTGTGTTTGCAACAGATTTGCGACCTACTGTTGGATGAGGACACTAAAATTGGGATATGTTCTTCAGTCTCTTGGCGATCTACTGTTGGATGAGGACACTAAAATTGGGGGATGTTCTTCAGTCTCTTGACGACCTACTGTTGGATGAGGACACTAAAATTGGGATATGTTCTTCAGTCTCTTGACGATCTACTGTTGGATGAGGATACTAAAATTGGAAGATGTTCTTCAGTCTCTTGGCGATCTACTGTTGGATGAGGATACTAAAATTGGGGGATGTTCTTCAGTCTCTTGACGACCTACTGTTGGATGAGGACACTAAAATTGGGATATGTTCTTCAGTCTCTTGACGATCTACTGTTGGATGAGGATACTAAAATTGGGAGATGTTCTTCAGTCTCTTGGCGATCTACTGTTGGATGAGGATACTAAAATTGGGAGATGTTCTTCAGTCTCTTGGCGATCTACTGTTGGATGAGGATACTAAAATTGGGAGATATTCTTCAGTCTCTTGGCGATCTACTGTTGGATGAGGACACTAAAATTGGGAGATGTTCTTCAGTCTCTTGACGATCTACTGTTGGATGAGGACACTAAAATTGGGATATGTTCTTCAGTCTCTTGACGATCTACTGTTGGATGAGGACACTAAAATTGGGAGATGTTCTTCAGTCTCTTGGCGATCTACTGTTGGATGAGGATACTAAAATTGGGAGATGTTCTTCAGTCTCTTGGCGATCTACTGTTGGATGAGGACACTAAAATTGGGAGATGTTCTTCAGTCTCTTGACGATCTACTGTTGGATGAGGACACTAAAATTGGGATATGTTCTTCAGTCTCTTGACGATCTACTGTTGGATGAGGACACTAAAATTGGGATATGTTCTTCAGTCTCTTGACGATCTACTGTTGGATGAGGACACTAAAATTGGGAGATGTTCTTCAGTCTCTTGGCGATCTACTGTTGGATGAGGACACTAAAATTGGGGGATGTTCTTCAGTCTCTTGACGACCTACTGTTGGATGAGGACACTAAAATTGGGATATGTTCTTCAGTCTCTTGACGATCTACTGTTGGATGAGGATACTAAAATTGGAAGATGTTCTTCAGTCTCTTGGCGATCTACTGTTGGATGAGGACACTAAAATTGGGGGATGTTCTTCAGTCTCTTGACGACCTACTGTTGGATGAGGACACTAAAATTGGGATATGTTCTTCAGTCTCTTGACGATCTACTGTTGGATGAGGATACTAAAATTGGAAGATGTTCTTCAGTCTCTTGGCGATCTACTGTTGGATGAGGATACTAAAATTGGGGGATGTTCTTCAGTCTCTTGACGACCTACTGTTGGATGAGGACACTAAAATTGGGATATGTTCTTCAGTCTCTTGACGATCTACTGTTGGATGAGGATACTAAAATTGGGAGATGTTCTTCAGTCTCTTGGCGATCTACTGTTGGATGAGGATACTAAAATTGGGAGATGTTCTTCAGTCTCTTGGCGATCTACTGTTGGATGAGGACACTAAAATTGACGTTGAATATCAATCCATTGATTTAAAGAGTTTGGAGTTACTCGTTGTACAAACAAGCTATCTGGATATTTTTCCATAGATCCCTGATCTCAGTGTAGGTAATATCCAGTTCCTAGACCTATCGGAAACGGACGATAAAACGTTGGTCCCGTGTTCAATGAGCACCGTAAAAGCACGATTGGCTGTTCAAAAATCCAGAAGAGCAGGATGGAAAGCCACTGCTCTGTCAAAATTCATCAGAAAGATTAAAAAAATAAAATTCCTTCAAAATATTTCGACATCTAAATTACATCGGGGACACTCGCCTGTGCTACGGAATTCGTGCACTTCCGCTTAGATCTTCCTGTGTAAGAAATAGATCGGACAACACATGGTTACTCACTGAAGTGCAATGAAGATGTTCGAATCTATCAATCAATCAATCAAGACAAAAGTGGTCAGGGAGTTCAAATACCATTTTGGCATTGGCAATGATACACTTTATTCGTTTTCATTTTATGAAGTTGAGGGTACAGGACAACTACTTCTAATATGAGGATGGAGGTTGAGGATGTTACTGCTGCCCTCCATTAGCTCTCTGGGACTCCATTTATTGCGGCCGTTGTTGTATCTGACTCTCAGTAAATGCATCACAAGATCCAAAAGGGCAGGTTTCGATATGAGCGGATGTCATCTATAGAAGTTTTTAACCTCCAGAAGCTTACGTTGATCTACTGTCCTGGGCATGCGTGTGTTTGCGGCCAAGAGAGAGCAGACAGACTTGCATCAACAGTATCGATTATTGGGGAGTTGAAGATGGATAAGGGTGGGTTGGGGGTTCTTCGGTCTCTTCGCGACTGCCTGTTGGATGAAGACACTAAAATAGATGCTGAATCGATCCAGCGATTTAAGCAGTTGGGAGTTACCCGTTATACAAGTAGAGCTGCATGCCTGAGGGGCAGAGTGAGGAGTGCATTTAATCAGCGAGCCACGGTATGCATACTCTTCTATATCTGTTGGTGGAGACTGAGCACCTATGTTGTCCCGCTCTATCCCACAGTTCGCTGTTTGTGGTCCCGTCATACCATCACAGATGGAGTATTAGCACCGCATGTCATAAGAGGCGACTGAGGTAGGGGCTAGGGAAGCTACCCTAGTAAGTAAAAAGTGTAGCAGAAATCGGCTGTGCTGGCATACTTGTAGGCGCATGACTGGCACAACATACAATCAGATCACATCAGTTATCAGTTATATGAGCACTATCATCATAGCACTCCGGACATGTCCATAGGTGCTCCGATCTCCGCAAATCCAGCAGCGTCCAGCGACCCAACACGCCAGTTCGATGTTGATTAATCAATCTCTTTGCATATTTAGTATGTCGTTCTTTTCGGGCTGCACCAATATTGACACCCATCTCTTTCAATCTGGTCAGCGAGTGGGATTCACAGCCCTGAAACTCCTTTGTTCGGAAAGACTCTCTCAATGCGTGAAGGTCACTTCGATCCATTGCAGCTCCCTCTGATATTGTAGCTAAGCCAGCCAATCTATCAGCTCGTTCATTACCCCTAACTCCTGCGTGCCCAGGGACAAAAATAAAGGTGATTTCTCTGATCATTGTCTGTACCAGTACCTCCACCCAGTTGCGTCTCACCATACCTGATTCGACTTCATGCTCATGAAGTCACTGAGTATAAAAACACAAGAGTAATTGTGAGATGCCAACCAGTTCACCGCCTCCGTAACCGCCCGAACCTCCATTGTCAAGCTACTTGTGGTTGTTGCGTAGGCCCCACTGGCCTCTCTTATTATTTTTCCTCCTGAGCGTGCTGAAAAGCCCACGCACAGCGTTGTTGGCGAATGACTGAACCATCGGTGTAAAAACCACATCTGTATCATTGATGATGTCATTCAAGAGAGCCTCCACCTCCACGTTTAGCAGTGATAGATTATTATGTTCGCAGTTTTTCTTAATAGCGGTGAAAGCAGTCGGAAATTGAGGCGGCACAGCAATCCATTCCTCTTCTGTTTCAATTCCGGAAGGATCACATATTTTCCTAAGCGTATCTTCCGCCTGACTCAGCCATGATCTGCCTCTCTTGAGTATACACACTTTCTCCTTAATGAGTTCTTCATGGAGAGGATCATATACAAATCACATACAATCAGATCACATACAAATCACATACAAATCACAAAGAGTGGTTTAACAAGTATGGAGTGTTCAAAGAAGAAAAAACAATTTCACTCAGATTTTCCAAACAAAACTAGAAGCAGGAAAACACAAACAAAGTATACATCTAAAACACACAGCTCTATTATAGTGTTATATTTAAAATAAATTTACAAGAAACAAATGTGAGAATTCTCATTTAATCTGAGCCCATGTAGGGGCAAGAACACATCATCTGACAGTATAAATATACATGTTATATTATCATGCCGGTTCAACATCATCAAACCGGTTCACAAAGTCTTATAATTAAATATATACAAATCCTAACTTTGTCTCAATGCCTGGGTGAAAACCCTCACAGACATCTTTTCTTTTCTCCAATCCGGTTTTGCCTCACAGCGTCAGGATAAGAAGAGATTTCTAGAACATGCCCTTGCCCGAGTGGTTACCGGGGTCCAAATTGGGGTGTAAAGAATAGAACCACTGTTACCTGCCACGCATGTCGTAAAAGGCGACTAAGGAGGTTGGTCGTGGGGCTAGCTACCGTAAAAACACTAGATGGCTACAGAACGGAGATCGAACCGAGTAAATGCTGGCTGAAACCGGATACATCGCCGAAGGATAAGCACCAGAGCTCTAAATGGCGCTGAAGATGTGACGTAAAACGCGCCATGGCTGCATGAATCAGATTTCCACATGAATAGAATTTATGGGGAGGTCTGGTACATCGGTCTGGTCGGTGACTGCGAGAAAGAGAGAACAAGCCCTTGTGTGTGCTTCATAAATAGTGTCTTTCGCTCTAGTATATCTGAGGTCCATCTTTTGAGTGGCCGGACTTTTGTTTTGTATCCATTGTATCGGAGCAACATCGCTCTTTGAGGTGAACTGTCCGTTGGTAATCTGCTTATGTGGCAGAACCATTTAATTTGTTGTTTCTTGATAAAGTTCAGTACCCACTTTTTCCTGATGTCCTCATTTCTCAACCGGTCTCTTGTTGTTACCCCCAGCATTCTGCAGAGACACTTCATCTCTGTTCATTTGATGTCAGCGTCCAGGTTTGGCGCTGGTAGCATAATGTGGAGTGTGGGCGAAAACCACTGCGTTACACTATGTCTCTCTATTTGTACGGTACCCTCCAAGAATGGGTGGCAGGAGACCTAACCTCTAGTTGGTAGGATATTTTCCTAGCAATTAATTTCTCCAGCAACTTGCCTATTGTATTCTGCATGGTGGTTAACAAGTGGTCAATATGGAGCGTTCAAGGAAGAAGTTATCAATATACACAACACATTACAGAAAATAAATTGATGTCGTTTTAATAAAGCATAAAAACAACAACGTATTCAAATAAGCAAGTTTAAGACATAAATATATTCACACATATATATATATATTCCTCTTGTACCGTATATGTTACATAGGGCCTGCAAGTAACTTCTCCATACCGTTCTGCCCTGGGCAACCTGCTCAATCTCTCAAGGAAATGAGTCTGATATTTCTTGCCTCTCCCAGTAAAGCCCATCTCAGGGCGTCCTCTCCCCCTCGAATCCCTTGCCACTCATGTCAATGCCTGCTTTGGTATTCCCTGATCATTTCTTCTCAGGGCATGCCAAACATATCTCCATCTTCTCCTTCTTGCAACAGTTATAATATAAATATATTCATACTATTGTTAAAATTGAGAAACATAAAAAAAACATGGCTTTTACACTAAATATTCATAGTCATTTCCCAGCCTGCCCATTCAAACCAAATCCCAGCATGCCCATTCAAAACAAATTCTAGCATGTAAATTCAAACCAAATCCCATCATGCTCAACAAGATAGGGATATTCTTGCATTCAATATATTTTAATAATTGTACTGTTGTTACTGGTTTATTCCTGCAGAGGAGTACTTCTACAATATTATCTGTTACTGACAGAATTCAGAACATAGCACTTCCTCTAATCAAACAATGGCAAGTACTTAGCCTTGTCTAGGGAGTCAAATAGTCAGGTGCCGGCCCTGACTATCTCAAATCACAATATCAAGCAAAGACAGTACAAAAAACATTTCCACCAAAAGACATTTCTTTATATAAAGAAAATTACACAAAATAAAAATGGATACCATATTGGAACTATGTACTGGCGTATGCAGTAATTTTATATTATGAAATATTGCTTTCCAAATTTGTATCCAGACCAACATTTCTTTATAAAGAAAATTAGACAATATAAAAAAGGATACAATACTGGAATTAGTACTGTCATATGCAGTAATTTTATATTATAAAATATTGTTTTCTACAATTTGTATCCATACCAACATTTCTAAATGATAAATAACAGATGGGAATGGATGCACATTGCTCGTGTGGGAATCCCAGAGTTAGATTACGAATCAAGATCTTAAAGCACCTTTATGCGGCAAATTCTGGAAACAGGTCAATTAAGAGCTTTGCCGCCCGTGTGGTGCCGGGCCCATAGGGAAGCAAAGAATAGTACCACTGCACCCTACAAGGCATGTTGTAAGAGGCGACTGATGTAGGACCTAGGAAGCTAAGCTAGTAAATAAAAGTTTTGCAAAAATTTGATATGCTGGTCTACTTGTAGGCATATAACTGACACAATGTACAATCGCTCTTAGGCTCAGAAAGCATACAAATCATACAGA
Source organism: Arion vulgaris (assembly GCA_020796225.1). Classification (NCBI taxonomy): domain Eukaryota; kingdom Metazoa; phylum Mollusca; class Gastropoda; order Stylommatophora; family Arionidae; genus Arion; species Arion vulgaris. The sequence continues at coordinate 37,605,166 of CM036754.1, forward strand.
GTGGTTAACAAGTGGTAGATATAGAGCGCTCGAAGAAGAAAAGTTTTGCAATGTGCTAGGCTAACTCTTAAGGATAGAGCAGCTGTAACGTGGTTATTAGTGAACTAGAGTCTTAGGCTAGTGGTACGGGTTCAATTCCACAGAAGATTAGTATACTACAAAACATACTAACTGGGAAATCCCGGGTGACAACACCCAGATCAACACCTTCTTCTTCTGCAATCCCCCGCTGTAAATCTAGGCATTAGCCATGATGCCTGTTATGGTGCTTTTGATCTTTTTTGCGTGAAGGCCTGCTTCTACCATTTGACTGTTGTCCGCTGCCATGCAAGCGAGCCTCGAGACTTCAGAGGTACTTGAAGATTACATACTTCAAGTGTGATCTAAGATCAACACCAAAAGTCCTTCTCAGAACTTCACACATATACCAGAACACAATACAAAATAAACAGTCATTTTCAGGACTAGTCCCAGGCAACACCAAGAAAAAAGGTCAATCCGCTCCGATATAACCTAAAAAAAGACACCCGTCATTGGTTTAAAAGGCGTGCCTTGGCCACTTTTTTTCTTTCGTCCTCTGCTTTTATGCCGATAGGCGTAGCATGTTTAACTCATGATCGGTTTCTGAGATAATGCACGCTCGGTCATTTGATATGCTGTGGTATTGTGAAGTTTTAAGATGTCTGTAACTCCATCAATCCATCTTTTCTTGGTCTGCCCCGTGCTCCTGATGATTCCTTGGCCCCATAGAGGCTTAATCCACCCCTTAATAAACAAATCATGAAGATTTTTGTTCCAATGTACAGAGGTTGCTCATCTTATATACTATAATCATAAAACCAATTTTATGATCATGTATGTGTCCCAAAACATTATTCTTAACTCATTGTGGACCAAACGCCACACTATGTGGCTTTGGGTTGGATGATTTTTTACCAGGAGCCACATTAAAGGGTGTTTTTATTCTAAAAACAAATGTCTTGTAAAAACATGGCTTTTGTCCTGGTCCACTAAGAGTTAATTGTTGAGACTTGTTCTATTGTTTACATAAACCACATTATATAAAGAATTTGATCTTGTTAACGTACATTGAAGTTACTCTTGCAGAATTCGTATGGCAACTTTTTCGTAAGAAATATTTCTCTTTTCCTTGTATAACTTGTCATAAAGAATTTCGCACTTTTACCTAGTTTTACATGTCCCCCTTTGATTCTACCACTAAAGTAAACAATAGTTTTACAGTATCGAGAAAAGTAACCTTTTCTACATTTAATATCTTTATGTTTGGGAACCTCTATACTAATCACAAGGTTATGTGGACCTGCCCAGGTGCTGAACTTGTCTCCTCTGTCTAGACCAGCAACATCGGCAAATGATAGGTTGATGTATGTGATGTTTGGCATGATTTCTTCCAGTACTTGAACTTTGACCAGTCTGGCTATGATAACTGGGGAAGATAAATTTATAATTAATTAGATTAAGCAAGCATATGAACTATCATGTAGGGGCAATCATGGTTCTCCACAAATCTCTGCCCCTGGTATTTGCTATCTCAGATATTGACGCTCTTTCGTGCCATGAAGTCAGGTTTCTAAAATTGCCTCCGTCTTCCTCTGTCTCATCTCCCCTCAATTTTACCGGACGTCACAATGTGTTCTAAACCTTTCTTTCTCAATATATGTCGGAAAAATGATGACTGTCTCTTTCTTATATTAACAATAAGTTTTCTCTGTGTCTTGGCTTCATTCTTCTTCAGCGATCTCTGGTCATGCGCTTAATTTACTGTGGACTGGGCAGTAAGCTTCAGGTCTGTCAGGTTTCCCCAAAGCTTAGTTTTCAGGTTGATTGGGTGTGGCCACATGTTGCTTCTCAGCTCACTCAGGAGAGGACAGTCTTGCAGGATATGCTCAGGTATCTGTTTCGGCTTCATTAAATAACTCCACATTCATCACTTCAGCAGTCCATGGGATTCTCATCATTATTCTGGTTGGTTTTTTTTCGATCCTGAAGCACTTGAGCTTCTCAACTCTTTGGCTTGGTGCCATGTACATTGTAACCCTTCGGTTCGGTGCCACAAACACCATAAAACTGGAGAACCTGTGGCATTTCTGCCAGCCCGTAGAATTGAACTGCACTCACAGGGGGCTTGTCACCCGTTGTCCAACATGCTACAAACACGTTGGGCAGGCGGACTATCATTATTCAGGCGGACACCTCTGTGATCTCCAGAGATTTTTCTGTCTGTTTGTTTACTGTCCATGACTCGCATCCGTATGTCAGTATTGGCTCTATGTAGCACCAAATAACTTACTCTGACCTCAATTGACAGTAATCTGTTGCATATAGTGCTTCTTTTTTTCTAGAACACAGCATTGGCCTGCCCTATTTTGTTCTTGATTTCTTATGCAAATCTTACAATACATTAATAAAAACCGCCATGTTCATAACTAAGTTGAAACATTTTTGGAAAGAAGGGCTTTGTAAAAATATTGCAATGAAAATTGTAGTAAAACTGGACACTAGCAGATAAGTTCATAATGAACAAATATAAAAATAGATTTTCATGTAATTGTAAACAATGAACACAAATAAACAGTGTTGACATTTTGAACGAAAGGTCTTTATCAAGACTGGAATAAACAAGCATCATCATCAGGTAGCATGTCCCTTGCGGAACATCGCTTTTATCACAGCCAGCCTGAAAAACTCTGTCTCTAGCTTCTTCTTTGAACACTTCATATCGATCACTTGTTAACCACTCGGTGTGATTTCTATGTGATCTGAGCCTAAGAGCAATTGTACATTGTGCCAGTTATGCACCTACAAGTAGGCCAGCATATCTGATTTCTGCAACACTTTTGTTTACTAAGGTAACCTCCTAGGCCCCTACCTCAGTCATCTCTTACGACATGGCTTGTAGGTCACAGTGTTACTATTCTTTGCTCCCCTTGAGAGCCCTGGCAACAACCAGGCGTCTGTCTCTAGCAAGTTCTCCTTTCTCCTCCAGCATCATGTACAAGGTCTATTTGATGTCCTGTTGCCACCTTCCTCTTGGTTGTCCTTTGCCTCATACTCCAGGAACCATGTCTTCCATTACTGTATAATTACTTCTTGTTACCAAACAAGCATAGAAATTGAAAAAGTAGTAATGAGTCAGCCCACAAAAAGATACTTACTGTATTGACTCTCACATGCGTACTTGATTCCCCCATCAAAATATTTTAGGGCTGAGCGGCTGCATAAATACTGAGCATTGGAAAGTTTTCCTAGGGCCAAATCTCTTAAAACAATCTGAATGTTAAAATTGTAATATTTTATTGATACCATTATATGATAAATAAACAAGAACTGACGACAAGGGACACAGAAGAAATATGTCAAAGGCATGATGAAAATGTGATTTATATTGTGAGAAGATTTGATTCATGTATGATACTATGTGAAATTATTTATCTATTTATATCCTCTATGTATCCCATTTGACAAGGCAGTGGAAAAACATATGTGCTTTAGAATATAAATGTTACAGAAGAGTCCTCCATATATGATGGACAGAGAAGAGAATAAACAGATCTATCCAGAAAGAACTCAAAACCAAAGAAAACTGGCTAATGCTACAAATAAGAAAGAGAAAATTGAAGTATTTTCGACATGTAAAGAGACACGAAGGGCTGGAAAAGACCGTCATAAAAGGAGGCATCCTAGCAAAGATGCAAAGAAGAATCTGCCTCTTTCTGATACTAATCTGTCTCTGATCGTGAGTCTTCTGCATCTTAAAGGTAATAGAAAATGACCTAACAAAAAAAATAGACATATAAGAAACAAAAACCCTACCTTATTTCCCATACATTTTGCATGTTCCTTGTTATACAGATCCTTGTCGCCACAACATCTAGTATTCCCATTCCTTAACCATGGAAAATGACCTCCGCAGCACCCTTCAACAGCAGAATTAATGGTTGAAGAACCACAACACTCAGTGTCATCGTTGGCTTCATGGACAATGCCCTGACAACATATCTGATGAGTGTCGTCGCATGTGCTATTACCGCAGCGACTTCTGCATGGGTTCCTTGCATCATCGAATCTGTAGACTAGAAAATCCTTGCTGCAACAACTGTGAACAGATTTTTAGATAACATTTGAAGAAGAAATAAATCAATCATTTCACTACCGAAAGTTATCAGTCTTATTACTGCCAGTCTTTAGTTATCAGTCTTATTACTGCCAGTCTTTAGTTATCAGTCATATTACTGCCAGTCTTTAGTTATCAGTCATATTACTGCCTTAAGTTATCAGTCATATTACTGCCAGTCTTTAGTTATCAGTCTTATTACTGCCAGTCTTTAGTTATCAGTCATATTACAGCCTTAAGTTATCAGTCATATTACTGCCAGTCTTTAGTTATCAGTCATATTACAGCCTTAAGTTATCAGTCATATTACTGCTTTCAGTTATCAGTCATGTTACTGTCATAGCTATCTATCATTTTTACTGTATCAGTCATTTGTGTTATATTTAATTTTGAGTTGTTTTTATCGCTCTAGTTATCGTAGTAAATATTTGAGGACAATGTGTAGACATATATAGAGAATATATGTAAATGTCAATATGTGCTTCATGGCATGGAAGAATGTCAACATCAGAAATTATGGTCATTACTTAGGACAGATGGTTTCTGTAATTATGTCCTTTTTAAATGGATAGGCAGTTAACCCATCACACAACCTCCCCCAACATGGATGACCAGGAGGCCAGATATAGTCTGATCTAATTTCTTTGACCTGCCCGGCTTGGGTAACCCTGTCAGCATAGCTCTCCGTCACAGTTGAGTGTCACTAGACAAGCAAGTAAGTGGAACCCAGAAAGAAAATGAAAAAGGCGACGTCCTAAACAGACCTGGTGACGGAGTCTTCTTGGGGAACTGAAGGACACTGGACTATCCTGGGAAGACATAAATAAAACAGACTGAGGGATGCTGGACTTTCTTGGTAAGACATAAATAAAACAGACTGAGGGATGCTGGACTATTCTGGGAAGACATAAATAAAACAGACTGAGGTCCTACGCTCCATAAGAAGCTGAGAGGAACCTTCTTTCTTCTTCTTTGTCAACCCCTCTGTGTGATTTGTATGTGATCTGAGCCTAAGAGTGATTGTACGTTGTGCCAGTTATGCACCTACAAGTAGGCCAGCACATCCGATTTCTGCGCTGCTTTTTATTTACTAGGGTAGCATCTCTAGGGACTACATCAGTCACCTCTTACAACATGAATTGTAGGTTGCAGTGGTGCTATTCTTTGCTTCTTTGCGGGCCCCAGCACCACACAGGCGTCTAAGAGGAATAAGTAGGTAAGTAAGACAGACAGATGTTTGTGGAGATCTATGATGTCTGACACTAGTCTGTATGGCACATGATGTTGATGATAAAATATCAACCAAATATAAATGAAAAAATGTCTATTTACCTTCCTTCTTTTGTAGAGATATCACTGATCACATAATTACAACACTGCTGTGTTGCGCTGTTATAAGGATGATCTCCGCAGCAACTATCAAATACAGTGTTGATGTCATACACTTTTTCCCCGCAGCAAATGTGAGTCTTCGGGAAATAAAATTTGAAAATACCGCAGGCTTCAACACCATGAGGAAGTTCAAGAACTTCTCCATGTACGCAGTGTTCATTATTACTTGAGCGGTAGGTCTCCATGCGTTTCGTTTATAGTTATAACAGCATTGATCATCATCTGGTTTCCTTTTAAGACTTGGAGTCATGCCTTCACAGCATAACATAGTTTTGTTTATACCTTCTCCATTACAGCAGATGTGGTCTTTAGGAATCACGTTGAATTTATCACCTGAAAAAATAATTGATAAATCAAATATATTTGCATGTTCATGGAGTAGTAAAGGCATGTGTCAGTTCTGAATATATTTGCATGTTCATGGAGTAGTAAAGGCATGTGTCAGTTCTGAATATATTTGCATGTTCATGGAGTAGTAAAGGCATGTGTCAGTTCTGACAGAATTCTAAGTTGACCAATCAGATCTCATATTATGATACAGTATAACTCAGTGTGGGCATCTGTGGCTTAGCAGTAGTGAGCTCGATCACAGCGATTGATTAATTGATTGATTGATTGATTTAGTGACAAGCACTTCATACCCTAAGGTCTGAAAAGGTTACATGAAATTTTATTTCAAATATAACTCAATTGATGTGGTATTATAAAATGGAGGTTTCTATTTGTAAACTCTCACCAGCAGCAGCAGAGATGTATGATACAAATGTGTGTACTATTTGACACTTTCCGTGGTTGTAAAGAAAACATAATGATTGATTCTTGCTTACTTTACGTAAACTCTCACCGGCAGCAGCAGAGATGTACGATACAAATGTGTGTACTATTTGACACTTTCCGTGGTTGTAAAGAAAACATAATGATTGGTTCTTGCTTACTTTACTACAATCAATGCAAACAATCAAAAAAGACTGTTAGAGTGGTAAAGTTCTACTCAAGACAAGCTATTTGATGATGATTTTAAAACTATATGGGAGACAGTTTGGACTGGTTTCGTCATGATTTGTGTATAAAGTTATTAGTTACTGAACTGAAGTCTTAGCACTCCAGGCAAACACATAGGTACTCAGTCCCCCAACAGATGTTGAAGTGTATGAATACTGATGGTTTCTGTGGCTCGCTGGTTAAACAGACTCCTCTCTCTGCCCCTCAAGCATCCAGCTTTACTTATACAGCCTGTGATTCTAAACTCCTTAAATCGCTGGATTGATTCAACATAAATTTTAGTGTTCTCATCGAACAGTTGGTCAAGAGACCAAAGAACATTCTCATTATCTATCCTGAACTCCCCAACAATCAATTCAAGCCTGTCCGCTTTCTCGGTGCAGCATACTCCTGTATGGCCAGGACAGTAGATCCAGGTGAGTCTCTGGAGGTCGGAAACCTCTATAGACAAGATCCACTCAAACCACAACCTTCGAATCTTCATACCGCTAATCTTCTAACATCAAGAAAGCTTAAAAAAAGAAAATGTCTTACCCTTACAACATTTATGGGAAACAGCATTGTATTTTGTGTTCATGCAACATTTCTCAATTGTTCCATCAATGTATTCATAACCACAGCGAACCTTCCCTGTAACTTTCTCCAGTTTGATTCCATTATAACAGTCCTGATGTGTGGCATTATAGGAGTCTACAGAGAACAAACATGGGGTATATTAGTTCCACAGTTCCTGAAACAGTCCAGATAAATAATGTGAAGAAAAATCAATGGAGGATAAGACCCATAGCATGACAACATTAATACATTAAACAGAAAAGCGCAGACCACACTCACAGAACAGGATACGGCGGTCTCAGAGCACATCTCCATATAATTGGTCTAGGGACTTGATTTCCTAAACTTGTGGAGCATCAAAGCACATCTTGCAAGACAACCTCAGCCTGAGCAGCGTGAAAATGGAAATCTGGCCAACAGGAACAACCTTTCAGAACAAACTATGGGGGGGTCGGTGAAGACCTCAAGCACAATCCCCTATTTATTATACATACCGCGAGTAGTCGTATAGCAGATGTTGCTGGCAGCATACAAAGTTCCACAAATATTTATTACTAGTTTTTGAACTAAGTTCATTGCTAAGAAACTACAGAAGTGTTATAATGGTAAAACAAAGAATGAAAATGGCTCTGCAGAAATTTAAAAAACTACAAAACTCACAGAAAGGAATGATGTCAGTCTTTTTCTAATCATGTTTGGCCTCAAAGTCATTAAAAAGAGCCATTATTGATTAAAAGAGATTTCGAAAACAAGCTTTTCTGTGCACCCCGTACATGATGTCTTTCACTGCCTCTGTTATTTGTGTGGTCCACATTTTGTGTGGATGGCCTTTTGCTTTGTATCCACTGTATCTGAGTAGCATTGTTCTTCGAGGCACTGTCTGTTGGTAATCTGGTTATGTGGTCGAACCATTTAATTTGTTGTTTCTTGATGAAGTTGAGTACTGATGTTGTACCCACTTTTCTCCTGATGTCTTCATTTATAAGCCAGTCTCTTCTTATTACTCCTAGCATTCTGCAAAAAAACACTTCATCTATGTTGTGACTAGTTTTCTTCTATAGTTTGATGTCAGTGTCCAAGTTTGGCACTGATAGACTAAGACACAAGAAAGAAAGATTACAACATGTGAAATGAGATGTCTACGAAAAGCTGTCAACGTTACAAGGCGAGATAGAGTGAGAACGAGAATATCAGAAGCATCGTTGGTACTATACCATGCATACAGTACATCGAGAAGCAAAGATTCAAGTGGTTCGGCCATTTAATGAGAATGGAACCACATTTACTACCATCACGTGCCTATAATAATCGACACTCAGGCACAGAGCACGAGGCAGGCCAAGAACAAGATGGATAGATAACATCTCAGAGTCCCTGCGAAGCATGGACTGACAACGTCAAGCGCAACACACCTGGCACAAGATAGAAACTAACTCTCCCCACGGCTTCACGTGCAAATGTGGTTAAGATAAGATAAGATAAGATAAGCATAATGTTGGTAGAAATATTGTGTTGAACAATGCTCCAGCATTCTGATCCATACAGTAAATTTAATACTAAACTGACACAATATTTTTTTAGATCTCCAAGTAATTCTATTTACTTCGAATCTCACAAATGACTTACCGTTACCACAACAGAAGTTGTTTGGAAGGTTAGTAATTGTATGCGTTGGGAACCCTGTATGACTTTCTCTGCAACATTTTTCTTTAGTTATGTCATAAATAATATTGTCACAACAGTTGAGTATTGGATTTCTTTCTAGTGGATTTAGTGGATTCAGTTCTGGTTTGTTGTGTAGTGTACCTGAAAAAGAAGTAAAGAATTTGTAGTAGTAATTATAATCATGCTTGAGGTGATAAAGGTGATTTGTGTCATTATTTTCTGTAAAGTTAAATTTCACGCTAGTCATCTTGCACAGAATAGAGAGTTTAGAACCTCTGTCATGGGAGCCAAGTTCCAGAAGGAACAAGATACTTGATGATGACACTTGGTTGATGAAATTTGACTAACTCCAGTCTGGTGATGGAGCGCCTGGCCGAATGGATTGGAGTGCAGACTCCCTTTCTGGAGACCCAGGTTCAATCCCCCGGTAAGGCCAAGGAGTTTTTTCTGTCGGGGCATAAAGAAAAATCCTAACCTGAACAGTTTCGCAAAGACTGCACAAGCCATGCAGCCATTAAATTCTACAGGCTCATGCCTCCCTCTCTACACACCCTAAAAAAAAGGGTATTACAGGCAGTAATGTCAGGATTAGTCTGGTGATGCAGTTTTCACAACATTTCCATGCCTATTTTGTGTTACCAGGGCCAAACATGAATAATGAGCAAAGCGCAGTCGCAAAAAATAACTACATGTGAAATGCAATGATTACGAAAGGTTACCAACAACTCCAGAAAAAACAGAGTCACCAACATCAGCATAAAAAAAGACAGTTGGGACAGAACCTTGCATAAAAAAAGATGGATTGATGCAGTTACAGACATCTTAATTGATTGATTGGATCACCATCATTGCATTTTGAAGAGTAGCAATGTGTGCTCCGATCTCTTACTTACACAGGAAGATCTCGGTAACAGTGCATGAACTCTGTAGCACCTCGAGGTCCCCAATGTCTTCTTCTTCTTTGCGTTCGCTCTTTACGACTAATTTTAATCATTCTTTGTGATATGCTTGATCTTTGCCAAGAACTTGTATACGTTGCACATTGGTTTGGTAGGTATATACTGCTACACGTTTAGGATACATGCATCCGATTTCAGCCAAACCTCCTTAAACGCCTCTTACGACATGCGTGGCAGGTAACAGTGGTTCTATTCTTTACACCCCAAATTTGGGCTCGGTAACCACTTGAACGATCTCCGATGTAATTTTGAAGACAGTGAAGATATGTTGTAGGAATTTTATATGTAATCTGTTCTAATGAATTTTGCTCGGACATCGGCTTTCCGGCCTGCTCTTCTTGATTTTGAACTGCCAAGGGTTCTTTTACATGCTCAAATTGACATCTCTTAAAACAACACAATATCACTACATATCAAGCGACCAAGCATACACTATCTCGGAAACCGATCATCAGTCAAACATGCGACGGCTAATGACAAAAAGCCAAGAAGGACAAAAAAAGATGACACGGACAACTTAATAATATTATCTTTTCAAACTTACCACTGCAACAGCTACTGTTTCTCATATCGTATTCTTGGTTCCCACAAATATTTTTATATTTGCTCACAACTTTGTGAGGTCTGTACTTAGTTAGACATTTTTCTGCTTGGTTATCAAATACTTTTTCCTCACAACATTCTAGAGCCTTATTTCTTGAATACCTTGTATCACCGCAACAAAAATAGGAAAGTTTGTTTATGATAGTTTTGCCACAGCACTGCAAGAAGTCTCGCTCCAACTCTGAAAAAATAAATTATTTGAATCTGAAGAACTAGTCAACAACATTCAGCTTCATCTTTTTCCTAGACATAGACAGTTGGTATAAAGGAAGACTGCAGTAAAACTATGTAGCAATGGTGAAACACGTAAACACAAGTACTGTACTTTTACAAAATTGTTATTGTAAAACTGGAGTACTTTGTTTTTACATGTTTCGCCATTGAGATAGACAGACAAAGCAATCAGTGGCTGTCTTGTGGCATTTTGCAGGTTAACAACATCTCTCCATCGCACTTGGCCAGTGGTCATCTGTTGCAAATACCGTCTTAGGCATGCTGGTGTTCACGGTAATGAGAGAGTGGATAGACTTGCGCCAAAGACATTGATTGTCTGGGAGTTTAGAATAGATTAAGGGAATGCTCTTTGATCCCTTGGAGACCTCCTGTTGGATAAGGACACTAAAATTGATATTGAATTTATTCAGTAATTTAAGGAGTTTGAAATTGCATGTAGTACAAGTAGAGCTGGATGCTTATGTGGCAGAGAGAGGTGTGTTTAACCAGCGAGCCACAAGAACGATCAGTATGCATACCAGTCAACATCTGCTGGGGGGACTGAGCACCTATGGGTCTGCCCAAAGTGCTGTGTTGTTGGTTCAGTAACCAATAACCAGTGATCATCCTTTGATGGGAACCTCATAACCAATCTACACTATGCATTTCCTCCTACACTGTTCTCTACAGGGTTGTCTTTGATCTGTCCCTCCTTCATCTTCTCTCCGCGGTCCACTGCATGGCAGTTCTCAGGATGGTTTCTGAATAACTTTGAAGTACATGTCCTATCCAGCTTCAGCGTCTACCTTTTATCACTGTGTGCATTTTCTCCTAACTTCACTTGTTGAGCTGAGGAGAGCTGAAGTAGTGTAGTTGTTAGTGAACTGGCTTCTTAGACTACTGGTCTGGGTTCAATTCCACAGCGGACATAGAATATTTTTCTAACCGCAACTGCTCTTAGGTTAACCCAGCATCAATTCAGTACCAGGTAAAGCACTGGGAAGTAAAAGCGACAGGCGTGATGTTAACCACATCACCTATCGTGTGTCGATGGTCAATGAAAAATACGGGCCTAACACCGTATTGCCCAATATGCCTCGAGGTATGAACAAGGGTTCCTTTATTTACTACTTTTTTAGATCAATAAAAGATTTATCGTTTAAGAATAAGCTCATTTATTTTCTGTAAGCAATATAAATGCAACCTACGTTGTGTGTGATTAAGGTAGACTGGTTGTTGTTGGCAACATATTGCATCATTTGTATCCATTGCCTTATCTCCACAACAAGTCTGCTCATGGCACTGCTCATCATTGCTAGAGCAACTTCTTTCTGTACTTCCTTTAGGTGGAACAAACCGGTCTTGAACTTTCCCTCCACAACATATATATGAACTGGTAAGATACAAGGTTTGGTCATCTGAAAGATATGATAAACAGTGCAAAGATACAAGGTCTGGTCATCTGAAAGATATGATAAACAGTGCAAAGATGGAGCATTGTTAAGATGGTAGACATTATTTGTCCATAACACTTTATTTCAAACTGAAGAAGATATAAGGTTATTAGTTATCCGTTATATGAGGACTATCATCACAGCACTCCGGACATGTCCATAGGTGCTCCTATTTCCACCTCAACAAATTGAGCAGTGTCCAGGGGAACAACAATATCTGAGAGTCGTCAGTTGTGAAGCGAGCACCATTCCAGCTAAGCCGTAGTAGAGATTGGGGCAACATGAAGGCTGATCTCGCAGTTAAGCAGCTGATAGAAGATAATGCAAGGGATGATGATGTTGTTGTATATACTGATGGGTCGGTTCAACGTGGTGAGAAATCTGGCTGGGGTTTCTTGGCTAATGCGCATGGTAGGGTTGTTGCAGAGCGAAGTGGGGCATACAGGACAACTACTTCTAGTATGAGGATGGAGGTTGAGGCCATTACTGCTGCCCTCCATTGGATTTCTGGGACTTCATTTACTGGGACAGTTGTTGTATCTGACTCTCAGTCGATGCTTCACAAGATCCAGAAGGGCAGGTTTCGGTATGAGTGGATGTCGTCTATAGAAGTTTCTAACCTCCAGCGGCTTACGTGGATATACTGTCCTGGGCATGCGGGTGTTTACGGTAATGAGAGAGCGGACAGGCTTGCATCAACAGCATCGATTGTTGGGGAGTTGAAGATGGATAAGGGGATATTCTTCGGTCTCTTTGCGACTCTCTGTTGGATGAGGACACTAAAATCGATGTTGAATCGATCAAGCGATTTAAGCAGTTTGGAGTTACCTGTTGTTCAAGTCGAGCTGGATGCCTGAGAGGCAGAGTGAGAGGTGTGTTTAATCAGCGAGCCACAGGAACCATCAGTATGCATACTCTTCGATATCTGTTGGGGAGACTGAGCACCTATGGGTCTGCCCGAGTGCAATGACGTCAGTTTAGTAACCAATAACCAATAATGTAGTAGGATTACGATATAACGAAGAAAGATGAAGCCAAAAACTCCTCAATGTTCACATACTTCAGTCATATATTTCTGAAAAAAATTTATGTAATTTCTGTCTTTGATTTTATATAAATACAATGGATACAAAGCAGAAGGTGGACCCCAGAAATAAAAGAGGCACTGAAAGACAAGGGGCACTTAGTGGGTCGATTATATAAATCTCTTCTTATCTTGACACTGTGAAGCAAAACATGGTTAGAGAAAGAGAAGAAAGATGTTATATTTTGAGATGTAAATTCTAATATGTAAAACCTTGAATTTGACAATTTTTAATTGAAATTTCTTCACTCATGGTCATGTTTTTAGTTTGTAAACTGCTTCTGCTTCGTTCGATTTACACCAACTAATTGTTAAATAGCTCTTTGTGGTTTGTATGTGATTTGTGCCTTTTAGTGTGAGTTCGTTGTGCTAGTTAGTCACCTACATACCCATAGGATAAGATATCCAATTTCAGCATGTTTTTTTTAGTCCGGTTTGCCTTCTTTATGTCACGGAGAATAAAACGTGACTTAGGAAGTATGTCTTCCTAGGCGAACCAGAGTCCTATTAGGGTTCAACATTGTAGTAAAAGTTTCCAGACTTGCACCACTGAGAGGTGGGGTTAACTTGTGTGCTCTACAGGTCATCAGCAGTCACGTAATTTTCACCCTTCCTAAGAAAGACTAACCAACCCCAACTCTGTTGGATACAGAGCCAGGCACAGAACACAACCCACTGAACAGCTAACAAAAAATGCACTCAAAATTGGCAATTCAGCCTTGTTCACGCACCCAAGATTGCAGAGCACATGTTTAAAGTCAGCCCTGAATATGATACACACAGGTAAACTATCCTGGTGAAACAAAACTAAAAAGGAAGCTCCACAGACTTCTGTATGAGCAGCAGATGATAGTGAAGTTTAAACAAAATACAACACTGAATTAATCAACAATATAGAAAACAATATAAGCGTTATAGAAGAGTCCTCCGTATATCATGGAATCATGGACAGTGAAGAGAACTAATAGATCTATCCATAAAGAGCTTAAAATCAAAGAAAACTGGCTGATGCTACAAATAAGAATGAGAGAATTAAAGTATTTTGGACATATAAAGAGACACAAAGGGTTGAGAAGACCATCATGGAAGGAGGCATCCCTGCAAAGAGAAGAGAAAGACCGTAGAGAAGATGGATTCACGATGTAACTGATGGTTTAAGCATGACGTGCAGAGGCCAGACATCTGGCCTATTAGAGAGAGAAATTCTGAGGACTGTTGGGGTTGCAAAGTTCTGCTCAGGACAAGCTACTAGATGATGATGATGATAGAAAAATAAAAGGAAAGACAGTGATTGGTTTGTAAGCAACAAGTGAAATGATCACTTACTGCAACATTCTTGATCTCCGGCTCGCTGTTTGATTTGACCATTACAGCAGATCTTAATAGATGAATCATATTCCTTATGCTCTGATCCAACAATGCAGACTTGAAACCCTGTAGACATTTGATAAAAATCATTTATATGTTCTGTAAATATAACGATTGAAGTTTGTGACTAGTTATGGCATTGAAATATGTCAGTAAACATATCTAACTATATACTCTTCATTGGAAAATGACTAAAGATATAGAAAGCAAGTTGAATGCATTTGATGTGGTGCCAGAACCCGCAAGGGAAGCAAAGAATAGTACCACTGCGACCTACAAGGCATGTTGTAAGGGGCGACTGATGTAGGACCTAGGACAACTACCTTAGTAACTAAAAAGCATAACATAAATCGAATATGCTGGCTATTTGTATGAGCATAACTGGCACAATGCACAATCGCTCTTAGGCTCCGATCACAGACAATCACACAGAGTGGTTAACAAGTTGTTGATATGAAGCGTTTGAATAAGAAAAAGAAGAATGCATTTGAGAACAGATGTCTGTAGAAAATACTGAACATAAAAAGGGACAAATTTAGGAGCAGTGATAAAATCAAAGAAATGTCTGGTCAACCACTAGTAACAAATTTTAATGTTGGCATATAAATTTAAAGAAGTCATATGTCTGTACTTTCACGTAATTCTTTCACAATTTAACTTGTTTTCACACCGGACACATTTATTTTGCATTGTATAATGAATTAGTCAGTATACCGGCTTTGTATCACATAAAAAAAATACCAGGAGTCAGTATACCGGCTTTGTATCACATAAAAAAATAACAGGAGCCAGTATATGAGCTTAGAAGTGCCAAAAAGTTAAAGAAGTCAATATGGCAACCCTCCCCGTAAGCTAAGCGTATGATCATGTGTCACATATTCCATAGAATATGGTGAAGGGTGCTAATATGGAACTCACAACTGAAACAAAGGGAGTAATAAATATTGGCTACATAGGGAATGCAGTACCTACACTAACACAGTACAGTACCTACACTAACACAGTACAGTAGTACTGAAAAGTAACTTAAGTAACTAGAACTGAATACATAATTCAGGTACGTGACAATATAATGAGTATTGGAAATGCCCCGATTAGAATGTATGTTAATAATGTTATGAATATTTTAAGTATAACTATTAACTACTATTATATTGGTTACAGTCACACAAGTATTTCATATTAATGATTGCTATTGAAAATGCACTTTTTTCATGATATGACAGAATTGGGGAGTGAACATCAAGAAGTGTGACCATCAGGTCATGGACCAGAATATGAATAGAAATTCATTGCAATCAACCTTCCATGTGGAAAGTTTTCCATCACTTTCTTCCTTTTTCTTTTCCCCAATCATGTTTTGTATCACAGCGTCAGGATATGAAGAGATTTCTAGAACGAGTCCTTGTGTGCGCTTCGTAAATAATATCTTTCGTCACTACTGTTATTAGTGTTATCTCTGAGTTCCATCTTTTGCTTGGCCGGCCTTTTGTTTTGTAATGTATCATTGTATCGGAGCAGCATCGCTCTTTGAGGTGCACTGTCTTTTAGTAATCTGCTTGTGTGGCCGAACTATTTAATTTGTTGTTTCTTGATGAAGTTTAGTACTGATGTCTGATGTTGTACCCATTTTTTTCATGTCTTCATTTCTCAATTTCAAACTTCTGGTCAAGATGGCACGGCAAGCTGGTTGTGATTGTGAATTTCAGTAGGCCTCTAAGTTAACCGAAGTCTATTGTCAGTTATCTTTGGATGGAATTTGTGTATATTCTAGTAAGAATGTGATAGAATTAGAATAGTACACCGTGTGACCCATCTAGGGAATTCTGAAACCACTGGGACGGGGATAGCAAGCCGACATGGTATAATCTAATTTGTGCGCGTAGAATTATGAAGAGTCTTTTCCATCACAAACTAATG
The DNA here is from genome assembly GCA_020796225.1 of Arion vulgaris. Lineage (NCBI taxonomy): Eukaryota > Metazoa > Mollusca > Gastropoda > Stylommatophora > Arionidae > Arion > Arion vulgaris. Next base: position 37,621,516 of record CM036754.1, read on the forward strand.
AAAGAATACGGTAATATACGTTTTCCAGGCATTAGTTTACTTGGTACTTTCGGATCCAAGCAATAATATGTGTTCGAGTAACGAATAGTTACTATTAACGAACAGTTACTATTCGCACATCACTAGTTACCGGGTGATACAATATATATCTTACCCTACAGATACTAGCATAGACAATACTGTAATGTTTAGAAATAATTACACAAATTTACACTTCGCTCATTTACTTAACAACCATATGTTATCATTGAAATATATTTCATTTTAACGCTATAGTGAACACGAAATCTACATAAGTAATCTTATTCAGAAACAGCACAAACAAATGTGAAGACATTAGACGTACTTGCGAGACAACATGGCAGGAAATGGCATCCAACGGTTAATAAAACCAATATTTTGTCTAATTTAACGATCGACATTTTAACTACAGCAGTTTCTGATATATATTCAAACGTTATGTATCAATCGAAATGAATTCAAAATTACCTTGCTGTGGTAAGAAAGCACCTTTATTTTATAGATTTGCCAACGGTTAAGGAAAAACACGGGGAAACACATTTGTTCTATTTATAGAAAATTGTGATATCATCTTATGTTATAACTAGCTAATTAACCCGGCTCCGCACGGTGAAAGTTTTATTAATCCTTGGTGAGGAATTGGGTAAGCCTTTCCAAAAGATGTCATCTAATAGCATGAATTGTATTTTCTGATATTTTTAAGAAGTGGTTTGAATAGGCTATGTCGACTTTGTCGTCGTTAAACGATTTTAACGGTTCGAGTGGTTCTTGTAATGCTTCACCTCTAATCAAAGTAGCGTCCTCGCATTCTTCCTAATTATTTAAAAATTTCTATAGTGTAGTTTGAAATAGAAAAGTGAAGCTGTGAAAAATCAACGCAAACGGAAGAACGCAACGCAACTAATGGTGTATTTTTGTAAATAAGATCGGCATTAGAAAGATCGCGTGTTTATTATACGATGCATAGAAACGACCTCGCCACAGGCACAAAACGGCGGGAAATCCGTTAGAGAAGTAGAACTACTAAATGTCACTGGCTTCACGTCAAGTCGTTCGGACTTAAGGTCTCCTGAAAAGATCTCACTTGAATGAGCTACCCCATAAGGTCTCCAATGATTGAAAATATCGTTAGATTTATATGCCAGTGGTAATGTGGTTGAATGGTTGTGGTTGAAGGTAGGGACGTAATCCATGCCTATGTTGTAGAGGCCATCTGGCAATTTTTGGATTATATCTTTTTGACTGTTAAGCTTTCTTAACCGCGTGTTCTGGTGTAGCAAAAATGACCAATTTTAATGTCGGATCGGACATCAAGAATTCGATTTAATTTAATTTTAAAGCTAATATTGATCCGATTTCGAAACTGTTTCTTTAGCTGATCTAAATTTCGTCCAAAAATTATTAATTTTCGAAGTATGGTGAATATTGGATGTAAACTGAAGCGATGTATACCCGGACACATATCAGACACTAAGGATTATATTATAAGATAAAGGGCATCAAGCACTTTTTTTAACACTTCGTGCCCAAACTATATATAGATTTAGATAGATTGCCATTTTAACCCATTCATCCTTCGGAGCTGATATACTAGCTCGCAGTATTTTTTAAGATGACACAAAGTCAATAGGCTGGGTAATTTAGTCAAGTCCATTGCATGTCTCTTGCGGAACGTCGCTTTCATCACAGCCCACCTGAAAACTCTCGCATGTTCTCCCGCCTCTTCCAGCGTCATGTTCAATGCTTCTGTGATGTCCTACTGCCACCTTTGCCTTGATCGTCCCCTGTCTCGTACTCCAGAAACCATGCCTTCCATTACCGTTCTATCCAAACCACTGTGACGATTAACGTGGCCAAAATATTTCATCTTCCGAGACATGATGTTATTTATGAGCCAATGATCCTTGATATGCAGGTCTTGTAGGATGTCTTTGTTTTTACTCATCTCTGTCCAGGATGTTCTAAAAACTTTTCTGTAACACCTTGTTTCAAATGCTTCAATTTTGTTCCTTAACATTTGTGTTTTGGTCCACGATTCACATCCATTTGTTGCAGCATGGAATATGTATGTTCTCAGAAGTCTTACTTGTGTTTCTCTGCTTGCGTCGTGCCATCGTTTCTTCATGCTGACCAACCTCTAGAAAACTATGGCTTCCAGAGGGTGGTAATTTAGTATTTTTGCAATATAAATTGGTCCTGAGGTTAAAAAAAAATACGGACTGAGTGGGTCAAGCGAAGTAGGTCCACCTGTGATAAGTAATTTAATTATATTGACAATGTGTGACCGAGATTGATTGATAGGACCATCAACATTGCACTTCGGTGAGTAACCATGTGTGCTTTCTTACACATTAAGATATCCGCGGTAGTGCACAGGCTTCGTAGCACCGGCGAGGTACCCTGGTGTTATTTAGAAGACAGTTCAAATATTTTGTAGGAATTTTATTTTTAATCTTTCTAATGAATTTTTGCCAGATCAGTGGCTTTCTTTCCTGCTCTTCTCGATATTGAACTGCCAATGGTTTTTTTGCGTGCTCAACTTGAACATGGGACCTACGTTTTATGGACCGTCTCCGATAGGACTTGGAACTCAATCTCACCTACCTGAGATTATTTATCTCTGGAAAAATATCCCGATGGTTCCACGAGGTAGCGAACCGAGTACTTTTGGAACGAGATTCGAGCAACTAACCTCTACGCTACAGAGACCCTGGTCTATCCGCTGCCATGCGCTATTATAAGATGTAATTATTAGTGGCATGTCCTCGTACATGTGTCTGTCCTGACAGCCACGCATATGACCACAGTTATGGTACCATGCTATACTAAATGTGACTTTATTTAGAGGTATTTCGTGTTCTCTGATGTGTACAATTTCAGTATTGTCTATGCCAGCGGTTCCCAAACTTTGCATTACCGCGGACACCTTTTTAAATACATATTGCCCGAGTGCCCAGCGTGTTCGTAGCGCGTTGGACTAAGGGTGACTAGTCCTCTGTAAGTGCGGGTTCAACTCCGCGGACTGGCAGAAAAGCTACAGGTTCCCAGATTTACGGTGTTCGTGGCACCGAGCCGAAGGGTTACGATGTCCATGACACCGAGCCGAAGAGCTTTCAGCTCAAGTGCTTCTGGATCGGAAGAAAAAAAAACACATATTGCTGCAGCAGCCTCCCAAAAGTTTATATATATGAAAATGTACAGGAATTAATTATTTGTGTCTTACAACAGTAAACAATGACTGCAATTTAACATTTTAATAAACATCAAAGAAAAAATTAGGCCTGTAATTAGGCTTACAATTTATTTTTTTCTGTTGGAGAAGTCAAAAATCATAATATTTCTTCAAGCGCTTGATGCACCACTGTGAGTATCACGCAGTCCCCAGTTTGGGAAACGCCGATCTATGTTATTGTAAAGTCCTCGGTATATCATGGACAGAGAGGAGAGCAAATAGATCTATCCAGAAATAACTAAAAGAAAACTGGCTGATGCTACAAATAAGAATGAGAACATTGAGGTACTTTGGACATTTAAATAGACACGAAGGGCTGGAGAAGACCATCATGGAAGGAGGCATTCCGGAAAAGAGGAGAAGAGGAAGACCACGGAGAAGATGGATTCAGGATGTAACTGATGATTTGAGCATTACAGCTGCAGAGGCGGGACATCTGGCGCCTATGAGAGAAATTCCGAAGAACTATTAAGGTGGCAACGTTCTGCTCAGGACAAGTTATTTGATGATGATGATTTCGTGTTCGTAAAATCCTAATGTACAAATATGTGTCATATTTGACAATATGTCCCTAGTTACTGATGACTGAGTTAAGACTAACATAAGAGCCAAGATCCCAAGCGTCAACATTCTGTTGCAGAAGACCCATGTGAGATGAGCCGGTCACGTCGCGGGGATGCTTGATAAGCGCATCCCAAAACAGTTAATGTATGGCGAGCTTGAAGGGGCCAGACGATCGGTTGGTGGACAGAAAAAGCGCTTTAAAGACACTCTTAAAGTGTCTCTAAATTGCGTCTATGCTTATATATATGCTATATATATATATATATATATATATACTACGTCTTGGAAACTAGTGCGAACATACAGAACACACAACACACACATGTCAAACCTTGTTCATGTATGCTCCACCTGTGATAAGGGATTGTGTTCCAGAGTTAGACTATATGGTCATCTGCACATACGCACCAGAGAGATGCAGCAATACATGTCTGAGGTTGTTGTCACCATCGCTTGTGATGGACGGCTATTATTAAGATTAATAATCCAAATTAATAAAATAACGTTGTTATAAAATTTACAGAACATCAGGAAAGACGGAGAAAGGAAGACCACGAAAAAGATGGAAAGATGTCAAAGCAGAATGCTGTAAAAATAACTATCACCCAAGCCACTAGAGCGGCGCACGGCAAAAACAGAAAAACTCGACACTGGGCAACGACCCGGTAACAGTGTGACGACAGAAGAAGGAAGAATCTGCAATGACAATACTGATTCTTTTAGAAATACTAAAATTTGCAATCATTATGGCTCCACAATGGAGGTATGCTCGGTTACAGAGGCGATGAAGTGGTTGGCATCTCATGACTACTTTCGTGTTTTTATACTCAGTGACTCCATGAGTATGGTTCGTAAAGTCGAAATAGGAATGGCGAGACTAACTTGGTGGAGGTACTGATACAGATAGGGATTAGAGGAATCACCTTCATTTTTGTCCCTGGGTATGCAGGAGTCAGCAGTAATAAACAAGCTGATAGATTGGATGGCATGGCTAAGATATCAGAGGAAGCTGCAATGGGCCGAAATGACATTCTTAACGCATTGAGAGAGTCTTTCTGAACGGAGGTGTTTCAGGGTTATGAATCCCACTCGCTACCAGATTGAGAGAGATGTGTGTCGATATTGGTACAGCCCGAAAATAACGACACATCAAATATGCAAACGTATTGAATTAATCAACATCGAACTGGCGTGTTGAGCCGCTGGACGCTGCTGGATTTACGGTGGCGAAAATCGGAGCACATATGGACATTTCCGGGGTGCTATGATGACAGTCATAAATAAATGATAACCCTATGCTCCATTTAGAACGAGAAAAAGTATGTACAGATAGAAAAAGTAGCATGTCTACATTTTATTATTCGTCGTTAGCTTTATATCCATCGCTTGTTAAACCAATGTTTTGTAATCGGTATGCGATTTGTGTCTTAAAATGTAAGTTCAGTCCAGGACATCCGGTTTCTGCATGTATTTTTCCGAGTTCGCCTCTCACTGCGTAAAACAAAACAAAAACAGAAGTTCATCCTATCAGACGACCCATAGCCTCGTTAACTTTTGACAAGTTGACCTCGCGGTCAAAGTGTTCTTGTCTACACCACTAGAAGGTGGGATTGGCCTGTGTGTTCTAAGAGTCATCATCACGCTGATAATGTTTACTTTCAGCAACTTAATCTCTACATCTAAGGTTGGCTTCAATAAATATCCAATATTACATGTCATTCTCCAGTAATGCTAGTTTTTGTCCATGATTTTATCCTCAATAATGTAGAAATCTGCTGTAAAAATATAATGCTTCTATCTGCCGCCCAGTCTTGATATTACTGTTCGTCTTAACCGTAACAAATTTACACATAACCGTCCACATACAATTTCCGGGATGGGGAGGAGGGAGGGAAGACAAATAGTTTTACAAAATTGAGTTGGTAGTTTACATCGCATACACTTTTATCAAATAATCCCTTTCCGCAGTGGGGCACTTGCCCCCTTTCCCACCTTGACTTAACGTATGGACGCCCATGCATTTAACCCTTCCTACTAGTTTGATATTAGCAACATCCGTGTGGTGCCAGGGTCTGTAAGAACATTACCAAGAACACCCGCAGATATCCAGAATAGTGGATGCACGTAAACCTCTGGAGAGAGCAAACAGGCTGGATGGATGTGTTACCATATCAGGGGGTCAGCCAATGGATAACGCTGACGTTCTGAACGCCCTCATAGAGTTTGGCCGCAAAGAGGATTTTCATTTAAACCAATCCACGTCAACTGCTTGTTGACAAGAGCTTGTATTGAACAGTGGAGTGGCCAGAACAGAACAGCACAACAGCCATACGAGTAGGCTCATCAATCAACGTCGAACTGTTACGCTTAGTCGCTGGATGTTGTTGGAGATATTGCAAAAGAGATAGGAGGATATATGGGCATAGTGCAATAAAGATATTCCAAACTGAAACCTCTGGAGGTTGGAAACCTCGTAGACAACGTCAACTCATATTAAAATAGGTTTGGGAGGGGGAAGGGGTTAGTTTTCATTCAGTTTTCAGGAGAACAAATAGATCTATACAGAAAGAACTCAAAATCAAATAAAACTGGCTGATTGGCTGATGCTACAAATGAAAAAGAGAAAGTTGAGGTATTTTGGACATATAAAAAGACATGAAGGGCTGGAGAAGATCATCATGGAAGAAGGCATACCGGCAAAGAAAACAAGACCACAGAGAAGATGGATTCAGGATGTAACTGATGGGTTGAACCACAGCCGACTCTAGATAAGTATAAGTTTATAGTTGGCTCTGGTTGAACATAATGGCTGCAGAGGCAGGACATCTGGCCTATGAGAGAGAAAATTCCGAAGGACTGTTGGGGTGGCAAGGTTCTGCTCAGGACAAGCTATTTGACGATGAGTTTTCACTCTGGAATAATTCCTTGTTAAAACCTTTTTGTGATTTGTATATGATTTACTTTGTGTCATCATGGTTTATTACGTTTAGGCAGCAGTATTTTGAGCCATCTATGCAGTTTATCACATTTCAACGTGACGACAAGGGTGAGAACTCGTACTTCCTTGGCGGTTCAGAGCAAACAAATATATGCACTTATACATATCAGAATACACTGTTGATATTTCAAGCACTGCCTCCTGCCTCTAGCATATGTCCTCATTACGTCCTCATTTTTGCGGACATTTCCTTATTTCACGAGTAAATCTGAGCGTTCGCAAACAATTTTGTAGATTTGTCGACAATTTTATAAGCCAAGTCAAAACTAACAATGTCAGCGACATCATATGGTAACTACTTGGTAACTGCGTAAAATTTGGTTTTCTAACTTGGCACTCGAAACAGAATCTATAATCTTTAGAAAACTACTAAGATTATTAATAAGAGCAAAAATAAAACATTAATGCACATTCGTGCGCTTGTTCTCTTTTATATAAGTTGGCTTACCTGACCAGCTTCTGACTAGCAAACTGTTTGTCGTGGGAAAATGTAGAAGCTTCCATCAGATTTTTGACTGACAAAGGTGTGCACATAGATGATTCAAAGTGATGTGATCAGTACTGCAATCTGAAGAAATTTGCACGTGCTGAGATCAATACTGCAATCTGGAGAAATTTGCATCCACCTATAAAAATCAAGTGCCATTTTAAAAAAAAGCAGTTCAACTTTTTCACTTAACCCGTACCGCTCCTCCACAGTAACACACAGTCTCCGAATACGGTATTGGCCTTGGATGTTCTATTATTGACCTCAGATTCTGTGTTTGTCGATCCGGCTAGGATGCTGTCAAGATAAGCAAAGATTTTAGTAGAGTTCTATATCTGTCACAAACTGCCATTCAGGCAAACGTTTGGTTCGTCTCGGAGATCGTTGACGTGCTATTTCGTATTTGTTTAGGCGCACCAGTCCAACCATAATAGCCGTCCATCGCAAACAATGATGACAAATGACATGCGTTGCTGCACATCTGTGGTGTGTGCATAGTTAACCGTAGAGTCAAATCCTGCAGTTTCCTACAACAGGTGGGAAACACATAATCAGGGTTGCAGATGTTGTGTGTTCTATCTTTTTGCACAGCTTGTTTTCTTGATAGGGTGGTGCCCCTTACACAAACGGGAAATCAGATCAGTGATTTCATCACCCACTATCGCTATATACCTATAGGCCAGGTTTAAAAAAAAACATTTTGGCCGTCACCGAGTCTACATGGTCACGTGACATTTCCGCTATAGCATAAAAGTACCACAACTCGGATAATGCAATAATTTAAAAAATGTTTAATTATTTCCCCTGAAGTGAAATTTAAAGGCATTTTTTAACATATTTCTTTCAATCAAGTTCAGTACAAGCCTGCCGGTGATCATGTCTCTCCGCAATTCTCTCTCCCTGGTGCAGTTAATCAGTTCTGACGTCGATCTTTTGTCGACAATCGACGATAGACTATATAACATCTTTATGATGATTTTTCCTTGTAAATTGTATGTGTATATTTACACACGAATCTGTACAGTTTAACTCATGAATGTCTGTAATTAACTCCCAAACCTTTATAATTAACTCACGAATGTAAAACTCATGAATGTCTGTAATTAACTCCCAAATGTCTGTAATTAACTCATAAAAGTATATAATTAACTCATGAAAGTCTGTAATTAACTCATTAATGTACAAATAAGGAAATAACTGTGTACGGAACGAGTTAATGCCTTGGAATATAAGTGCCACTAAAGAGTACTCAGAATACAACTGATAAAAAAAAAGAACAAATATGTCCATTTTTCAACTGATTAAAATTGAAGAGAAGTGGTTGATAGAGAAAAGAGAAAATGAAATATTTTGGAAATATTAATCTTCTAACAGTCTGTAAGTTTTCACTCTTTGGCAAATTTTTGACAAGTAATCTGATATGATGGAACGCAAAAAAACGGGAGAGAGTGGCGAGATCTGGAAAAGATGGCCTTGGATAGGCGGGCTTGGAAGGCCTTGGTTGCGGACCTATGCTTCCTAGGGGCGAAGAAGAAGAATCTGACATGATTCTCTGGAGATTATTCTGGAGAGAATGATACCAGGTAGATCAAGGAGAGGATGATCAGGAAGAAGATGGGTGCAGGGTGTCATAGACGAGCGCAGTATACCAATAAAATGGCAAGCAGGCTTTCACGCAAAAATCAGCCAGAAGAAGCGCCACACGACTGTGGCAGACTTCAGGCACCTCACACAGGACACGGAGGCATTTGGAGCTGATGTTATGGGAACCAAGTTCCGACAAGGAGATGGTAGATGATGATGATGTGTTTAACTGATTGGATCCTATAACCTGCTGTGAGCGCCAACATTTTTTTGTTTTAGAATGATCTTGAAGAAAATTCATTTATCTACAAAATGATATATTACTTGTAAAAATATGTTAATAATTAAGAAAACTACAGCTGAATTTGTACGTACATCTGCAATGGGAAAATAGGATCTAAACTGAATTCAGTCAAAACCCGTTTTCAATTCAGTAACTAATCAGTTAACAAAACATAATGTAACGATGAAGATTCATTAAAAAAATTTATTCAGTGTTTAATACCCGAGATCATTGCACTCCAGACAGACCAATAGGTGGGCCATCTCCCTCAGGAGACGCAAAGTTTAGTTAAAATGAACAAGACAAGAAAAAATAATTTGTGTCAAAATAAATGAGAATAAACATGAACAATGTCATGAAAACTGCAAGATAAATGAAACAGGAGATAACTAGGATGAAATTACAAGATGGCTAACAAAACAACAAATATCTATAGTACTGAACAGCTTAATTTATAAAGTTGTGGAAAGAATTAATCATCAATGCCAGTTCGGTGGACAGATTATAATTATAATTTGACTGTAGTTGTAGGTACCAGGAGCTATAGACTGTAGTTGTAGGTACCAGGAGCTATAGACTGTAATTCTTGCTGTAAGATTTCACACTAACCACATCTATTCTTGTGATTTGTACAAAGTGGAATTTACTGTCTTGGATATTCGGCCATTCCATTGTTTACATGGTCTTCCTCTGGGTTTGTTGCCATTGCATCTGAGTACTGCTCTCTGTGAGATACTGAAGTAAATGATGCGGGTTCGAACCATTTGTTACTGAAGATATTGCAGCACCGGCAAGGATCCCACTTTTTTCTGATTTTGTTGTTTCTGATTTGATCTCTTCTTGTTACACTTAGAAGTCGTTTTAAACACTTTACCTCTGTCGTTTGGATTCTCCTTTTCTCATTTGTTGTCAGTGTCCAGGTTTGACACTAATAGCACAGGGTTGGTAAAAAAAACTGTTGAAGAACATTGCTCTCTTCATGTCCATCGCCACTTGCTTTTTTTATCTGTTTTGGTGACATTTGTCCAATAGATTATTGGGTTTGCCTTATTACATCTGTGTTGTATTTCTGCTGCAATTCTTCCATTGTAGACCTCATCATCAAATAGCTTGTTCTAAGCAGAAAGTTGCCACCCCAACAGTCCTTTGGAATTTCTCTCAAAGGTCAGATGTCCCGCCTCTGCAGCCGTCAAGTTCAAACCATCAGTTACATCTTCTCCGTGGTCGTCCTTTTCTTCTCTTTGTCGGTATGCCTCCTTCCATGATGGTCTTCTCCAGCCCTTTGTGTTTGTTTATATGTCCAAAATACCTAAATTTTCTCTTTCTTATTTGTAGCATTAGCCCCAGTTTTATTTGATTTTGAGTTCATTCTGGATAGATCTATTTGTTCTCTTCTCTGTCCATGATATACGAAGGACTCTTCTGTAACACATATTCAAAAGAACATATATGTTTTCCCACTGCCTTATTAAGTGTTCATGCTTCACACCCATACATTGCCACTTGGAATATGCATACAATATTCAAGATTCAGCCAAGTTCATATGTGGACAGGTATCCCAAACAGTAAAACGCATACTTCAAGACTACCATGAATATGCTTTACTGACGTAAACTTACTAGGCCAGCAAAACAACACTAGAAATAAAACTACAGAGACATCTGTGTGACCAGAAAAATATTAAAGTTTATTCAAGAAACTGTCTTTTCAAGAGGTCAAAACCCTTATATAGAGAACATCTGCAGAAGACTGGAAGACAAACACTGGATATGATTATGAAAAAGACTTCCTCAAAGACATCAGCAGAATAGACCAGGTCATTATATTTAGTTTACGTACCGGACACTACAGACTCAACAAACACTTATATAGACTAGGAATAAGTCAAACAGCTCTCTGCCAGAGTCAGCAGGTGGAACAGACACCGGAGCATGTCCTGCAAGACTGTCCTGTTCTGTGTGAGCTGAGAAGCAACATATGGCCACACCCAGTCGACCTAAAAACTAAGCTTTGGGGAAACCTGACTGCCCAGTTTGTGATCCACATTAAATTAAGTGCTTGACCAGAGATTGCTGAAGATGAAGATTCCAGAAACAACATTACATATATAAACAATATTTCAAGCAAATGGAAGGAAGAATTCAATGTTATTCAGTCTTACTGAAGAGTCTCTGACTTTTGAACTACTTATGACCTTTCAACCCATAATAAACCTGATATGAAGAATAGCAACAATTTATCTAAAATGAATTTGAACATAACAAAATTCTGTAAACATCAAATCCCCAAGTCTGTCACAGTGCGTTAAGTTTGGTTGATATAATCACTCGAATTGTTTGATCAAACGATGTGCAGACGGACAGTCCTAGTTTGTCTGGACTCCAGTCGAAGCTGCTCACAGGCTGCGTTGACAATGTCACATTCTGAAGAAGATCTAATGTACCTGCAATTCCTGATGACACTCCCTCTCCGTCTGTCTTAGACCGTGAAGATGGGTAGCAGCTGTAGATAACAAGAGACAAATGCTGTAATGAATCGTCTTTTTCTTCGAACATTACACATCGACCACTTGTTAACCACTATGTGTGATTTGTATGTGATCTGAACATAAGAGCGATTGTACGTTGTGCCAGTCATGAGCCTACAAGTAGGCCAGCACATTCAATTTCTGCAATGCTTTTTATTTACTAGGGTAGCTTACCTAGGTCCTACATCAGACGCCTCTCACGACATGCCTTGTAAGTCGCAGTGGTACTATTCTTTGTGGGCCCCGGCACAAAGATTGAGAAAATAGATGTCGGACAGTACAAAAAATGTGCTCTCTTTCCTTGACTCTTTATGATAAAATGCTTTGATATTCTTATGTTAATATATAGCACAGAAAAATGGACTCTAATCACATGAAAATCATGGCATATCCTTTACAGAACTTCGCTATCAACCACAATAAATGAGGTTAATTTTCTAGGCACCACTTATAGTTTCAGTAGTTTGCTCTTGCTTTCTGAATGGTAAGGTCTATTTTTTTACAGTTCGTAAAAGCCAACATTAACGAATGTGTTTCCAAACTGCCCGCCACAGAGTTTGAACCAGGTATGCTTGGGTTATGATAGAGCTCACTACCATTGAAGCTACAAACTCACTCATATAGCCTAATCTTATAGCCCAGGAAAATATATGCTAATGATATAATGTATCGTCCTATTTTGTGTATGGATCCATATTTCGGATCCATACAGAACACTTGTTCCTACTAGTTTTATATATTGTCATCTTGGTGCTAAAGGACAGGCACTTCCTTCTAGACATCATCATCATCATCATCAGATGCCGGCTGGCGTAGGCGATCATGGATCTCCACAAATCTCTGTCGTTGGTGCTTGCTATCAACTCAGATGTTGACACTCTACCGTACCATGAAGTTAGGCTATCCAAAATTTTATCTCTCTGTTTTCCTCTATTTCATCTACCCTTGATTTTACAGGTTGTCACAATGTGTTCTAAACCTCCCTTCCTCATCACATGCCTGAAAAATGACGACTGCCTCTTTCTTATATTGATGATAAATCTTCTCTGTGTCTTGATCTCATTCAATACCTCATCATTAGTCATTTTAGCAGTCCATGGAATTCTCATCATTCTTCTGTAAAACCACATTTCTGTGGCCCTCATCGTCCAGACATCTTATTTTAAATGCATGTTATTGGTAACCATGACCAGAGGAAGAAGATAAAGATGGCTTGAAGATTTGTGTGTGGAAAGTTACAAGGCACTTTGATAAAAACAACTCTCCTATGTACAGCAGATGGAAGGAGCAAATGGGACCAACCAAAGAAAACATGATCAAGGATGGTGAGAAATTAATTGTTGTTACTGCCTGTAATACTGCTTTTTGTGCTGTGTAGGATAGGAGGGACATGAGTCTGTGGAATTTAATGACCGCATGGTTAGTGCAGTTGCAGCAGAACTGTTCAGGTTAGGATGTTTTCTTTATGCCCTTGACAGAAAAATCTCCTTGGTCTTAGTGTGGATTGAACCCGGGTTTCCTGCATGGGAGCTGTGCTCTAATCCATTTGACCAGGCCTTCATGGAAAATTAACTAGAAGAATAAATACTGATAGGGATACCAGGGGTAGAAAGGTAGCAAAAATGTCAATAATCTTTAGTTTGCCGTTAACATGCGATAAACAAATTTGCAAATCTAATAAAAATAAAAACACCTACTATTTCCATAAATTCAGAGAACCATTTCCTCCCAATGTCATGAAAACGTCTCTGTTTTGAGGCAGATGTCTTGCAAGCCAGACTGTGGATTTGTGAGCCTGATGAAGATAGCACAAGTTGAACATGATCAACAGGAAAATATTTTACCTCTGTTCACTTTCAGACTTTTTTTAAAATGAATCAGACAATGGTAGCAGATATCTCTATGGCCTCTGTCCGTCCCTGTAGCATTGAGCACAGTTCTCACCTCTTGCTTCAATAGTACTTGATTCGCTTCTCAGTTTAGTTGCTGGATCATCATCACTGCACATCAAATGAATTAGTCCATAAGTGTTCCGATCTCCTCCTTAGTATGTCTCTCAGTGTGTGGCGACTAACGACACCTGTTTTTTGTTGGTTTACTATTCTTCTTTGGCTACCAGCATAGTGTTCTTGTCTAGCTATGCACGTTTGACTTGGGAGTTCTTACAGTCAGGTTAGTGTTGTAGATTCATCACTATTACTGGAATAATTTATATACCCTCTTGATCAATATCAGACTGGTTCATTGCTCGCCCGCTTTTTACAACAGCCATACCTCACTTATCAGCACATTCATCCCCTTACACCTGCATGCCCTGGCACAAAAACAAAATTAACTTTTGTCAGCCTAGGTCTCCTCAGCAACCTTAACCATTGCCTCCGAGCCCGGCCTGTTTCAATCTTCGTAAGCATACTCATTGATTCACTGAAAAAACATGCATGGATAAAAGTCTGGTAAAATTCTCAAATGAAGCAGTCAAGCTATTTTTCATTGATCCTTAACTCTTAGTGGACCAGAACGAAAGCCATGTTTTTACAAGCCATTTGTTGTTAGAATAAAAAACATCCTTTACTGTGGCTCCTAATAAAAAAGCATCCAACCCAAAGTCATGTAGTGACACATTTGGTCCACAAGGAGTTAATCTCAATATAGGTGAGATTGAGTTCCTAGTCCTATCATAGGTGGACAATAAAACATAGATACTAGGGTCTAACCATTTTGCCCTGCTGTGCTGATATACTGGCTCAAGTATTTTTTAAGGTTAGGCAAAACCAGTAAAGATTACGAATGAGGAACTTAGAGAACGAACTAAGCAGATACCAGTGGAGAAAGAGCTAAAAACAAAGACACTGGCGATGGATAGGACACATATTGAGAAGACTGACTGGAAACACTGCAAGATAAGACACTGTTTTGGAACCTGCAGGGAAAGAGGAGCACAGGAAGACCTAGACATACCTGGAGAAGATAGCTGGAGGCTTATATTAAAAAGATAGGTAAAACATGGAAAGAATTGGAAGGGATGGCAGGAGAGAGGAAGAAGTTTGTTAAAGACCTGTGCTCCGTTGGGAGTTGAAAGGTGAAGAAGCAGATATCCTGGCTAATTTAGTAAAGATTGCAAAGAAAATACATCCAGATGTACACAAATAATATGGAGCAAACGGGTTAAATTGAGCATGTTAAAGAACAACTGGTATATGAGACATTGATAAGACATTGATAAGACTATGATAGAAAGTTCATGCCCTGACAATATTCATTAAACATCCAAATAACATTTCTATAAATTTTCACCATTCTTAAAATTACATCGGGAACACTCGCTGGTGTTAAAGAGGTTGTGCTCTTCTTCTTCTTCGAACGCTCCATATCAACCACTTGTTAACCACTCTGTGTGATTTGTATGTGATCTGAGCATAAGAGCGATTGTATTTTGTGCCAGTTATGCACCTACAAATAGGCCAGCACATCCGATTTCTGCAATGCTTTTTTATTTACTAGGGTAGCTGCCCTAGGTACTACATCAGTCACCTCTTACGACATGCTATGTAGGTCGCAATGGTACTGTTCTTTGCTTCCCTTGCAGGCCCTGGCACCAAACAGGCGGTCAGAGGTTGTGCAATGCCACTGACACTTGAACTCTTGTCCTTTGACCAGAACTGCGATGTATGTGGATGTTTCGGGTTCAATTCCACAGTGGTCGTGTAATATTTTTCCAACCGTGACAGCTCTTAAGTAGTCCCAGACTCAATCGGGTAAAATGAAAAGCACTGGTAGGTAAAGGTGGTCGGCATGATGTTGACCACACCCCAAACTGTGTGCCGATGGCCAATAAAAAATATGGTCTTACCCAATATACTATAAGGTGTGAAAAAGGGTTAATTTTCGTTTCCTTGACAGGAATCAAAATTGTACTTCTCTTACACTAAGGGATGACAGGGTTTACTGTGCTGCTCAATGATACAACAGCACATGAAGGGTTCAGTGTGTTCCTCCCCCACAACCAGGTTGCCAGTTGATCATGTTAATTTCTATTATATTATAAAGATGTGTCCAAATGTTCAAGACAAGAAGGTCATCACATCCAGTCACTGCACATTTACAAAAATATAAGTTGCCAGAAAGTTGCCCATAACTATTGATTTCGGGAAAAGTGGATGTCGTCTACAGAGGTTTCCAGACCCTCGACATTAGCCTACCTTATTGTGGTTGGAGGGTTTGTGTGCCTTTAGGATCCTTCAGTCTATGTCTGCGGGAGTCTAACTATTGGCAGGTCTAACCAAGCCAAACAGACTGAAGGTGAAAGGCCAGACCAAAGCGCGGGAAGCAGGATGGAACTTCATAAGGTGACAGCGCAGAACCCACCAGCGAGTGGTAAATGCTCTGGCTGCAACCAACCCATCCCCCAGCTATATGACAAATAGCAGTCATCCTCTCTTTCCCTTGAGGAGGACATCCTTTTTCTTGCCTTGTCTTCTATGATACTTTCCTCCAAGTATATGGGATTAAACTATAGTGTCCAGGAGCAAACCCTACATATAAGCCTGGGTTGATGAGGCTTGTGACAGAAAGCTGAAGTCACTTAGAGTAGGACGACTCCAGACAAACCCGGGAATCTCAGCAGGGGACTACAACTATCTAGAGAACAAACTAAATAAAAAGATGCCCTCAGAAATGGAATATGTCAGCCATTATTGGCGGGGAAGAATCGACATATACAAATGACTCAATGGTCAGGCCAACCTTCAAAGACTCACGCGGATCTACTGCCCTGGGCATGTGGGTGTTCATGGCGACGAGAAAGTGGACCGCTTGCATCAAAAGCATCAATTGCTTTTGAGTTAGGGATGGATATGGAGGATGTTCTTCTGTATCTTGGCAACCTACTGTTAGATGAGGTTTGGTTTCCCTGGCATGCCGTTATTAGCGCAGAGTGTTACTAACTTTGCTATAGGCGACTCCCCATATTGTAATATTGCCTGTGTGTTACTGGGGTCACAAGGGGAGCAAAGAATAGTAACACTGTGACCTACAGAGCATGTTGTAAGAGGCGACTGAGGTATAGGCCTAGGGAAGATACCCTAGTAAATAAAAAGCATAGCAGATATTGGATGTTCTGGCCTACTTGTAGGTGCATAACTGGCACAACGTACAATCGCTCTTAGTCTCAGATCACATACAAATCACAAAGAGTGGTTAACAAGTGGTCGATGCGGAGCATTCGAAGAAGAAGATATTGTAATATTACTCTAAAAAATGTACCTTCTCTGTGATATGAGCAAATCCTTTTGTTGGATGCTGTGTCCTCATATCAAAGACATGAAACTTGGCTTCTAAAGTTGTAGCAACCAATTTATTCATTGCAATATCTTTACGATCAAATTCCAAACAGCAAACCTGTTGTCGATAAACATGATCAGATAATAGGACCATTAGAAATGTTAGCATGAACAACAAACAGATACAACAATAAAATCAGATTTAAAACAAACACTAAAAAATGTCCTCTCCACATTAAATAACGAATGTTGTGGTTTCCAATATTTCTTTTCTGCTTATTGGTTACTAAACTGATGTCACCATTCAGTCTTCGCCGCAGAGTTTGAACCAGGTACTCTTGGGGTGTGATCGAGTTCGCTACTTCTAAGCCACAGACATCCAACTCATATCATCATTCATTGCGTTTGCCATGGAGTTTGAACCAGGTACTCTTGGGGTGTGATCGAGCTCGCTACTTCTAAGCCACAGACACCCAACTCATATCATCATTCAGTGTGTTTGTCGCAGAGTTTGAACCAGGTACTCTTAGGGTGTGATCGAGCTCGCTACCTCTAAGCCACAGATACCCACAAGCAGATCATTAATTAAATTTATATTCTAGAATCAGGATTCATACATATGACCCTGAACTCTGAATCAGTTTATAAAATTAACAACTTACTCCATTTTTTACGTTTGTCTCCCATCGAAGGGACATGTTCCTCAAGTCAAACAACTTGATGTCGCCATTGTCATAGCCTGCCGCCACACACCGATCTTGTGCACTATATGAATCACCTAGAAATAGTTGACAAAAATTTCATTTTAGCAGTCATATTGTTGATAATAAATATATTCTTTTTTGTTACAGAACATCAGGAAAGAAGTCGATAGGAAGAACATGAAAAAGATAGTTATATGGTACAGCACAGCGTTTCCCAAACGGTCCTCAAGCGCTTGAAGAAATATTATGATCTTTGACATTTCAAACAGAAAAATAAATTTTTTAAACATGTATAAAAACAGTGGTAAACTAGCTCCGCTGCAAAATCAAAGGACCCGGATCAGACCGGAGTCTAAATGTCTGACAGGACAAAATGAAATATTATTTGAAGTTTCCCGCAGTCTGAGAAATTGACTGTTGATGTGGTGTAATAATAACTCCCTCGCTAGATGATTTTCATATATAGAAACTTTTGGGGGTCCGTGGCAGCAAAATTTATTTAAAATGGGGGCCGCGGTAAAGCAAAGTTTGGGAACCGCTGGTATAGCAGAATCCTGTCATAAAACAAAAATAACTATCACATTGCTATTAGAGCAGGACAACAATAAAACAGAGAACCATTACACAGGGCAACAACCCGGTAACAGTGTGATGACAAAAGAAAAAAAGATACATTAACCTGTTAAACCACTTCTTATGGTCTGTTAAGTAATTTTCATCTTAGAGCGTGAGTTTTATGTGCCAACTTCTTCAAAACGCTCCATATCGACCACTTGTTAACCATTCAGCGTAATTTATATGAGATCTAAGAGCGATTGTATGTTGTGCCAGTTCTGTGTCTACATGTAGGCCAGCACATCCGATTTCTGCGATGCTTTTATTTACTAGGGTAGCATCCCTAGGCCCTACATCAGTAGTCTCTTATGACATGCCTTGTGGGTCGCAGTGGTGCTATTCTTTGCTTCCCTTGCAAGCCCTGGCACCACACAAACGATGTGCTTACAAACCTGTAGGTCAGCACACATCTGGTTTCTGCCTGTTTTTAATCGGGTTTGAGAAATGTATGAGAGAGAGAGAGTAAAAGAGAAAGAAAGGAGTGAAAAGTTGTTAATAAATGTGAGAAAACAAGATAGAAAGACAGAAAAACAAACAGAATGAAGGAGAAGAAGAAAATAAGAAAGACAATGACACTGTAAATATTTTAACACTATACGATCAAGCAAGGGAGATTATTTAAATTGAACATTAATATCTATGCATTCATTGTGTCCCAAAGGTGTCCAGTCTCAGTTTTCTGCAAGTGTCAACATCAAAGGACATACCTAGTAGTTTTACTGCAGTATGTCCTAATCACAATATATATGAGACTGCAGTAGATCAAATAGTTTTACTGCAGTTTCATATATATTGTGATTAGGACATACCTAGTTACTCAAGCGATTGTTTTGTGCAAATCTGCTATACCAGGAAATGAACATCAGCCCCTGGTGCACACAAATTCAGTTAACTGACACTAAGCTACACAAACTCCCTTAACTGATTGGCTCCCATAAGCCACTGGGAGCACCACTGCGCATTTGCTATTTTAAAGACAATTCATTTATCTACAATGTCAACGTATAGACGTTCTTGGCAAAGATCAAACATTTCAAAAGAGTTATTAAAATTGGTCGTAAAGAACGAACGCAAAGAAGAAGATCTACAATGTGGTATATTATTCATAACAATCAGTTAGTTATTAAGGAAACTGCAGCTGAATTTTACATACACATGCAATGGGGAAATAGGACATAAATTTAATTCAGCCACAACCCGTTTTTCAATTCAGTAGCTAATCAGTTAAAGGAGAAACTGATTGAGACGAAGAAAGAGACATAATTATGAAGAAGAGATGATGGTTAAGCAGTTCATCTGCATCATCATCTCACTGTGGAATAGCAGGAATTGAGACAGCAGACTGACTGACCAAGGAAGGTGCTGCAGGAGAGCAACTGGATGTACCAGTTACCTATCACCAAAAGAAAAGAATGATTAAATCAATCAGAATGCTACCAATGCTAATGCAGAATGATTATTAAAAAAGGAGCAGATTAGAACCATTTGTCATCTGTGCCTCAGAAGAGGACACAATCGACTCCCGCAGAACAGGACATCAATCGATTCCCCCATAAGAGGACACACTCCCCCAGAACAGGACACAATTGACTCCCCCATAAGAGGACACAATCGACTCCCCCAGAACAGGACACAATCGACTGCCCCAGAACAGGACACAATTTACTCCCCCAGAACAGGACACAATTGACTCCCCCAGAACAGGACACAATTGACTCCCGCAGAACAGGACACAATTGACTATGTAGCTACATGTATAAAAAATTTGAGATTGGAAATTCTGCCATGTGTACATACACTCAGATTGCAGAGTACATGTACATACTTTAAGACTCCCTCCACATTAACCTACCCTATCATGGTTAGAGGGTTTGTGTGTCTTTTGGATCCTTCAGGCTATGTCTCGGTGGGAGTCTTAACTCCTGGCGGCCCTAACCAAGCCAAACAGACTGAAGGTGAAAAGCCAGACCAGAGGGCGAGGAGCAGGATGGGGCCTAAACAGGTGATACTTTAAGACTACCCTGAATATGATATACTAAGGCAATCCTCACTGACCTAGGGAAACAACACTGGAATACAAACTACACAGACTTCTATGTGAGCTACAAAAGACAGTGATATTCACACAAGAAACAACATTGAATATAATAATATATAATAACATTTCCTGCAGTCTTTTCAGACCTCAGGCCTGTCACTTCATATTTCTAGGCCCTAGTGTACAGGAAATAGGAGGGCCAATTCCTTTCCCCACATGTGGAACATAGTATGTGAGATTGAACCCACAACATTCTTGAGTATGAGTCAATAGGCGAACGTTTGCGCATTACACTAATCAGTCTCACAACATTGAATATATAGACTGTATTTCAAGAGGATGAAAGGATAGAAGGTTTATCATCTTCACAAATTTAAGCCTAAAATATATTCCTTAAAGAAACTTAATTACCAAAAGCAACTGCCCAGCAATCCCGTTTAGTTTGTCCTTCTTCAGGTTGCATGGTAGCGACAGGGTCATCCTTCTGACGAGGGTCCCATACTTTGACTACACCTATATTTAATCAAGCAAATCAATAATTAATTGTTAGTGTACTTATGCAAGAAAATGTTCAAATAAATGATTTGTAATTTTTAGAATAGCTGCTAACTTAGTTCTTCATCTTCTTCAATGATCCAACAGCGCTTGAGCTATGCTATGTAGTGGTATCTGCATGTGTTTGTAAGTTGTTCTTTTGTTCCGTATAATGTATTCCATTTATCTGGCCCTGAAGGAAGGGGGATCTTCCTGACGTCATCTAGTGCTTGACACCTGAAGAGGTGGTGGTGAACGGTTTCATGATGATGTGCACACAGCTGGCACTCTGGAGTGTGTTGTGGTTGAATTCTGTTCAAGTAATTATTAAGTGTTATGTATTGGGTTTGAAGCCTAAAAATGGTGCTTTGATCTCTTCTTGTAAGGTGGTTGATGTTGTCATTAAGGTTAGTGCTGGCCATATGTCTGTAAACCTCTCTTCCCGTGTTTCCCATTGCCCATCTGTTAAGCCAAATTTCTTTATTTGTTGTTAGGATTTGCTTTTCTGTATGGAGAGTTGTTGCAGTGATTGGTGTTCTTGTGTTGATCCTTTCTTGGCTAGTCTATCTGCTTTATCATTTCCGGTTGTAACAAGTTTGTCAATATCTAGGGCTAGAGCTCATATTTACAATGTCCACCATCTTCTATAGCTTGAAGGACAGAAATTGAATATAATGATTTGTGCCTTTAATGCTAACAAAGTTACTTCAGGACATTCTTAGTGTTGAGATTAAGGTTATGTGTATAAATTGTATACAGAAACGAGTGGAGCAACAACACACATCTGAGGCTGTTGTCATTAACACTTACGTACGATGGACAGCTATTATTATGCGTATAAAAAGCCTTAAGGACCTGTGTGTTGTGGTGTTTGGTTACTTACTGTTTCAGTTATTCTGTTTATCCATCGTTTACATGGTCATCCTCTGGGTCTGTTGCCGTTGTATCTGAGTGCTAGTGCTCTTTGTGGGAGACTGTCTTGTTGTGTCTGAAACTTTTAACCTGTTGTTTCTCAATATATTGTAAAACCGACAAGGATTGCTCTTTTCTGATTTGCAGTATTTGATTCTATATTTTCTTGTTACATTTAGAATTTGTCGTAAGTACTTCATCTCTGTTGTTTGCATTCTTGTTACATTTAGAATTTGTAATAAATACTTCATCTCTGTTGTTTGCATTCTTGTTACATTTAGAATTTGTAATAAATACTTCATCTCTGTTGTTTGCATTCTTGTTACATTTAGAATTTGTAGTAAGTACTTCATCTCTGTTGTTTGGATTCTTGTTACATTTAGAATTTGTAGTAAGTACTTCATCTCTGTTGTTTGGATTCTTGTTACATTTAGAATTTGTAGTAAGTACTTCATCTCTGTTGTTTGCATTCTTGTTACATTTAGAATTTGTAGTAAGTACTTCATCTCTGTTGTTTGCATTCTTGTTACATTTAGAATTTGTCGTAAGTACTTCATCTCTGTTGTTTGGATTCTTCTTTTCGTTGTTTTCTACATTGTTAGGGAAATATACATGTCAACAAATTATTGGACCACGCTTCTATAATTTATCAGTTTGTCTCTTTCTTTCCAGTGATGAGTTCAGGAAAAATTATTTCCAATTTTGTTAATAAACAAATTATTAATGCAATCAATATATAACAAATTATTAATGCAATCAATATATTAATACCATCTCTGCTTCCAGTAACAATTTCAGGAGCTCCTTCCCCAATGCCAAGTCCACCGACTCCATCAATACTGTTAACAATCTCTTTGTGTGCCTGCACTGAGTACACAGGAAGTTCCAGGGATTCCAAGTTCCTGAAGTAAAACAGGTAAGAAAAACAAATCAGGTAATATAGACTGCAATTACAGTATGAAAGTGGTAAACCAGCTCAGTTATCTTGGCACTGTCAGAACTAGTGATCTCTCCCTGGAAGCAGAGATAGTTATGGGGTGTCTGTGGCGAAGTGATCAAGACACTATTGTCTGGTTTTCTGAAGGTTGTAGGTTAGAATCTGGATCATTTGTTGGTACAAAGTTTTACAGCAGTCTTCCCTTGTGTTGGTACTAGTTTTACTACAGTCTTCCCTTGTGGTGGTACATAGTTTTACTGCAGTCTTCCATTGTGGTGGTACATAGTTTTACTGCAGTTTTTCATTGAGTTGGTACATAGTTTTACTGCAGTCTTCCATTGAGTTGGTACATAGTTTTACTGCAGTCTTCCCTGGTGTTGGTACATAGTTTTACTGCAGTCTTCCATTGTGTTGGTACATAGTTTTACAGCAGTCTTCTCTTGTGTTGGTTGGCACATAGGTTTACTGCAGTCTTCCGTTGTGGTGGTACATAGTTTTACTGCAGTTTCCCTTGTGTTGGATATAGTTTTACTGCAGTCTTCCCTTGTGTCTGCACAGAGCTATACTGCAGTCTTCTCTTGTGCTATAGCTTGGTTGTAACTTTGTAAAACTATCTTAATGGATGTTTACAAATTTCACCTTTGGTACATAGTTTCTTTTCTAGTATCGATTACAATAACTATGAAATCATTTAATTTCTGTATGTTATTCTTATATATTACCATATCTGAAGTTTGCCAGTAAAATCTCCTGTTGCTAAATATCTGTTTTGTAAACTGGAAGCACCAAAAGTGGCACATTTGAATGGTTTGGATTTTTCAACCTAGAGAAGGGTAAAATATAAGATAAATACCAAACATAAGTAATGTAAATAAAAAACATGAAAATTACAGACTAACGTCTCTCTCTAGCCTTGACTCTTAAAGCAGCAACAAAAAACACTATACTTTTCTCTTTCCTTGGCCATCCACTGTATTGTATTTCAGCTGTGATTCATTTCTTTTTGTTCCTGTTTTACTGATTTTCTACATGCAGTTTTGACTCTTTCGCATTTTCATTTACCCTTCGATGTCCATCTCAGCTTTGTGACGTAGTTGGTTTCCATGCATGGCGCATGTCCGGTTCAGCATCACTTTTGGATGATGGTATTCATATTCTCCTACTGACACAGTGCAAGCAGTTCTTGGTTAGAGATAGTTCTTGGCCAGAACACATGTAAGGTTTTTCGCAGACAAGTTGTATGAAAGATGAAAAGTTTGGACATATCTTGCTCTGTCATTCTCCAAAATTCTGATTCAGACAGTAAAGTTGATAGCAACCAGCTGCATTATATTTTAATCTTGTTTCTGATGTTGTATTGGGCTGGTTTCCAGACCACACAGCCGAACAGAATAGCTTACTAAAAACAAATTGTTGACACTAAAAATTAAATAAATCAAATCTGTACATTAATAATTTGTTACAATATCTAAACAATTAAAGAAAACAAATTTGTATGTTAATAATTTGTTAAAATATAATATATCTAACTATTTGAAAGAAATAGATTTGTCTAAAGTTAGACAAATCCAATAATTGGGCAACTTCAGGTTTCAAACAGGACACTATAGACTACAAGGCCATCTCCCCAAAATGACCCCCAAACACATCCTGCCAATGTTTTATCTTTAATAACATGAGATCTCTTACCTGGCCCTGAAGAAGAAATTGTGCAGAACAGAAAACAAAATGCATGAAAACTACACTAGAAAGATATCTGTAGACCCCATTTTGGAGGTTTAACACAGGATTAATCCTAATACTTATGTATTACTTATAATATACAAAAATACACATGATGAGAACAAGAGTTGCTGAACTTGTCATTCATTTATACCCAATTATAGATGTTGAATTGATCAAGCAATTTAAGGAGTTACCCGTTGTACAAGTAGAACTGGATAACTGAGAGGCAGAGTGAATAGTGTGTTTAACCAGTAAGCCACGGGAACCATCAATATGCATACCCTTCAACATCTGATGGGGAAGACTGAGCACCTACGGCTCTGCCTGGAGTGCAATGACATTGATTCAGTAACCAATATAGCCAATGATAATTGTGTTTGACATGATATAAATTAGTGTCTTTTCCTCGATTCTACAGCATGTTGGTATGAAATCATCGGCACCTGGATATTTTGTAGGTATTTCACGCCGGCTGGCTCTGCATGCATCCATGACCTTTGTTTCCCAGCCAGATAATGGGAAAACTGGATTGTATATTGTGCTCTCTTCATTATTATTATTGAGGGCTGTTCAAATACACATATATATCACTGCTTTAACCTATTCAAAAGAGATCATGCCCTGCCAAGAGACAGCTCTTAACTTCTTCTACACATCCTAATTCAATGTATGAGATCATTCCATAAACTTATCAGATAGAAGATTGAGTTATGTCCAAGTTCAATGTCAGGTTACTGATATAAATAAATAAATTGGCATATATTTTTCATAATTTACTGTATGAAGTGCCTGCCACTTCAAATTTATAGGCTCCAGTATGCAGGCAGTAGGAGGGCCAATTCCTTTCCTCACATGTGGTAATTCAAGTGTGAGATAGAACCCACAACCCTCTTGTGTATCCAAGTCGATAGGCGATCGCTTACTCATTGTGTCACCAGGTTAATGATATGGGATGGAAATACCATACCTATATAATACAGACCTGTAGAATAAGAAACACAATAAGCAGCATTAAAAACAACATACATCTTTAACAATGTTGATATCTCCGTGTGATACTTCATAGATTTGAAATGCTCCACTTCCTCTGGCATAATTTCCCAAAGCAACGAACTTGGCACTGCACGGAATCCATTTTGCCTCGTAGAGTGTGTAAGTAACAGGTTTTTGTACGTGAAGAATGATCTGTGGCTTGTCCATGACGCTCGATATAGTCTGTCAAAATGTATTTATATAATTATATCTCCCAACTATAATAAATGCGCCGTGTGTATCGTAATTAATCGACTTTAACGTTCTACACTACACGTTCTAACATTCAAGTTGTATGGTGACACTCTTCTATGATGCACTATCAGATGATCTATCAATCATCATAAACGAACGAGACAACACCCCAGCAACAAAACAGATTCGTGATAATGAAGAAATTAATATAATACGTCTTTTTTGGTGTGCTTTACTTGAACTTGCGTTCGGACAGAGCTTAAATAACTAATTTGCTTTTAAAATGATGACAGTGAAGCAAAATGTTGTTTCTTTTTTTCAGAGCACGGTTCAGAAGAATCCAGTAATGCTTTACCACGCCAGTTTTCCAACATTGAAGAGCGATCAATCTTTTGTAAACTAATTGTAGATGTTGATACAAATATTTAAATATAAAGTTATTTCTATAAAGATATTGATTTTCTTCATTTTTTGTTCAGAAAATTCTCGAATAAATATTATAACTGTTTAAAATTGATTCAAATGCATATTTTGGAACATAAATGTTGTTTTAATGAGAGCAATGTTTTACATTAATACATGATCCCTGCAAACTTAGAAACCATGGATACATAAAATTAAACATTTGGGATTTTATTTTAATATCGAAACAATCCAGGTACTGGGACAGTTAACACCACTGTTGTCACATAAAGAGATACAGCTAAAAGCTAAAGCAAATCTCATAAGAACGATTTTCTGTTCAACATTATGTTACCAGTGTCAAACGTGGCCAATAGCAGCAGCTAATGAGCGGAAAATCATAACGACAAAGATGTGGTGTCTTAGAAGAGTTGCAGGTGTGACAATAAGAGACAAAATTATAATTGTAGAAATCAGAAGACTGGATGGGAAACCAGTCATACAATTTATTAAAAGAACAACAGATTAAATGGTTTGGATACATGACAAGAATGCCCTGGTATCGCCTACTACAGAGAGCCACACAGAAAAAGTATAATGTGTACAAGGCAAGAGGAAGACCATGAAAAAGATGGAGCAACATCATCAAGAACAACCTTACAAAAACGAATATCAACTTACAAAGTGCTTTAAAACAAGCCCGCACAAGATTCCCCTTCCAAAAAACCACTTCTATAAAGAAGTAAATGGTGGAAGAGAAGAAGAAGATCGAAACTATGTAAATCGAAATAAGAATAATGTTTCTGATATTGAATATCTTGAATTAATAATTTTAAAAAATACTTAGATTGGACGAAAGAATTCAGAAAAAGACTGGTCATATCAGAAGAACATATGGCATAACACAGCAAAGGAACTTCTCCAGGGACTGATGGTGTCCAGTATCATCACATCAGAAAAGACGATGAGACTGTTATTAATGCAGTTGTGATGGGTTTCATCAACAGTATACAGAATGCTGTGGTACCCGATGATTGGCTCCATAACTATTTACAACCACTTCATAAACATAGGAAGGATCCTAGACTGCTCAGCACTACTTGATACCCATCTAGCAAAATGTTTATGGCAAATTACTGAAGAAGATGGTGGCCAGAAAGGTACAGAGACAGACCTCATCCTCCCTGAACTTTTGGTAGCTACCAGCTAATAAAAGGGACAAGGAACAATGCTGGCACATTTGCTTATGTCTATGAGGGCTTCCAATCCCAGAAAGAGACTTTTACTGTGATCATTGACTTGGAGGATGCATTATAACAAAGTGAACTTTTCAATCATAGTACTCTGCTGGAGTCACAAAACTACACTCATTCATGCATTCTGAGTGATTCATTGAGTATGATCCGCAAGTTGGAGGCTGGTTCGGTGCGTAGGTAATGGACTGAATTACTACAAGCGTCAACAATTTGCAGAATCACACTGATCTTCGTTCCGGAGCACATGAGTGTCGTTGGCAATGAGAGAGCAGATAGGCTGGCTGGCTGTGCCACCATATCTGATGGCCAGCCAATGGATATAGCTGATATTTTGAACGCCCTCATAGAGTGTGACGGCAAAAAAGATTTTCATTTAAACCAATCCACGTCAACTACTAGATTGCAGGAGCTGGGTTTGAAGATTGGAGTAGCAAGAAAAGAACAGCATAACAGGTATATGAGTAGGCTCATCAATCAAAGTCGAACTGGTATGGTCAGTTGCTGGATGCTGTTGGAGAAATTGCGAAAGAGATTGAAGCACCTATGGACATGTCCGGAGTGCAATGAAGATATTCGAAACTGAAACTAAACTTAAACTCTCTGTTAAAATATGGGGTTAATGTTTGGCTGGTGAACTGGATAGCTTCTTCCTTGCTGGAGATAACATTTGCACTACGATTAGGAACATGGATGTCCGATCCTGCATGTATAAGTCAGGGATTAGCCCAAGGTTCTCATCTATCAACCGTGTTGTTTAATATTTACACAGCAAATGTAGCCACAATTCAGCCAACTGGGTTGGATAAAAATGACTTTTGCAGATGATAACTTAATATTTAGGACTGGGTCAGATAGGTGATGGAAGACATTCAGTAAATATTGCATGACATTGAGTGCTGGATGAGAGCCGCGGTAGCGTAGTTGTTAATGAACTCGCTTCTCAAGGCTGGTGGTCCGGGTTCAACTCCCGCAGTGTGGTGGAATTTTTCCAGACCGCGACGGCTCTCAGGTCGACCCAGCCTCAACTGGGTACCAGACATGCTCTGGGAAAGTAAAGGCGGCCGGCGTGATGCTGACCACATCACCCATCGTGTGCCGACGGCCTAACACTGTATTGCCCTATATACCACAAGGTATGAAAGGGTTCCTTTACTTCTTTTCTTTTTTATTGAGCGCTGGTGTAGAGAGTCTTGCTCTCAGGTCAATCCTGAAAAGGCTTTTGTTGTGGTGCTCTTTGAATAATTCCATAGTCAGTGCTGACCTACCTGGAAGCACCTTTGATTGACATGTATAGAGTGCTGTGACATGCTATGCTATCCTTGAATAACCTTTGATCTTAGTCTATCTTTCAAACATCATGTTGAACAAAGGATACAATGTTGCAAGTGTGGTCTTGTAGCTCTCAAGGTTATGGTAGCAGCCGCACACTTTGAGCAGAGACTACCTGTACATCTGTTCCATCAAATGGTTTTGTCAGTGGTAGCTTACGTACTCGGCATCCTCACGATATCAAAATCAGTATTAAATACTTGAAAACATTCAGAATGAAGGAATGTGAATAGTCCTTGACTCCACTAGAGATACTCCTATTGTGAGGATGAGATATATGGTTGGCCTTCTGTTGCTACATTCTCACGCTAAAGCATATATACGGGTTACTGTGAATCAGAGACATCCACTGCACAAGAATACTAATGATGTGTGGACATGAGAATCAAGCGCGACATGCTGTGGATGGCCCAGGCTGAGAGAAAAATATGACTACAATTGCGACCAAAGGGGGAAGAATGGATCCCAATAGATGGTAGTATGGCCAACTAACAAAATGTTATCATTACTCTTGGAAAGGAATGTATAGATTTTTGGCATCATGAAGATTGAACCTGCAATTAAGCAGCAGCTTCTTTGCCTTTTTAACTCCCAGTGGAGCACAGCTCTTCCTCTCTCTTGGCATCCCTTCCAATTCTTTCCATGTTTTGCCAATCCTTTTCATATCAGTCTCCAGCACTCTTCTCCAGGTATCTCTAGACCTTCCCTCTATCGCTCGGGTTCAAAAACAGTGCCTGTCTTGCAATGATTCCAGTCGGTCTTCTCAATGTGTGTCCTATTCATCGCCAGCGTCTCTTCCTTTGCTCCTCCACTGGTATCTGCTTAGTTCTTGAGTTCAGTTCCTCATTCGTAATCTTATCATACCATCTCAGTCCCTCTATTCTACATAACCATCCATTTATGAAGGTCTATAGTTTTCTGGTGGTTTATTTTGTTGTCGTCCATGTTTCCGGTGGCGTCTGTGGCTTAGGGGTTAGTGACTCGGTCTATTAACCCTGACGTTCTGAGTTCGAATCACACTGCGGACAGTTTGGTTGCAAATTGTTTGTGTGGATTTTAACAAAAGGACGATGGCATCACCCGTTCAGAAAGCAATGGCAAACTACTGAACGTAATAATGCCTTGAAAAATCACAAACAGCGTTAAAAGCTGGGGTTGATTCGCAAAGTCCTGTAAAGAATATGCAATTAACTTTTTTAACCATGTTTCTGAGCCATAGAATAGCACTGACTTTACAAATTAAGCAGCTGATAGAAGATAATACAAGTGATGATGGTTTTGTTGTTTATATCAACGGGTTTGTACATCGCAGGGGAGAAGTCAGGCTGAGGTTTCTGGGCCTGCGTGTATGGTAGGGTTGCTAAAGAGCAAAGTGAAGCATACAGGACAACTGTTACCAGTATGAGGATGGCGGTGTAGGTCATTAATGCTGCCCTCAATTGTTCTGTCTTGCAATGCTTCTGGTCGGTCTTCTCAATGTGTGTCCTGAAACACAATCTGCTTTATAAAAATAAATGAAGAAACAAAAATGGTAAAAACTCCAAACAGTTTTTTATGACACTCAAGTCACATTTATTGAGTTTGTAAACAAAAAGTGATTTTTTTTATTGTACACTAACTACAAGTCATAGAGTCTTGAAGCTTACATAAAACAATGCAACTAACAGTTTTGAGGTACTGCGGCGCTTTTGAGACAACATCGAGCATGACTATGGAGATCACAGCAGCCTCCAGGGCTTTCTCTCATGGGTAGCTGAACAGGTAACCCATACGATTATCATATCAGACTCGATGAATATGCTTTAAAGGATTCAATCCAAAAGTCTGTGCGTGGAATGGGTGGACAGGATTAGGAGATCACATCTCAAGAAAATGACTTGGCTGTACATGCCTGGACATGCTGGAGTGCAGGGTAACAAACGTGCTGACTTTCTTAGAAACAATGCCCCGACTCAAGCGGGCAGAAGTATGGACAGAGCTGATGTCATCAATGTGGTAAGCTCTCGTTCTCAGTTATGTGATATGGGTGATTCTCAGACACTGGAAAGATTTTGAGAATTAGGAGTTAAGTCTGGGCATGCCGGTCTTGTCTTTGTGATAAAGAGAAAAAATATGATAATCACCTTCTGATGGGTACCATGAGCAGTTGGACTTTGGGGTGTTTCTTGCAGCGGAGATCAGAGCCTGAATGGAAATGCCCAAGTGCGATGACATTGATTGTACAACATTGTTCATTTGAGGATCATCATCATCAGACGTGTCCATAATTGCTCCGATCTCCTCCCAAGCATGTATTTTAGTGTGCTTAGACTAACAACTCCCGTTCTGTCTTGGTTGATGTATCTACTGGGGGTTTCTCTCATGGTTTTCCTGTCTAGCCGTACCTATCAGTATGCATAACTTGCACAACCGAGATAGAGAATACCCTTTATCTTCTTTTGACATCTTCAGAGCATTGTTTTCCCTTAGAGCATTGATGATGTTGCTTTAATCCACAGAAGGTCCATTCTCTATCGCAGCATTGCTTGCTAGTGCATCCGCTCTCTCATTGCTCTTCATCCCAGAATGACCTGGGACAAAGATGAAGGTGAGTGTCTGAATAGTCTGTCGCGTTTTGTATTAATTGCATCCACTGCCTTCGTACATAACCGGTCTTGATCTTGTGTATCACGCTCGTAGATCGCATTACAAAACATAATAATAGCCGCCATCGCAGCGATGATGACAACAGCGACAGGCGTGTGCTGCTGCATCTCTGGTGTGCGCGGGGGTGGCTGTAGAGTCCAATTCTAGAACACAATCCCCTACCACAGGTTGGGCATACATGATCAAGGTTAGACATGTGGGTGTTGTGTGTTCTGTCTTTTTGCACAGCCCGTTTTCTCTGTGCCTCATTGGCATGACAATTCTCAGCTATGTGAGTTCCTCTTATGTTGTTACAGCGTCACATTTAGCGATCTTGCGCCAGGGATTCCCAGGACGTGGTGTCTATATCAAAGCATTTCCGAGACACTTTAAAAGTGTCTTTAAAGCGTTTTTTCTGTCCACCAGCTGAGCATCTGCCCCCTTCAAACTTGCCATACATCAACTGTTTTGGGATGTGTTTATCAGGCATCCAAGCAACGTGACCATCTCACTTGTTACAAAACATAAAATGCAAGAGAAGCCAGTGACTCTATCCTTCACTACCCTGGAACCACAATGGAGAATACTGTGTAGAAAAAAAAACCCAAACCACTGTAGAGCAATTGATTTCATAAATTTTTCATGACAGTATGACTTACAAATGTAAATAGAAATATTATAACGCATTTAATACACTAAACAGTGATAACATTCTGTATAAAAAGCTTTACACTTTCCCACTGTTGACTTTGTTTCCAGCCTAGATTATAAATGTTAAAATACACAACAATCAAATGTTAATGTTTCAGTAGAGGCACATGATAATAGTAGCACAGCACACAAATGGACATTCTAAACTACAGCAGATGAAAATGAAAATTGTGGGTGCTATTTTTGCATCAAGGTTGGTTATAATTGTTGATTCAGTCATTTTTGCATCAAGCTTGATTATAATTGTTGATTCAGAGTCATTTTTACATCAAGCTTGGTTATAATCGTTGATTCAGTCATTTTTGCATCAAGCTTGATTATAATTGTTGATTCAGAGTCATTTTTGCATCAAGCTTGATTATAATCGTTGATTCAGAGTCAATTTTGCAACAATGTTCGGGTTATATTCTTCATCTTTAATGACCCAGTGGTATATGGATTCCTGCCCCCTGACCCAGTACTGTGTAGTGGTATCTGTATGTGCTTGCAAGTTCTTAATAATAATTCCTCTCATACTGTTATATGTTACATTGGGCCTGCAAGCAATTTCTCCATGCCACTCTATCCTGGGCAACTCGCTCAATCTCCTCCGTGGAACTGATATTTCTTGCCTCTCTAAGCAAAGTTCATTTCAGGGGACCACCTTATAAGGGGGTCTAACCTAAGGGGGTACGGTACATGTGGTATAGAGATAAGGTCTGTCAATCCAAAGGAACTCGGTTCTCGCATGGAGTGATCAGGATATTTTTCCAGATTCCTGATCTCACTGTAAGTGACACTGAGTTCCTACTTTAAGTTGATCGTGTAAAAGAACCATTGGCAAATGAAAATCGGTAAGAGCAGACTGCAAAGCAGCGGAGACAAAAAATTTCCACTCAACTCGATCTAGTGCTTTTCTTTCCCTGCTAAATTAGCCTTATATTTGTGATCTGATTAAAAATTCTTCTCCTGAGCCCCTAGGCCTCCATTTCTTCCGTTGTCCCTGTGTCATCTCATCTAATGCCTAAAAGTCTTCCAAGGCACAGAATGTAGTAGCTATTTATGCACTTCTCCTGATGTAAGTAAGTAGGCTGTGTTTCTATACAATTTTTTGGGGGGATCCAGAAGAACTTGAGCTTTCAGCTCGGTGCCATGGACATCATTACCCTTCGGTTTGGTGCCAACAACACCTTAAATCTGAAGAATCTGTGGCTTTTCTGCCAGTCAGCGGAATTGAACAGCACTCCCAAGTGGCTTGTCACCCGTCGTCCAACGCGTTACGAACAGGCTGGCATTTTTCTCTACAATAAGGAAGTGTACAAAGAACACATGTCAGAGATATACCATAATTTATGTTTTAGTGGTCAGCTTTCTGTTCTTCTAGAGTTTCTGTCTCTGTTCATTGTTGTTACTAAAGGGTCCACAACTGAAATATCAACTTCGTTGCACCGGGTTTTAACCCCATTTGGGTCAGTTCATCTCCGCAGAAAATGGCACACCATGTGCCGAGGGTATAGCACAAAGCAAGAACTCTGTAGCTCCGGCAACAATACTGCTTTGCGTATCCTTATGTTCATTTCTTAATGCAATGATAGACACATTGTTAAATGAATAAAATGTATGTCAAAGTAAAAACTTGAACAAAGATTAATGTTTATTTTATAAAAACTCCACAGAAATACATAGCAACTTGTTACAAAGTCTAGAAAAATGACCATCTTTCTACATAAAAACTTGACATTTTAAAATGCATCACAGAAGCAAGATAGAAATGTGACACATAAACGATATACTTAAAAAGTGGATGCTTACTTTACATGGATAATCAAAAGTAGAACCTAATACAAAATAAAATATTTTATTTAAAGATAAAAATCTTTGTTTTAAATACTATATAGTTTATGATAAGTTTGCAGAGGCCTGCAAAGAATAGTAACACTGCGATCTACAAGGCATGTCATAAGAGGAGACTAAGATATAGGAAGCTACCTAGTAAATAAAAAGCTAGCAGAAATTGGATATACTGGCCTACTTGCGCATAACTGGCACAATGTAGTTGCTCTTAAGCTCAGATGACATACAAATCATACAGAGTGATTAACAAGTGGTCGATATGCAGCGTTCGAAGAAGAATATTGAGATACATATTACGCACCCCATCTTCTCTGAACTCCACATGAAGCATAAGGTATCAACAAATTCCTCCAACCTGATCGGTCTTCTTGAGAAAGTCAGCGTAGTTCGTTCTAGGCTATTTCCATCTCTTTTCTTTCTATGAGATATTTCATATTGTTGTATTTATCCAAAAAAGAAAAAGGGTCAACATCATTTCCAAAAGTCTTGAAACCTGCAAATACGGTAAAATCTTTTTTCTTCTTGTGTCAGGATTAGAAGAGATTTCTAGAACATGCTTTTGTGTGTGCTTCATAAATAGTGTTTTTCACCGCCTGTTATCTCTGAGGTCCACCTTCAGCGTGGACAACATTTTGTTTTGTATCCACTGTAGCATTGCTCTTTGAGGCGCACTGTCTGTTTGTAATCTGCTTATGTGGCCGAACCATTTAATTTGTTGCTTCTTAATGAAGTTCAGTATTGATGTTGTACCCACTTTTTTGGTGTCTTTTTAAAAACCAGTCTTTTCTTGCAACAGTAAAATAAAACAATGAAATGGATATACAAAATGAAAAATAATAAGTTGGTTTGTTATTTTAGGTGGGAGGAGGGTTAAGTAATGCACAAACAAGAGAAAAACTAATGATTCAATGATTAATTTAGCAAGCAATGACTTAACTCTTGGAATATGACAAGCCACTTGACAAAACATTTGGGCAGTACCAATTTTCCAAAAAAAGATACCACAGGTAAAAAGAAAATATTTACAGGAACAATTTGGTTTTATTTGTGCATATTAGAGGTTAGGTGCTTGCCTCTAGTTCCAAAGGTTTTCGGTTCGCTCCCTCGTGGAGTCATCAAGATATGATGTACAAGCATGAGGAATTTAATGGCAGAGGGCCTCGTGCAGTCACTGCGGTACTGTTCAGACTAGTTTTTTTTCCTTTATGTCCCAGACACTTTGGCCGCACGGGATTGATTCAGGGTCTCACAAAAAGAGCCAGCGCTCTAATCTATTCGGACAGATGTTCCTCAATCTGTGGACTAGCTCAGGTGTTAACTGAAATACGATCAAAGAAAGTAGTGGCCAGTCTGTGAATTATTGATGTTTTTCAAAGAAATATAGGTATGGAATGGTACTAGCGACAAGCACAACAGTTGAAATGTATAATACAATAGAGTTTTGGTGATGTATGAAAATGAAAATCGTGGCATACCCTTTACAGGACTTCAGCCATTAACAACAGTAAACGAGTCATTAATTTTCTAGGCACCACTTATACGTTCATTAGTTTGCCATTGGTGATGTATACTCAAGTTTAAACATGTAACAGAATAGATATAATCATTTTGAGATTCTCACTATTTGATGATAAATGTCATGTTCTTCCTTCCTTTCTTTCGTTCGCTTGAAATATTGTCTCTGGTATAAACTTCCACTGTGTCTTGTAGCTCACACTGAGGTCTGTGTAGTTTTCTGTCCAGTTTTATTTCATTAGGCCAGTAAGTTTGCTTCACTATATCATATTCGTGGCAGTCTTGAATTATGTGCTCTGCAGCCAGTCCCCCATGACTAAATTGTCAATCTTTAATTTTGTATTCATGTTGTGGCTACATGAGTTGGTTATGTTCTGAGGTGCAGAATGGTAACTTGTTCTAATGTGTTCATAATTTGGTAATCAACTATCTATCTAGCCTGCAGTGTCGTTGGGGCTCAAGGCAGCCAGTACCATGCCCTTCCTCTCTGTTCTAGGTCGCTCTCTGTATTGTGTTCCAGCTGTTATTGACTTCTTCCAGTGTCTTGTTCTATTGTTCTTCTACAGATTGTTTTAGGTCTTCCATGTTTTCATTTACCTCCTAGTGTCCATCTCAGCGCAGTTTTTTGTGACAGAGATGTGACTCCACGTATATTAAATGTTCGTTCCATTTACAGCGTCTCTTTTGCTGAAACCGTGTATGTAAGCAGTTCTTGGATAGAATTTATCATATAGTTAATGTTTATGCTCAAATATCTTATATGGAATGGGAATGTCCATGTGAATCATCACCGGAATCATGAAGCAACTGATCTCTCTCTGTTTGAATTGAGAGCATGAGAAACTGGATACACTGTCCATGATTCACATCTATAAGTCAAGATTGATACATTTGTAGCACAGTTAAAAAAAAAGCGTGAGTAATATTTTTGTTCTTAATTATCAAGTTACTGCAAGCAAATACAGAGCGGAGGTGGGAGGGAGTCAAATTCAATTCATAACATCAACAACAATAAATGTGCAGGCACAAACAAAAATTACAGATCAAGCAGGATAAAAAAATGTGTTGCCAGAACGGCCATGCAATCTACTGCATCAAAATTCATTGAATACATATTTGGCTTGTCATGCCTGGCAAGGATAAACCCTCTGTATCATAAACATGTGTTGCCAGAACGGCCAAGAAATCTACTGCATCAAAATTCATTGAATGCATATATGGCTTTCTTATCTTGCCTGGCAGGGGAAACTCACTTTATCATAAACATCAAAAAGTTATTTTAAAAAACTGTCATTACTGCCTGTAATACCGCTTTTTAGGCGGTGTAGGACAAGTGGGCCCACGAGCAGCCAGTGGAATCTAATGGCTAGCGCAGTTACAGCGAAACTGTTCAGATTCAGATTTTTCTTTTATGCCACCCGATAGAAAAAAAAAATCATTGGCCATACTGTAGATTGAACATGGGTCTCCCGCATGAGAGCCGCACTCTAATCCATTCGGCCAGACACTGATCAAATAGTAATCATTACAATATGAACAATATTAAATTATTGTCAGAAATTGTATTAGGAGGAGTTGATGTGCATTAATAATTATAATAAATCGAAACATGGCATCAATAAGAGAAATAGCATATGTTGGGATACTAGTGGATGTACAAGCATAGTTAATTAAAATTAAGTTTCATGAAAAAGCATACCCATATATAGTCTACAATATGTTTGATTTTTTTAAAAACACATATTCATTTCAATATCTATATTTACCTGGAACTAGAAGGACATACACGAGGAAGTTGTTGCTATTTGAAGTAGAATAGGTTATAGGACACCTTTGAGATTGCTTGAAGAATAAATCTTTTTATAAAGGTAAGTATAAATAGAAATGGCGGAAGTTTATATAGAATTTGTTGTGGGTGCAAGACCCATCAAGAAAGTGAGAAAATCTAAAATTTGGTGCAGGAAGCATGACCCACCAAGTTGAGAAAACCAAGAATTTATCGCAGGAAGCATGACCCACCAAGAAATTGAGAAAACCAAGAATTTATCTCAGGAAGCATGACCCACCAAGGTGAGAAAACCAAGAATTTATTGTCGGACGCAGGAAGCATGGCCCACCAAGAAAGTGAGAAAACCAAGAATTTATTGCAGGAAGCATGACCCACAAGAAGTTGAACTTAGCCGCTAGACAATAATTCCCCCATAAAGTGAGAAACCATCAAATTATTAACAACAGACGACCTCACTACAAGCAAATATCATTTAAAGATCTTGAATAACACACACTCTATCAACATATAGAGATAATAACTGATCTAATGAGTAAGCTTTTCTCTCTTTCTCAAAATGGTCTTTCCATTATCACTCTGATTTTATGGTATATATCGCATGTTGTGACTATGAAATATGGACATTCTTGATTGTTTCTCCAGACAAGTTGACCTCCATCAGTAATTGTCCAAGCTGTATGTTGAAACAGTCAAATGCTCTAATGGGTCTTGTCTTTTTTCTTCAAGAATGGTACCTTGCTCTGAATGCTACAAAAAATCAGATAGGAAAATAGAAATGTAAGGGCTGTAAGAAATTATGTGTATAATTATTAATTGCTCAAACTGTGATTTGATAATGTAATCGTTAACATATCGATCACAACCAAGTGTCTGGTTCAAAAGCAACGCTCGGCAGTTTGGAAGCAAATTAGTGTCCGTGAATTTTTATGAATAGTAAAACTAGACCTCACCGTTCAGAAAGCAATGGCAAACTATTGAACGTACAAGTGGTGCTTAGAAAATGTACTGTATGTACATTACAAACGTACTGTAGTTGATGGCTAGTCCTCTAAAGGATACGCCACGATTTTCATTTCAATCATTAACATAAACAAACTACTACCGTCTGCTTATCTCCTTGGGACACTCTCTACAAAGGGTCTCAGTGGCTAAGTCCTTGCAGTGCGTTATGAAGGTAATGAGTTTGAATCCAAGCTGCGCCATTCTGTTCACGAGTGCATTTTATCCAGAGACCCTTTAGGATTGTTGCAAGAGCTACGGTGCATTGTGCAATACTTGCAGCAGGTAATGTGCCATTTCTCCAGAGAGGGGCTAAGCCATTTGTGGTAAAACATGGTGCATTGAAGTCAATCCTTTGGCTTTAGATGCCTTTTTAAAAAGACACTCTACAAAGTGGTCAAGGTCCAACTTGTGGGGTATTAAACGGCAACAGGAAAATGTCTCCATTATGCACGGCCAGTGACCATCCTTCACAGGGAGCCCCCCATGACTGACCTACACAGTGCATCTCTTTCCCCCTCCCCTCCTGTCCCCAGTCTACTACTACCTAACCCTCCTGTCCCCAGTCTACTACTACTACCTAACCCTCCTGTCCCCAGTCTACTACTACCTAACCCTCCTGTCCCCAGTCTACTACTACTACCTAACCCTCCTGTCCCCAGTCTACTACTACCTAACCCTCCTGTCCCCAGTCTACTACTACCTAACCCTCCTGTCCCCAGTCTACTACTACTACCTAACCCTCCTGTCCCCAGTCTACTACTACTACCTAACCCTCCTGTCCCCAGTCTACTACTACCTAACCCTCCTGTCCCCAGTCTACTATTACCTAACCCTTCTGTCCCCAGTCTACTACTACCTAACCCTCCTGTCCCCAGTCTACTACTACTACCTAACCCTCCTGTCCCCAGTCTACTACTACTACCTAACCCTCCTGTCCCCAGTCTACTACTACTACCTAACCCTCCTGTCCCCAGTCTACTACTACTACCTAACCCTCCTGTCCCCAGTCTACTACTACTACCTAACCCTCCTGTCCCCAGTCTACTACTACCTAACCCTCCTGTCCCCAGTCTACTACTACTACCTAACCCTCCTGTCCCCAGTCTACTACTACTACCTAACCCTCCTGTCCCCAGTCTACTACTACTACCTAACCCTCCTGTCCCCAGTCTACTACTACTACCTAACCCTCCTGTCCCCAGTCTACTACTACTACCTAACCCTCCTGTCCCCAGTCTACTACTACTACCTAACCCTCCTGTCCCAGTCTACTACTACCAACCCTCTGTCCCCAGTCTACTACTACCTAACCCTCCTGTCCCCAGTCTACTACTACCTAACCCTCCTGTCCCCAGTCTACTACTACTACCTAACCCTCCTGTCCCCAGTCTACTACTACTACCTAACCCTCCTGTCCCCAGTCTACTACTACCTAACCCTCCTGTCCCCAGTCTACTACTACCTAACCCTCCTGTCCCCAGTCTACTACTACCTAACCCTCCTGTCCCCAGTCTACTACTACTACCTAACCCTCCTGTCCCCAGTCTCCTACTACTACCTAACCCTCCTGTCCCCAGTCTACTACTACTACCTAACCCTCCTGTCCCCAGTCTCCTACTACTACCTAACCCTCCTGTCCCCAGTCTACTACTACCTAACCCTCCTGTCCCCAGTCTACTACTACCTAACCCTCCTGTCCCCAGTCTACTACTCTACCTAACCCTCCTGTCCCCAGTCTACTACTACTACCTAACCCTCCTGTCCCCAGTCTACTACTACTACCTAACCCTCCTGTCCCCAGTCTCCTACTACTACCTAACCCTCCTGTCCCCAGTCTACTACTACTACCTAACCTCCTGTCCCCAGTCTACTACTACTACCTAACCCTCCTGTCCCCAGTCTACTATTACCTAACCCTCCTGTCCCCAGTCTACTACTACCTAACCCTCCTGTCCCCAGTCTACTACTACCTAACCCTCCTGTCCCCAGTCTACTACTACTACCTAACCCTCCTGTCCCCAGTCTACTACTACTACCTAACCCTCCTGTCCCCAGTCTACTATACTCAACCCTCCTGTCCCCAGTCTACTATTACCTAACCCTCCTGTTCCCAGTCTACTACTACCTAGCCCTCCTGTCCCCAGTCTACTATTACCTAACCCTCCTGTCCCCAGTCTACTACTACCTAACCCTCCTGTCCCCAGTCTACTACTACCTAACCCTCCTGTCCCCAGTCTACAACTACCTAACCCTCCTGTCCCCAGTCTACTACTACCTAACCCTCCTGTCCCCAGTCTACTACTACCCAACCCTCCTGTCCCCAGTCTACTATTACCTAACCCTCCTGTTCCCAGTCTACTACTACCTAGCCCTCCTGTCCCCAGTCTACTATTACCTAACCCTCCTGTTCCCAGTCGACTACTACCTAACCCTCCTGTCCCCAGTCTACTACTACCTAACCCTCCTGTTCCCAGTCTACTATTACCTAACCCTCCTGTTCCCAGTCTACTATTACCTAACCCTCCTGTCCCC
The DNA here is from genome assembly GCA_020796225.1 of Arion vulgaris. Taxonomy (NCBI): domain Eukaryota; kingdom Metazoa; phylum Mollusca; class Gastropoda; order Stylommatophora; family Arionidae; genus Arion; species Arion vulgaris. The sequence continues at coordinate 37,662,178 of CM036754.1, forward strand.
AGTCTACTATTACCTAACCCTCCTGTTCCCAGTCGACTACTACCTAACCTCCTGTCCCAGTGGAAAACTACCTAACCCTCCTGTCCCCAGTGGAAAACTACCTAACCCTCCTGTCCCCAGTCTACTATTACCTAACCCTCCTGTCCCCAGTCTATTATTACCTAACCCTCCTGTCCCCAGTGGAAAACTACCTAACCCTCCTGTCCCCAGTCTACTATTACCTAACCCTCCTGTCCCCAGTCTACTATTACCTAACCCTCCTGTTCCCAGTGGAAAACTACCTAACCCTCCTGTTCCCAGTCTACTACTACCTAACCCTCCTGTTCCCAGTCTACTACTACCTAACCCTCCTGTTCCCAGTCTACTACTACCTAACCCTCCTGTTCCCAGTCTACTATTACCTAACCCTCCTGTTCCCAGTGGAAAACTACCCAACCCTCCTGTCCCCAGTCTACTATTACCTAACACTCCTGTCCCCAGTCTACTATTACCCAACCCTCCTGTCCCCAGTGGAAGATAGGGATGTAACTGTTGCACTCTACCAGATTCTATAACTAACTGCAGCTTATAAAGAACATAGATAACTTATTACAAAACAAAACTACTTACATGCACAAATATGTGTTGATTTGTGCTTTAGCCAGGGTAACATAGTTATCAATCTGCACCTGTAATATACAACAAAACTGAACTGTTACTAAGTGGTACCTTTGTATCTTTGCAGATTACAGTAGGCAAGTTGTGCTCTCATAGTTGTCTGAAACTGTAGCTTGCGCTGTATTTGGATTAAAGTGAGGAAAAGTTGCACCATTCGTCAACCTCATTCTCTCGACCAGGACTATCTGTATCCAGGGGTAAGACAAGTCGAGACGACAAGAGAGAGTACCAGATTTAGTGGATGGCCAGAGCTTCCTATGTGCCTTGCTGCGCTCTATGTGGTCTATGCAGCTCTGGTCCACCTTTCTAATCGTTGAGCCAGCTAGTGGCCTCATCCACGAAGTCAGCCGGATCCAGTCTTTGCATGCATAGGTAGACATTGCCTAGCATACCGACGGTATTAGACCCATCGGTTCCCCTCACCTGGTTCAACCGTCAATGAGGCAATATAACCTTTGTAGTCGCTGTACATGGAGTTTTGTGCACTGCTGTTGAGATCTATCATCCCGTGTAAGAAAGAGATCGGAGCAAACATAGTTCCTCACTGAAGTGCAATGACGATGGTCCTATCAATCAAACAATCAATCAGAGAATGGTTAAGATAAACTTCTTCAATGATCTAGTGGCACTTGAGCTCTTGCTCGTCGGCTCAATGCTATGTAGTGTGTATTCTGTTTAATAAGTGATTATTAAGTGTTATGTGTTGGGTTCAAGTCTAAAATGGTACTCTGATCTCTTCTTGTAAGGTGGTTGATTAACCATCTAAGATAAACTTAACCGTGATCTCTCATCTTACCTGGTATGTTTCGTACAGCTTGGGCACAGTAAACACTAGCACAAGAACTGTGAACAGAAAACACCAAATATGTTATTATTAACTGTGTGTCTCATCAAAGTATTTACAAGATTTCACATTTTGTCTTAGCATTTCAAAGTATTACAGAAGAATCTTCCGTATATCATGGACAGAGAACAGAACAAATAGATCTATCCAGAAAGAACTCAAAATTAAAGTATTTTGGACATATAAAGAGACACGAAGGGTTGGAGAAGATGACCATCACAGAAGGAGGCATCCTGGCAAAGAGGAGAAGAGGAAGACCACGGAGAAGAGGAAGACCACAGAGAAGATGGATTCAGGATGTAGATGATGATTTAAGCATGATGGCTGTAGAGGCACATGAAAGAAATTCTGAAGGACTGTTAGGGTAGCAAAGTTCTGCACAGGACGAGATATTTGATGATGATGAATTCAATGTGAAATTAGAACATCTGAGGGAAAATAGTGGTCAAGAAGGTTGGAGAAGAAATGTAAAAAGTTGACTATAATGTTGAAAAATCAAACAAACTTGTCCGCTATAAATTCAGGCGTAGTCAGGTCGCTTCTGATTTTTTCATGACTGCTTTCTTTCCTTACAATCAGTGTTCCTCGCCATACAGGCGTGCCTTCTCTGACTTATTCTCTGATTGTGAAAGATATTCAAAATGTTCTAAACTTTATTGTGTTGGTTCTATATGTAGCTTGAGAGCTGTGATAGTGTAGTGGTTAATGCACTAGCTGTGTTTGTGTGTGGGCCCAGGATCAGACAGGTTTACAACAACAGCATTGCTTGTAGTCGATTTAGGATAGATTAGAAGGATGGTCTTCAGTCTCTTGGTGACCTGTTGGACGAGGACACTAAAATTGATATTGAATTTATCCAGAGATTTAAGGAGTTTGGAATTACACATTGTACTCGTAGAACTGGATGCCTGAGGAGCAGAGAGGAGTGTAGTCACCGGAACCATTTTTGACGTCACATTTGTACACAATTTATCTTCGATGCCCGAAAAATAACAATGTAATCTTCTCAGATCGATATTTCGGGACGTTAGATGTGCAATGTTTACATTCAATACTGAAATATCGGGATCAGGGGTTTCAAGGGTTAATTAAATCAGTAGTTCTAAGGGTTAATTAAAGTAAATTTTACTGATTTAACAAGATATTTGCATGTTCTACTTATATAACTCACCTATGATGATGAGTGCCATGTCGCTGAACCATGACCCAATGTATGTCAATGTCCACAAGAGAATTCCAAACTATGTAGTCAGGGAGAAGAATGAAAAGTAGTATTTGAGTAAACGTTAGCAAATACAGACAAACATTGAACATCTGAACCACTGAAATAAGATAACCATTATCACATTCCTTCTATGTGTTTTATGTACTCTGATGAAGTTATTTGGGTCGACATGTTGGTTTTTGTTGTTTCTTCTTATTGTCTTTAGCATAATTACCTGTTATTCTTACTTCTTAACATCTAGTAAAGCTACTTGTTATACCCATTACTTTACTTTTAGTAATACTGTCTGTTTCACTCAATTCTCTACTTTTAGCAAAGCTGTCTGTTATACTATTTAGACAATTATCATATTTCATTTCATTGCTACCACAGTTTCTCATGTTTTTCAACAAGTCTATCCCTGGTGGAGGGAGGGAGCGCACTAATCCAAAACAAGGCCCAATCGCAGATTGTGTATTGTGGTATAGCCTGAACATATCAGTGTTAGAATTGAGAGAATACAGCTGTGTTAGAATTGAGAGAATACAGCTGTGTTAGATTTGAGAGAATAGAACTATATTTGATTTGAGAGAATAGAACTGTATTATAATTGAGAGAATACAACTGTGTTAGAATTTAGAGAATAGAACTGTATTAGAATTGAGAGAATAGAACTATTAGAATTGAGTGAATACAGCTGTTTTAGAACTGAGTGAATACAGCTGTTTTAGAACTGAGTGAATACAGCTGTTTTAGAACTGAGTGAATACAGCTGTTTTAGACCTGAGAGAATAGAACTGTATTAGAATTGAGAGAACACAGCTGTGTTAGAATTGAGAGAATAGAACTGTATTAGAATTGAAAGAATACAGCTGTATTAGAATTGAGAGAATAGAACTGTATTAGAATTGAGAGAGTAGAACTGTATTCCAACAGAGAGACAACTGCACTAGAATCTGAAATGTCCCACTTCTTCACAACAACAAAAGTGACTAGACAAGGCCAGACTGACATCGTTATAATTCAAGAACATAATAACAATCTAGACTCAGCTGTTGTCTCATGCATATCCAGAATTTGCTGACCTGGTTCCGCTTGGGTAACTAATGTATATAATATTGATTTTGTTTACCCTTTGTGATGTCTTTCCTACTTGTCTACAGAAACAAAAATATAAACGTGAATGATTAGCTTCATTGCACTGGGTTTCCTCATATGGGTCTGCCCCTGCCTGTCATCTACTCAAGAGTGTTCCACAAAGTATGAACTCCATAGCTCCAGCTTCTTCTTCTTCATTAAACGCTCCATTTCGATCACTTGTTAACCACTCTGTGTGATTTGTGTGTGATCTGAGCCTAAGATCGATTGTACGTGGCGCCAATTATGCGCCTACAAGTAGGCCAGCACATCCGATTTATGCGATGCTTTTATTTACTAGGTCGCTTCCTACACCATGCCTTGGTACTATTTTTGCTTCCTTGTGGGTCCGGCACCACACGGACATTACATGCAGTAAAGTCCGTTGTTTATTAATATTATTTAAACTATTTTTAGTTTAGCAATCGGAAAGTAGGGTGAAACAGAAAAAAAGTGATACCCTTTCTAAAAATATCAGAATGCGAGGTCATGCGACTGTATGGTGGTCTAATTTATTAGAACTTTTATCTGAGTTAGCTGGGCTTATGTTATCGGAGGCCAAGATTAACCCCTTATTTCTACTGGACAACACCCTTTTCATGTCTTCTCAATTCTACTAGTCTCTATTTACTGCTCCCATCTCTGTGTGTTGTTTTTTTCATTCGCTCGCCCCGATTGTTATGAATGTACGGCCTAGCTATGAATTCAGGCATAGTTATGGCACCTAATATGGCACTTCGGACTGATTTTTACGTTAGAGGATGGTGGGAGGGTTTGCTACAGGTCGAGAGTTCTTCAGGCAAGCTTTGATGAGAGTGACGTTCCGCAAAGGAAATGCTCCATGATGATGAATAATAGGTCAAAGTTTGTGCGATAATATCTACAGTAAAATTATTTCTGATAACTAATACCAATAACATGGTCACACTGTTGTAACTTCCTGTAATACCACTTTTTAGGGTGATGTAAGACGGGGGACATGAGCCTGTGGAATTTAACTCCTTGTGGACCAAACGCCACATTATGTGCCTTTGGGTTGGACGCCATTTTACCAGGAGCCCCATTAAAAGGAGTTTTTTATTCTAAAAACATGGCTTTTACCTTGGTCCACTGAGAGTTTATAACATGACCTTGCTGTTAGCAAACATATCTCTAGATGCTTCTTACCTTGATCGAGTCCACAGTATCTTCAACAAGGAAGAGATGTCGCAGTTCCTTCAAAGTAGCATTGAGGTTCTTGATTGTAGTCTTAATGACGCTCTTCAGGTTTTCTTCACTCAAGCTGATATCATGGTTCAAGAGACATCTGAGAGTTCATACAAAGAATTATTAATAGTAGTGAGCTTCATGAGAAACTGTCTTCATCTTGTAAGCCTTTGCTATCCTCCTGCGCAGTGTGGAAATCTACTGCCATTTCCCCCATTCACACAATGTTCTACCACCATGTCAAGGTAGGAAGAGAGGAACATGGAACTTAAGGACATGGAGGTTTCTCCAATCTGTTTGCTTCCCACAAATATGCAAAGCTACTGGGCTCTACCACAATGTTAAGGTAAGAATCAAAGAATATGTCACTTTAAGAAGCAAAGAATATGTCACTTTAAAAAGTCCAGTACAAATAAAAAATGTGGTGCAACAGGATTATTTACATTCATACTATATGTTATAGTTTAAAAGTACATTCTCAGAAAATGAACCAATGTATTGAAAAATCACATTCACACCAATGGAGTACAACTTGTCTGCAAAAGATGTTATACATATTCTGGCCTAGAACTGTTTACATTGTGTCAGCAAGAGAATATGAATACCAACATCCAAAAGAGGCACAGAAGATGGATCAGACATGTTGAGCACAGTCTAACTCTGTCATGAGAACTGCACTGAGATGGACACCAGAGGGTCAACAAAAATTAGGAAGGTCCAAAACCTCTTGGAGGAGAATACAATACAGTGGATGGCTAAAAACAGAGAAGAATGGTGTGCATTTAATGCTAAGCATTAAGGGTGTCACAGACTAGACAGCAATGCAGAGCATCTTCTTTTCTTCTTCAAACGCACCATATTGACCACTTGTTAACCACTCTGTGTGATTTGTATGTGATCTGTGCATAAGAGCGATTGTACGTTGTGCCAGTTATGCGCCTACAAGTATTCCAGCACATCCAATTTCTACAATGCTTTTTATTTACTAGGGTAGCTTCTCTAGGTCCTACATCAGTCGCCTCTTACGACATGCCTTGTAGGTCACAGTGGTACTATTCTTTGCTTTCCTTGTGGGCACAGGCACCACATGGGTGAATGCAGAGCAAATATGGGCTATCTAATTTGTTGACAGCTAAGAAGCCATCATATAATCAACTATGACACATTACAGCAAAAAACTACTAACCAAAATCAATAACATAGAGAAAGTATGCAGCATGAAACTAATTATTAGTAAAACAAAAGCTTTGATAATTGTCAAACAAACACCAAATATTATTATCAGTGAACAGAAGAGCTGAACAAGCAAACAAAGATTGAAATAGTGTAGACAATTATTACAGAGGTTGCTCGATAGAAAGATAAAATAGAATCTTCTTCTTTGATAGCTCCATATTGACCACTTGTTAACCATTCGTTGTGATTTGTATGTGATCTGAGCCTAAGAGCAATTGTATGTTGTGCCAGTTATGCGCCTACAAGTAGGCCAGCACATCCTTCTGCGTTCACCCGCTATGAATTCAGGCGTAGTCATGGCACCTGGTGTGGCGCTTCTGACTGATTTTTGCGTGAAAGCCTGCTTACCGTTTTATTGGTTTCCTCGCCATACATGTGGGCCTTCTCCGACTTCAGAGGTAATCAGCACATCCAATTTCTGCTATGCTTTTTATTTACTAGGGTAACTTCCTAGGCCCCTACCACAGCCGCCTTTACGACATGCCTTGTAGGTTCCGCGTACTATTCTTTGCTTCCGTGTGGGCCCAGGCACCACATAGACGGGCTTAGCATTTAATAACCTGTATCTTACCTGAATGGGTGACCCTCATTAGACTTGCGCACAGCACTCATGATCTTCTTGTAGATGACATAGCCGAAGCTGGCAGTGAGAAGGGCAAGGGATAGATATGCCACAACACTGATGACAGACATTAAAGCCAGAGACAGCAGGACTACCAGCAGAGCACCAAGGACAATCCCCGTTTTCTTAACATCTCGCCAGTAGATCAGATCTTGAACTGAAACAAGGGGAGGAGAGACATGCTGTAACTAATATATTTGTCATGTTAGCTTATTCATACTTCTTCTAACACTCCATATCAACCACTTGTTAACCACTCTTTGTGATTTGTACATGATCTAAGCCTAAGAGTGATTGTACGTTGTGCCAGTTATGTGTCTACAAGTAGGTTAGCACATCTGATTTCTGCAACACTTTTTATTTACTAGGGTAGCTTCCTAGGCCCCTACCTCAGTCACCTCTTATGACATGCCTTGTAGGTTGCAGTGGTACAATTCTTTGCTCCCCTTTGTAAGCCCCGGCAACACACGGGTAAGATACAACTGTAGATAAAACATGGTGCGATATCTGCACCATTTAGCATGATGCATTCGTTTTTTAACACAGCTATTTTGAACTGGGTGTGCTTTCTTTCTTCAAACATTACTTGCTTATCAAGGCTGCAATTGTCCAGCAAGTTATCAGGGTCACCATTTGGAGGTAGAGTAGGGATCGTTCTGATTCGTTGACTTGGACCATCTTTCCCACCACAGACCTTAAACCTCACTAAAGACATATTCCTTCTTGTTTATTTTGATCATTTCATATACAGAAAAACATGCGTTTAGTAAAGTGAAAAACTTGTGCATACTTGAAAACAAATAAGCAAGAGATAAACATCAGTAACTGCTAACAGTGTCATGTTTTTTCTTCAAAAGATGAAGAACTAGATTCAGCAGGTAGTGAGCAGACAGCACAGTCTACAGACATTTCCTGGTTCAACTGTGATTTTAGTTTTTCAAAATGTGCACTATGGTGATGATAGCATAGGCACGCGAATGTTATTCTTCATTCTAAAAACTCCTCCTCTGCAAAATGTCCCCAGCAACTCTTTCTCTCAGTCAACAAATTCCACATAGCAATTCTCTCTCTCAGTCAACAAATTCCACATAGCAACTCTTTCTTTCAGTCAACAAATTCCACATAGCAACTCTTTCTCTCAGTCAACAAATTCCACATAGCAACTCTTTCTTTCAGTCAACAAATTCACATAGCAACTTCTTCTCTCATGCATTCAACAAATTCACATAGCAACTCTTTCTTCAGTCAACAAATTCCACATAGCAACTCTTTCTCTCAGTCAACAAATTCCACATAGCAACTCTTTCTTTCAGTCAACAAATTCCACATAGCAACTCTTTCTTTCAGTCAACAAATTCCACATAGCAACTCTTTCTCTCAGTCAACAAATTCCACATAGCAACTCTTTCTTTCAGTCAACAAATTCCACATAGCAACTCTTTCTTTCAGTCAACAAATTCCACATAGCAACTCTTTCTTTCAGTCAACAAATTCCACATAGCAACTCTTTCTTTCAGTCAACAAATTCCACATAGCAACTCTTTCTCTTAGTCAACAAATCCACATAGCAACTATCCCTGCTCTTTCTTAGTCAACAAATCCACATAGCAACTCTTTCTCTCAGTCAACAAATCCACATAGCAACTCTTTCTTTCAGTCAACAAATTCCACATAGCAACTCTTTCTTTCAGTCAACAAATTCCACATAGCAACTCTTTCTCTTAGTCAACAAATCCCACATAGCAACTCTTTCTCTCAGTCAACAAATCCCACATAGCAACTCTTTCTCTTAGTCAACAAATCCCACATAGCAACTCTTTCTCTCAGTCAACAAATCCCACATAGCAACTCTTTCTCTTAGTCAACAAATCCCACATAGCAACTCTTTCTCTTAGTCAACAAATCCCACATAGCAACTCTTTCTCTCAGTCAACAAATTCCACATAGCAACTCTTTCTCTTAGTCAACAAATTCCACATAGCAACTCTTTCTCTTAGTCAACAAATCCCACATAGCAACTCTTTCTCTCAGTCAACAAATTCCACATAGCAACTCTTTCTCTTAGTCAACAAATCCCACATAGCAACTCTTTCTCTTAGTCAACAAATCCCACATAGCAACTCTTTCTCTCAGTCAACAAATCCCACATAGCAACTCTTTCTTAGTCAACAAATCCCAATAGCAACTCTTTCTTCAGTCAACAAATCCCACATAGCAACTCTTTCTCTCAGTCAACAAATCCACATAGACTCTTTCTTCAGTCAACATTCCATGCTCTCTTCAGCAACAATCCACATAGCAACTCTTTTTCAGCTAATGAACACAAGCAATCTCTCTCTTCAGATATTCACCCAAATGAGAATACACAATCTTAGATAAATCTAAGAATGACACCAAAAAGTATGTTCCTGGTACTGTGATTTGATGAATGACAGAAGACAAGCAATGAATCATACACACTGCTGGTACTGTGATTTGATGAATGACAGAAGACAAGCAATGAATCATACACACTGCTGGTACTGTGATTTGATGAATGACAGAAGACAAGCAATGAATCATACACACTGCTGGTACTGTGATTTGATGAATGACAGAAGACAAGCAATGAATCATACACACTGCTGGTACTGTGATTTGATGAATGACAGAAGACAACAATAATCAACACACTGCTGGTATTTTGATTTGATGAATGACAGAAGACAAGCAATGAATCATACACATGCTGGTACTGTGATTTGATGAATGACAGAGGACAAGCAATGAATCATACACACTGCTGGTACTGTGATTTGATGGGAAAGACAGAGGACAAGCAATGAATCATACACACTGCTGGTACTGTGATTTTATGAATGACAGAAGACAAGCAATGAATCATACACACTGCTGGTAATGTGATTTGATGAATGACAGAAGACAAGCAATGAATCATACACACTGCTGGAATTGTGATTTGATGAATGAAGAAGACAAGCAATGAATCATACACACTGCTGGTACTGTGATTTGATGAATGACAGAAGACAAGCAATGAATCATACACACTGTGGTATTGGGTTTGATGAATGACAGAAGACAAGCAATGAATCATACACACTCTGGGACGGATTTGATGAATGACAGAAGAAAGCAATGAATCATACACTGCTGGTATGTATTTGATGAATACAGAAGACAAGAATAATCCTACACACCGTTGGTACTGTGGGTTTGATGAATGACAGAAGACAAGCAATGAATCATACACACTGCTGGTATTGTGATTTGATGAATGACAGAAGACAAGCAATGAATCATACACACTTCTGGTACTGTGATTTGATGAATGACAGAAGACAAGCAAAGAATCATACACACTGCTGATGGATTTGATGAATGACAGAAGACAAGCAATGAATCATACACACCGCTGGTACTGGATTTGATGAATGACAGAAGACAAGAATGAATCATAATTGCTGGTAATGTGATTTGAGGAATGACAGAGACAAGCAATGAATCATACAACTGCTGGTACGGGTTTGATGAATGACAGAAGACAAGCAATGAATCATACACACCTTTGGGATGGATTTGATGAATGACAGAAGAAAGCAATGAATCATACACACTGCTGTTGTGGGTTTGATGAATGACAGAAGACAAGCAATGAATCATACACACTTCTGGTACTGTGATTTGATGAATGACAGAAGACAAGCAATGAATCATAAAACGCTGTATTTTGATTTGATGAATGACAGAAGACAAGAATGAATCATACACACTGCTGGTACAAGATTTGATGAATGACAGAAGCAAGCAATGAATCATACACACTGCTGGTACTGTGATTTGATGAAGACAGAAGACAACAATGAATCATACACACTGCTGGTACTGTGATTTGATGAATGACAGAAGACAACAAAAGAATCATACACATGCTGGTACTGTGATTTGATGAATGATAGAAGACAAGCATGAAATCAACCAGTGGTACTGTGATTTGATGAATGACAGAAGACAAGCAATGAATCATACACACCCGCTGGTACGGATTGATGAATGAAAAGACAAGCAATGAATCATACACACCTGGTACTGTGAGATGGGAAAGACAGAAGACAAGCAATGAATCATACACACTGCTGGTACTGGGATTTGATGAATGACAGAAGACAAGCAATGAATCATACACACTGCTGGTACTGTGGGTTTGATGAATGACAGAAGACAAGCAATGAATCAACACACGCTGGTACTGTGATTTGATGAATGACAGAAGACAAGCAATGAATCATACACACTGTGGTCTGTGATTTGATGAATGACAGAAGACAAGAAAATCATAAAACTGCTTTGGGACTGTGATTTGATGAATGACAGAAGACAAGCAATGAATCATACACACCGCTGGTACTGTGGGTTTGATGAATGACAGAAGACAAGCAAGAATCATACACACTGCTGGTACTGTGATTTGATGAATGACAGAAGACAAGCAAAGAATCATACACACTACTGGTACTGTGGGTTTGATGAATGACAGAAGACAAGCAATGAATCCACACTGCTGTAAGATTTGATGGGAAAGACGAAGACAAGCAATGAATCATAACACTACTTTACTGTGGGTTTGATGAATGACAGAAGACAAGCAATGAATCATACACACGCTGGTAATGGATTTGATGAATGACAGAAGACAAGCAATGAATCATACACACTGCTGGTACTGGGATTTGATGAATGAAGGAAGACAAGCAATGAATCAACACTGCGGTACTGTGATTTGATGAAACAGAAGACAAGAATGAATCATAAATACTGGTACTGTGATTTGATGAATGACAGAAGACAACAATGAATCAACACCTGCTGGTACTGGATTGATGAATACAGAAGACAAGCAATGAATCATACACACTGCTGGTACTTTGATTTGATGAATGACAGAAGACAAGCAATGAATCATACACACTGCTGGTACTGTGATTTGATGAATGACAGAAGACAACAATGAATCATACAACTGCTGGTACTGTGATTTGATGAATGACAGAAGACAAGAATGAATCAACACATTACTGTGGATTTGATGAATGACAGAAGAAAGCAATGAATCATACACACTGCTGGTACTGTGATTTGATGAATGACAGAAGACAAGCAATGAATCATACACATGCTGGTACTGATTTGATGAATGACAGAAGACAAGCAATGAATCATACACTGCTGGTACTGTGATTTTGAATGACAGAAGACAACAATGAATCATACACATACTGGTATGATTTGATGAAGAAGAAGACAACAAGAATCACACACTGTGGTACTGTGATTTGATGAATGACAGAAGACAAGCAATGAATCATACAAACTGCTGGTACTGTGATTTGATGAATGACAGAAGACAAGAAAATCACCACACTGCTGGAAAATGTGATTTGATGAATGACAGAAGACAAGCAATGAATCATACACACTGCTGGTACTGTGATTTGATGAATGACAGAAGACAAGCAAAGAATCATACACACTGCTGGTACTGTGATTTGATGAATGACAGAAGACAACAATGAATCTACACACTGTGGGAATGGATTTGATGAATGAAGAAGACAAGCAATGAATCTACACACCGCTGGTACTGTGATTTGATGAATGACAGAAGACAAGCAATGAATCATACACACTGCTTTGGGATTTTGATTTGATGAATGACAGAAGAAAGCAATAATCATAACGCTTAAAGTGATTTGATGAAGACAGAAGACAACAAAAGAATCATACACACTGCTGGTACTGGATTTTTTGAATGACAGAAGACAAGCAATGAATCACACACGCTGGTACGTGATTGATGAATGACAGAAGACAAACAATGAATCTACACACTGCTGGTACTGGATTGATGAATGACGAAGACAAGCAATGAATCATACACACTGCTGGATGGATTTATGAATGACAGAAGACAAGCAATGAATCAAAACACTGCTGGTACTAGATTTGATGAATGACAGAAGAAACAAGCAATGAATCATACACCGTTGGGACTGTGATTTGATGAATGAAGAAGACAAGCAATGAATCATACACACTACGTACTGTGATTTGATGAATGACAGAAGACAAGAATGAATCATACACACTGCTGGTAATTTTGATTGATGAATGACAGAAGCAAGCAATGAATCATCACAACTGCTGTACCGATTTGATGAATGAAAGAAGACAAGCAATGAATCATACACACTGCTGGTACTGTGATTTGATGAATGACAGAAGACAAGCAATGAATCATACACACTGCTGGTACTGTGATTGATGAATGACAGAAGACAAGCAATGAATCATACACACCCTGGTTGTGATTTGATGGGAAAGACAGAAGACAAGCAATGAATCATACACTGTGGTACTGTGATTTGATGAATGACAGAAGACAAGCAATGAATCATACACACTGCTGGTACTGGATTTGATGAAAGACAGAAGAAGCAATAATATACAACTGTGGTACTGTGATTTGATGAATGACAGAAGAAAGCAATGAATCATCACACTGCTGGTACTGTGATTGATAATGACAGAAGACAAGCAATGAATCATACACACTGCTGGTACTGTGATTTGATGAATGACAGAAGACAAGCAATGAATCCTACACACTGTGGTACTGTGATTTGATGAATGACAGAAGACAAGCAATAATCATAACACTGCTGGAATTTATTTGATGATGACAGAAGACAAGCAATGAATCATACACACTGGTATGATTTTATGAATGACAGAAGACGCAATGAATCATACAACTGCTGGTACTTTTGATTTGATGAATGACGAAGACAAGGGAAATGAATCATACACACCACTGGTATGTGATTTGATGAAACAGAAGAAGAAATGAATCATCACACTGCTGGTCGGATTTGATGAATGACAGAAGACAAGAATGAATCATACCCCACTGCTGGTACTGTGATTGATGAATGACAGAAGACAAGCAATGAATCATACACACTGCTGGTACTGTGATTTGATGAATGACAGAAGACAAGCAATGAATCGCACAAAACTGCTGGTATTTTGGGTTTGATGAATGACAGAAGACAAGCAATAACTACACACTGCTGGTATGTGATTTGATGAATGACAGAAGACAACAATGAATCATACACACTGTTGGTATTGGGGTTTATGAAACAAAGACAAGCAATGAATCATACACACTGTGGACAGTATTGAAGGGTGACAGAAGACAAGCAATGAATCACTAACACTGCTGGTAATTGATTTGATGAATGAAAAGACAACAATGAATCATACACACTACTGGTACTTGTTTGAGAATGACAGAAGACAACAATGAACTACACACTGCTGGTATGTGATTTGAAGAATACGAGAAGACAACAATGAATCATAACACTGCTGGTTACTGTGATTTGATGAATGAAGAAGACAAGCAATGAATCATACACACTGCTGGTACTGTGATTTATGAATGAAAAGAAGACAAGCAATGAATCATACACACTGTTTATTGGATTTGAAATGACAGAAGACAAGAATGAATCATACACATGCTGGTACTGTGATTTGATGAATGACAGAAGACAAGGCAATGAATCATACACACTGCTGGTATGTGATTTGAGAATGACAGAAGAAGCAATGAATCATAAAACTACTGGTACTGTGATTTGATGAATGACAGAAGACAAGCAATGAAACATACACACGCTTGTATTTATTTGATGAATGACAGAAGACAAGCAAGAATCATACACACTGCTGGTACGTGATTTGATGAATGACAGAAGACAAACAATGAATCATACACACGCTGGTACTGTGATTTGATGAATGACAGAAGACAACAATGAATCATACACACTGTTTGGGATGTGATTTGAGAATGACAGAAGATAAGCAATGAATCATACACACTGCGGTACTGATTTGATGAATGAAGAAGACAAGCAATAATCATACAACTGCTGGTATTGATTTGATGAATGAAGAAGAAAACAATAATCATACACATCTGGTACTGTATTTGATGAATGACAGAAGACAAGCAATGAATCATACACACTGCTGGTAATTTTGATTTGATGAATGACAGAAGACAAGCAATGAATCATACACCTGCTGGTACTGTGGGTTTGATGAATGACAGAAGACAAGCAATAATCATCCACACTACTGGTACTGGATTTGATGAATGACAAAGAAGCAATGAATCATACACACTGCTGGTACTGTGATTTGATGAATGACAGAAGACAAGCAATGAATCATACACACTGCTGGTACTAGGTTTGATGAATGACAGAAGACAAGCAATGAATCATACACACTGCTGGTACTTTGATTTGATGAATGACAGAAGACAACAAAATCTACACACTGCTGGTATGTGATTTGATGAATGACAGAAGACAAGCAATGAATCATACACACTGCTGGATGGATTTGATGAATGCAGAAGATAAGCAAAAAATCATAACACTGTGGTACGATTTGAAGAATGACAGAAGACAAGCAATGAATCATACACACTGCTGGTACTGTGATTTGATGAATGACAGAAGACAAGCAATGAATCATACACACTGCTGGTTTCTGGTGATTTGATGAATGACAGAAGACAAGCAATGAATCATACACACTTTGCTGTGATTTGAGAATGAAGAAGACAAGCAATGAATCATACACACTGCTGGTACCGTGATTTGATGAATGACAGAAGACAAGCAATGAATCATAAACACTGCTGGTACTGTGATTTGATGAAGACGAAGACAAGTGGGAAACATACACACGCTGGTATGTGATTTGATGAATGACAGAAGACAAGAATGAATCATACACACGCGGTATGTGATTTGATGAATGACAGAAGACAAGAATGAATCATACACACTGCTGGTAATTTTGATTTGATGAATGACAGAAGAAGCAATGAATCGAAACTGCTGGTAATGTGATTTGATGAATGACAAAGACAAGCAATGAATCATACACACTGCAAGGATGTGATTTGATGAATGACAGAAGACAACAATGAATCATACACACTACTGGGATGTGATTTGATGAATGACAGAAGACAAGCAATGAATCATACACACTGCTGGTACTGTGATTTGATGAATGACAGAAGACAAGCAATGAATCATACACATTTCTGGTACCTGTGATTTGATGAATGACAGAAGACAAGCAATGAATCATACACCCTGCTGGTACTGTGATTTGATGAATGACAGAAGACAAGCAATGAATCATAACACTGCTGTACTGTGATTTGATGAATGACAGAAGACAAGTAATGAATCATACACACTACTGGTACTGTGATTTGATGAATGAAAGAAGACAAGCAATGAATCATACACACTGCTGGTACTGTGATTTGATGAATGACAGAAGACAAGCAATAATCATTACACTGCTGGTACTGTGATTTGATGAATGACAGAAGACAAGCAATGAATCATAACAATGCTGGTACTTGATTTGATGAATGACAGAAGAAAGCAATGAATCTAAACTTTGGTACTGTGATTTGATGAATGACAGAAGACAAGCAATGAATCATACACATGCTGGTACTGTGATTTGATGAATGACAGAAGAAAGAATGAATCACACACTGCTGGTACTGTGATTTGATGAATGACAGAAAAAGCAATGAATTGCAACAACACTGTACTGTATTTGATGAATGACAGAAGACAAGCAATGAATCATACACACTGCTGGTACTGTGATTTGATGAATGACAGAAGACAAGCAATGAATCATACACACCTGCTGGTACTGTGGGTTTGATGAATGACAGAAGACAAGAATGAATCCTACACCGCTTACTGTGATTTGATGAATGACAGAAGAAAATGAATCATACAACTGCTTAATGTGATTTGATGAATGACAGAAGACGGTGAATCATACACACTACTGGTACTTGATTGATGAATGACAGAAGACAAAAAGAATCATACAACTGCTGGTAATTGTGATTGATGAATGACAGAAGACAAGCAATGAATCATACACACTCTTTGGGACTGTGATTTGATGAATGAACAGAAGACAAGCAATGAATCATACACATCTGGTATGTGATTTGATGAATGACAGAAGACAAGCAATGAATCATACACACTGCTATACTGTGATTTGATGAATGACAGAAGACAAGCAAGAATCATACACACTGCTGGTACTTGATTTGATGAATGATAGACAAGCAATGAATCTACACACTGCTGTACTGTGATTTGATTTAATGACAGAAGACAAGCAATGAATCATACACATGCTGGTACTGTGATTTGATGAATGACAGAAGACAAGCAATGAATCAAACACACTGCTGGTACTGTGATTTGATGAATGACAGAAGACAAGCAATGAATCATACACACTGCTGGTACTGATTTTTATGAATGACAGAAGAAAGCAATGAATCAAAAAACTGCTGGTACTGTGGGTTTGATAATACAGAAGAAAGCAATGAATCATACACCACTGATTGATTTGATGAATGACAGAAGACAAGAATGAATCATACACACTGCTACGTGATTTGATGAATGACAGAAGACAAGCAATAATCAACACTGCTGGTACTGTGATTTGATGAATGACAGAAGACAAGCAATGAATCATACAAACTGCTGGTACTGTGATTTGATGAATGACAGAAGACAAGCAATGAATCATACACACTGCTTAATGTGATTTGATGAAAGACAGAAGAGCAATGAATCATACACACTGCTGGTACTTTATTTGATGAATGACAGAAGACAAGCAATGAATCATACACACTGCTGGTACTGTGATTTGATGAATGACAGAAGACAAGCAATGAACTACACTGCTGGAAAAGTGATTTGATGAATACAAGAAAGAATGTCACACCTGCTGGAAATTTATTTGGAATGCAGAAACAAGCAATAATCATCACCGCTGGTCTGATTGATAATGACAGAAGACAAGCAATGAATCATAACACTGCTGGTACTGTGATTTGATGAATGACAGAAGACAAATGAAACATACACACTGTAGTACTGGGGATTTGATGAATGACAGAAGACAAGCAATGAATCATACACACTGCTGGTAATGTGATTTGATGAATGACAGAAACAAGCTGAACATACACACCGCTGGGACTGGGATTTATGATGCAGAAGACAAGCAATGAATCATACACACTGCTGGTACTGGGATTTGATGAATGACAGAAGACAAGAATGAATCATAAACTGCTGGTACTGTGATTTGATGAATGACGAAGATACAATGAATCATACACTTGGAATGGATTGATGAATGACAGAAGACAAGCAATGAATCATAACACTACTGGTACTGTGGGTTTGATGAATGATAGAAGACAAGCAATGAATCATACAAATCTGGTACTGTGATTTGATGAATGACAGAAGACAAGCAATGAATCATACACACTGCTGGTACTGTGATTTGATGAATGACAGAAGACAAGCAAGAATCATACAACTACTGGTATTTGATGAATGACAGAAGACAAGCAAAAGAATCATACACACGTGGTAATGTGATTTGATGAATGACAGAAGACAAGCAAGAATCATACAACTGCTGGTATTGATTTGATGAATGACAGAAGAAAGCAATGAATCATACACACGCTGGTACTTGATTTGATGAATGACAGAAGACAAGCAATGAATCCATACACCGCTGGAATGTGAGAAAAATCAGAAGAAAGCAATAATCATACACACTGCTGGAAAAGGATTTGATGAAGACAGAAGACAAGCAATGAATCATACAACTACTGGTACTGTGATTTGATGAATGACAGAAGACAAGCAATGAATCATACACTGCTGGTACGTGATTTTTATGAATGACAGAAGAAGCAATGAATCATACACACTACTGGATTGTGATTTGAAATGACAGAAGACAAGCAAAAGAATCTACACACTGCTGGTACTTGACGATGAATGACAGAAGACAAGCAATGAATCATACACACTGCTGGTACTGTGATTTGATGAATGACAGAAGACAAGAATAATCATAAAACTGCTGGGACTGATTGATGAATGACAGAAGACAAGCAATGAATCATATACACTGCCCGGTACTGTGGATTTGATGAATGACAGAAGAAAGCAAATGAATCATAACGCTGGTACTGTGATTTGATGAATGACAGAAGACAAGCAAAGAATCATACACACTGCTGGTACTGTGATTTGATGAATGACAGAAGACAAAATGAATCATCAACCCGCTGGTACTGTGATTTGAGAATGAAGAAGACAAGAACAAATCATACACCCTGGTACTGATTTGATGAATGACAAAGACAAGCAATGAACCCTACACACGCTGGTACTGTGATTTGATGAAATGACAGAAGACAATGAATCATACACACTGCTGGTACTGTGATTTGAGAATGACAGAAGACAAGCAATGAATCATACACACCATTGGTACTTTGGGTTTGATAATACAGAAGACAAGCAAAAATCATACCGCTGGTACTTGTGATTTGATAAACAGAAGACAAGCAATGAATCATACACATGTATTGTGATTTGATGAATGACAGAAGACAAGCAATAATCATACAAATTGCTGGTACTGTGATTTGATGAATGAAGAAGACAAGCAACAATCATACACAAGCTTTTGTGATTTGATGAATGACGAAGACAAGCAATGAATCATACACACCGCTGGTACTGGTGATTTGATGAATGACAGAAGACAAGCAATGAATCATACACACTGCTGGTACTGTGATTGATGAATGACAGAAGAAAGGGAATGAATCATACACATCTGACTTGTGATTTGGGTGAATGACAGAAGACAAGCAATGAATCATACACACCTTACTGTGATTTGATGAATGAAGAAGACAAGCAATGAATCATACAAAACCCTGGTACTGTGATTTGATGAAGACAGAAGACAAGCAATGATCATACACATCTGGTACTGTGATTTGATGAATGACAGAAGACAAGCAATGAATCATAAACACCGCTGGTATGTGATTTGATGAATGACAGAAGACAAGCAATGAATCATACACACCGCTGGTACTGTGATTTGATGAATGACAGAAGACAAGCAAGAATCATACACTACTCTGGTACTGTGATTTGATGAATGACAGAAGACAAGAATGAATCTACACACTGCTGGTACGTGATTTGATGAATGACAGAAGACAAGAATGAACATACACTGCTGGAAACAGATTTGATGAATGACAGAAGACAAGCAATGAATCATACACACTGCTGGTACTGTGATTTGATGAATGAAAGAAGACAAGCAATGAATCATACACACGTGGTACTGTGGATTTGATGAATGAAGAAGAAGCAATGAATCATACAAATGTTTGGGGATGTGATTTGATGAATGAAGAAGACAAGCAATGAATCATACACACTCTGGTACTGTGATTTGATGAATGACAGAAGAAAGCAATGAATCATACACACTGCTGGTACTGTGATTGATGAATGACAGAAGACAAAAATGAATCATACACACTGCTGGTACTGTGATTTGATGAATGACAGAAGACAAGCAATGAACTACACTGCTGGTACTGTGATTTGATGAATGACAGAAGACAAGCAAAAGAATCATAAAACTGCTGGTATGTGATTTGATGAATGACAATGACAAGCAATGAATCATACACAAATGCTGGTACTGTGATTTGATGAATGACAGAAGACAAGCAATGAATCATACACACTGCTGGTAATGTGATTTGATGAATGACAGAAGACAAGCAATGAATCAATACACCTGCTGGTACTGTGATTTGATGAATGACAGAAGACAAGCAATGAATCATCACACTGTGGTACTGTGGGTTTGATGAATGACAGAAGACAAGCAATGAATCATAACACTGCTGGTACTGTGATTTGATGAATGACAGAAGACAAGCAATGAATCATACACACCCGCTGGTACTGTGATTTGATGAATGACAGAAGACAAGCAATGAATCATACACACTGCTGGTACTGTGATTTGATGAATGACAGAAGACAAGCAATGAATCATACACACTGCTGGTAATGTGATTTGATGAATGACAGAAGACAAGCAATGAATCAGTTACACTGCTGGTACTGTGATTTGATGAATGACAGAAGACAACAATGAATCATACACACTGCTGGTAATGTGATTTGATGAATGACAGAAGACAAGCAATGAATCATACACACTGCTGGTACTGTGATTTGATGAATGACAGAAGACAAGCAATGAATCTAACACTGCTGGTACTGTGGGTTTGATGAATGACAGAAGACAAGCAATGAATCATAACACTGCTGGAATTGATTTGATGAATGACAGAAGACAAGCAATGAATCATACACACTGCTGGTACTGTGATTTGATGAATGACAGAAGACAAGCAATGAATCATAAACTGCTGGTACCTGATTTGATGAATGACAGAAGACAAGCAATGAATCATACACATGCCATTGATTTGATGAATGACGAAGAAGCAAATGAATCATACACACTCTGGTACTGTGGGTTTGATGAATGAAAAAGCAAGCAATGAATCATACACACCGCTGGTACTGTGATTTGATGAATGACAGAAGACAAGCAATGAATCATTACACTACTGTACTGTGGGTTTGATGAAGCAGAAGAAAGAATGAATCATACACACCACTGGTACTGTGATTTTATGAATGACAGAAGACAAGCAATGAATCATACACACTACTGGTACTGTGATTTGATGAATGACAGAAGAAACAATGAATCATACACACTCTGGTACTGTGATTTGATGAATGACAGAAGACAAGCAATGAATCATCACACTGCTGGTACTGTGATTTGATGAATGACAGAAGACAAGCAATGAATCATCACACTCTGGTACTCGGATTTGAGAATGACAGAAGACAAGCAATGAATCATACACACTGCTGGGACTGGATTTGATGAATGAAGAAGAAAGCTGAATCATAAAACTGCTGGTACTGTGATTTGATGAATGACAGAAGAAACAATGATCATCACATCTGGTACGTGATTTGATGGGAAAGACAGAAGACAAGCAATGAATCATAAAACTGCTGAATGTGGGTTGATGAATGACAGAAGACAAGAAGAATCATACATACCATTGGTACTGTGGGTTGATGAATGACAGAAGAACAATGAATCATACACACTACTGGTACTGTGATTTGATGAATGACATAAGACAAGCAATGAATCATACACACTACTGGTACTGTGATTTGATGAATGACAGAAGACAAGCAATAACTACACACTGTGGTATGTGATTGATGAATGACAGAAGACAAGCAATGAATCATACACCTGGTACTGTGATTTGATGAATGACAGAAGACAAGCAATGAATCATAACACTGTGGTACTGTGATTTGATGAATGACAGAAACAAGCAATGAAGAATCAAAACCGCTGGATGTGATTTGATGAATGACAGAAGACAAGCAATGAATCATACACACTGCTGGTATTGATTTTTATGAATGACAGAAGACAAGAATAATCATACACACTGCTGGTACTGGGGATTTGATGAATGACAGAAGACAAGCAATGAATCATTACACACCGCTGGTATGTGGGTTTGATGAATGACGAAGAAAAATGAATCATACACACTGCTGGTACTGGATTTGATGAATGACAGAAGACAAGCAATAATCATCACACTGCTGGTACTGTGATTTATTTAATGACAGAAGACAAGCAATGAATCATACACACTGCTGGTACTGTGATTTGATAATGACAGAAGACAAAATGAAAACATACACACTACTGGTACTGTGATTATGAATGACAGAAGACAAGCAATGAATCATACACACTTGGTAATGCTGATTTGATGAATGACAGAAGACAAGAATGAATCATACACACTACTGGTACTGTGATTTGATGAATGACAGAAGACAAGCAATGAATCATACACACTGCTGGTATTGTGATTTGATGAATGACAGAAGAGCAATGAATCATACACACTGCTGGTACTGTGAGATGAATGACAGAAGACAGCAATAATCATTAACACACCTGCCGTACTGTGATTGATGAATGACAGAAGACAAGCAATGAATCATCACACCATTGGTACTTTGATTTGATGAATGACAGAAGAAGCATGAATCATACACACTACTGGTACTGTGAGGATGAATGACAGAAGAAACATGAATCATTTACTACTGGTACTGTGGGTTTGATGAATGACAGAAGACAAGCAATGAATCATACACATTTCTGGTACTGTGGATTTGATGAATGACAGAAGACAAGCAATGAATCATACACTCTGGTACTTGATTTGATGAATGACAGAAGACAAGCAATAATCATACACACATGGTATTTTGATTTGATGAATGACAGAAGAAAGCAATAATCATACACACCTGGTATGATTTGATGAATGACAGAAAACAAGCAATGAATCACCACACTCTGGTACTGGATTTGATGAATGACAGAAGACAAGCAATGAATCATACACACGCTGGTACTTTGGGTTTGATGAATGACAGAAGACAACAATGAATCATACACCTGGTTCCCGGATTTGATGAATGACAGAAGACAAGCAATGAATCATCCAATGCTGGTACTGTGATTTGATGAATGACAGAAGACAAGCAATGAATCATACACCCGCTGGTACTGTGGGTTTGATGAATGACAGAAGACAACAAAAGAATCATACACACTGGGGTGGTAAATCTGTGATTTGATGAAGACAGAAGACAAGAATGAATCATACACACTGCTGGTACTGTGATTTATGAATGACAGAAGACAAGCAAGAATCATACACACTGCTGGTACTGTGATTTGATGAATGACAGAAGACAAGCAATGAATCATACAACTACTGGTACTGTGATTTGATGGGAAAGACAGAAGACAAGCAATGAATCATACAACTGCTGGTAATTTTGATTTGATGAATGACAGAGACAAAAATGAATCATACACACTCTGGTACTGTGATTTGATGAAACAGAAGACAAGCAATGAATCATACACACTACTGGTAATGATTTGATGAATGACAGAAGACAAGCAATGAATCATAACACTCTGGTACTGTGGGTTTGATGAATGACAGAAGACAACAATGAATCAAAAACAATGCTGGTACGTGGGTTTGATGAATGACAGAAGACAAGCAATGAATCATACACCTGCGGGACTGTGATTTGATGAATGACAGAAGACAAGCAATGAATCATACACATGTGGATGTGATTTGATGGACGAGAAGACAAGAATGAATCATACACACTGCGGCATGTGATTTGATGAATGCAGAAGAAAGCAATGAATCATACACCTGCTGGTACTGTGATTTGATGAATGACAGAAGACAAGCAATGAATCATACACACTGCTGGTACTGTGATTTGATGAATGACAGAAGACAAGCAAAGAATCATACACACTGCTGGTACTGTGATTTGATGAATGACAGAAGACAAGAAATGAATCATAAATGCTGGTACTTTGATTTGATGAAGACAGACAAGCAATGAATCAACCAATACTGGTATTGTGATTTATGAATGAAAAGACAAGCAATGAATCATACACACTGCTGTACTGTGATTTGATGAATGACAGAAGACAAGCAAGAATCATACACTGCTGGTACGTGATTTGATGAATGACAGAAGAAAGCAATGAATCCCACACACTGGTACTGTGATTTGATGAATGACAGAAGACAAGCAATGAATCATACACACTGCTGGTACTGTGATTTGATGAATGACAGAAGACAAACAATGAATCAACACTGGTAATTGTGATTTATGAATGAAGAAGAGCAATGAATCATACACACTACTGGTACTGTGATTTGATGAAAGACAGAAGATAAGCAATGAATCATACACACTGGGTGGTACTGTGGGTTTGAGAATGACAGAAGAAGCAATGAATCATACACACTCTGGTACTGGATTGATGAATGACAGAAGAAAGCAATAATCATACACACTGCTGGTAATGTGATTTGATGAATGACAGAAGACAAGCAATGAATCATACACACTGCTGGTACTGTGATTTGATGAATGACAGAAGACAAGCAATGAATCATACAAGCTGGTACTGGTGATTTGATGAATGACAGAAGACAAGCAATGAATCATACACACACTGGTAATGGATTTGATGAAGACAGAAGACAAGCAATGAATCATACACCGCTGGTACTGTGATTTGATGAATGACAGAAGATAAGCAATGAATCATACACTCTGGGACTGTGATTTGATGAATGACAGAAGCAAAATGAATCATACACACTTACTGGTACTGTGGGTTTGAGAATGACAGAAGACAAGATGAATCATACACACTGCTGGTAATTGTGATTTGATGAATGAAGAAGAAAGGGAATGAATCATAATACCACTTAAAATGTGATTTGATGAATGACAAAAAGAAAAATGAATCATACACACTCTGGTACTGTGGGTTTGATGAATGACAGAAGACAAGCAATGAATCATACACACTGCTGGTACTTGGGTTTGATGAATGACAGAAGACAAGCAATGAATCATACACACTACTGGTACTGTACGATGAATGACAGAAGACAACAATGAATCATACACACTGTGGTATTGATTTGATGAATGACAGAAGAAACAAAGAATCATACACACTATGTACCTGGGATTTGATGAAAGACAGAAGACAAGCAATGAATCATACACACTCTGGTACTGATTTGATGAATGACAGAAGACAAGCAATGAATCATACACACTGCTGGTACTGTGATTTGATGAATGACAGAAGACAAGCAATGAATCATACACACTCTGGTAATGGGTTTGATGAATGAATGACAAGCAATGAATCATACACACTGCTTACTGTGATTTGATGAATGACAGAAGACAAGCAATGAATCATACACCCTGCTGGTACTGTGATTTGATGAATGACAGAAGACAAGCAATGAATCATACAATGTGGTACTGTGATTTGATGAATGACAGAAGACAAGATGAATCATACAACCTTAAATTTTGGGTTTGAGAATGGGCAGAAGACAAGAATGAATCATACAAATACTGACTGTGATTTGATGAATGAAGAAGACAAGCAATGAATCATAAAACACTGTGGTACGTGGGTTTGATGAATGACAGAAGACAAGCAATGAATCATACACACTACTGGTACTGTGATTTGATGAATGACAGAAGACAAGCAAGAATCCAAAAACACTCTGGTACTGTGGGTTTGATGAATGAAGAAGACAAGCAATGAATCTACACACTACTGTGTCTGTGATTTGATGAAAA
The DNA here is from genome assembly GCA_020796225.1 of Arion vulgaris. Taxonomy (NCBI): domain Eukaryota; kingdom Metazoa; phylum Mollusca; class Gastropoda; order Stylommatophora; family Arionidae; genus Arion; species Arion vulgaris. The sequence goes on from CM036754.1 coordinate 37,688,517, forward strand.
GAAGACAAGAATGAATCCTACACACTCTGGTACTGTGATTTGATGAATGACAGAAGACAAGAAAGAATCATACACACTGCTGGATGGATTTGATGAATGACAGAAGACAAGCAATGAATCATACACACCGCTGGTATTGATTTGATGAATGAAGAAGACAAGCAATGAATCATACACACCACGTACTGTGATTTGATGAATGACAGAAGACAAGAATGAATCATACACACTACTGGTACTGTGATTTGATGAATGACAGAAGATACAAGAATGAATCATACATCTGGTACTGTGGGTTTGTGAATGACAGAAGACAAGAATGAATCATACCACTACTGGGACTGTGATTTGATGACATGACAGAAAAAGCAATGAACTCACATATGGTACTGTGATTTGATGAATGACAGAAGACAAGCAATGAATCATACACACCTGGTACTGTGGGTTTGATGAATGACAGAAGACAAACAAGAATCATACAACTCTGGGTACTGTGGGTTTGGGTGATGACAGAAACAAGCAATGAATCATACACATACGTATTTTGATTTGATGAATGGCAGAAGAAAGAATGAATCATACACACACTGGTACTGTGATTTGATGTGACAGAAGACAAGCACGAATCATACACACTGCTGGTACGTGGGGTTTGATGAATGACAGAAGACAAGAATGAATCATAAAACTACTGGTAACTGTGATTTGATGAATGACAGAAGACAAGCAATGAATCATAATACTACTGGTAATTTTGGGTTTGATGAATGACAGAAGAACAATGAATCATACACACTCTGTACTGTGATTTGATGAATGACAGAAGACAAGCAATGAATCATACACCTGCTGGGACTGTGGGTTTGATGAATGACAGAAGACAAGCAATGAATCAAAACACCTGGGACTGTGATTTGATGAATGAGAAGACAAGCATGAATCATACCACTGCTGGTACTTGATTTGATGAATGACAGAAGACAAGCAATGAATCATACACACTGCTGGACTGTGATTTGATGAATGACAGAAGACAAGCAATGAATCATAAACTGCTGGTATGTGATTGATGAATGACAGAAGACAAGCAATGAATCATACACACTGCTGGTACTGTGATTTGATGAATGCAGAAGACAAGCAATGAATCATACACACTGCTGGTACTGTGATTTGATGAATGACAGAAGAAGAATGAATCATACACATGCTGGTACTGATTTGATGAATAAGAAGAAAGCAATAATCATACAACTGCTGGTAATGTGATTTGATGAATGACAGAAGACAAGCAATGAATCATACACACTGGTACTGGATTTGATGAATGAAGAAGACAAGAGAATCATACACACCATTGTACTGTGATTTGATGAATGACAGAAGACAAGCAAAAGAATCATACAATACTGGTACTGTGATTTGATGAATGACAGAAGACAAGCAATGAATCATCACATCTGGTACTGTGATTTGATGAATGACAGAAGAAAGCAATGAATCATACACACTACTGGTACTGTGGGTTGATGAATGACAGAAGACAACAATGAATCATACACACCACTGGTACTGGGATTTGATGAATGACAGAAGACAAAACAATGAATCACACACCACTGGTACTGTGATTTGATGAATGACAGAAGACAAGCAATGAATCATACACACTGCTGGTACTGGGATTTGATGAATGACAGAAGAAACAATGAATCGACCACTACTGGAAATGTGATTTTATAATGACAGAAGACAAGCAATGAATCATACACACTCTGGTTTGATTGATGAATGACAGAAGAAAGCAATGAACTCATACTCGGGCTGGTGATTTGATGAATGACAGAAGACAAGCAATGAATTCATACACTTGGTACGTGATTTGATGAATGACAGAAGACAAGCAATGAATCATACACACTGCTGGTACCGGATTGATGAATGACAGAAGACAAGCAATGAATCATACACACTACTGGTACAGGGTTTGATGGGAAAGACAGAAGACAAGCAATGAAATACACTGCTGGTACTGTGATTTTGATGAATGACAGAAGAAAGCAATGAATCATACATACTGGTACGGGATTTGATGAATGACAGAAGACAAGCAATAATCATACACACCCCGTAATGTGATTTGATAATGAAGAAGACAAGAATAATCATACACACTACTGGTACTGTGATTTGATGAATGAAGAAGACAACAATGAATCAATACACACTGTGGGACTTATTTGATGAATGACAGAAGAAACAATGAATCATAACACTCTAATGGTGATTTACAATGAATGAAGACAAGCAATAATCATAATACGCTGACTGGTTTTGATGAATGACGAAGAAATAATGAATCATACACACCACTGGTACTGTGATTTGATAATACAGAAGACAAGCAATGAATCATACACCTACTGGTATTTGATTTGATGAATGACAGAAGACAAAAGAATCATACCACACTATTTGGGACTGTGATTTGATGAATGACAGAAGACAACAATGAATCATCACACTCTGGTAAAAGGGTTTGATGAAAAGACAGACAAGCAAGAATCATACACACTCTGGTACTGGACTTTGATGAAGAAGAAGAAAGAATGAACATAACATCTGGTACTGTGATTTGATGAATGACAGAAGACAAGCAATGAATCATACACACCTTGGTATGGTGATTTGATGAATGACAGAAGACAAGCAAAAAGAATCATAACACCTTGGTAATGTGATTTGATGAATGCAGAAGACAAGAATAATCATCACACTGCTGGTACTGTGATTTGATGAATGACAGAAGACAAGCAAGAATCAACACACTTTCTGGTATGTATTGATAATGAAGAAGACAAGCAATGAATCATAACCCACTGGTACGTGATTTGATGAATGAAAAGACAAGCAATGAATCATTACAGCTGTACTGTGATTTGATGAATGACAGAAGACAAGCAATGAATCATACACACTACAGGTACGAATGAATGACGAAGACAAGAATGAATCATAACACTGTTTGGGACTGATTTGATGAATGATGAAGACAAGCAATGAATCATACACACCTCTGGTACTGTGATTTGATGAATGACAGAAGACAAGCAATGAATCATACACACTGCTGGGACTGATTGATGAATGAAGAAGACAAGCAATGAATATACACATTTCTTTTGGATTTGATGAATGACAGAAGACAAGCAATGAATCATAACCTGGTACTGGATTTGATGAATGACAGAAGCAAGCAATGAACCCTACACACTGCTGTATTGATTTGATGAATGACAGAAAAAGCAAGAATCAAACATGTGACTGATTTGATGAATTTACAGAAGACAAGCAATGAATCACACAACCTGGTACTGTGATTTGATGAATGACAGAAGACAAGAATAATCACACTTTTGGTACTGTGGGTTTGATGAATGACAGAAGACAAGCAATGAATCTACACACCGCTAAACTGTGATTTGGGTGAATGACAGAAGACAAGCAATGAATCATACACTGCTGGTAAAAAGATTTGATGAATGAGAAGACAAGCAATGAATCATACACACTCTGGTACTTGATTTGATGAATGACAGAAGACAAGCAAAAAATCATACACACTGCTGGTACTGTGATTTGAGAATGACAGAAGACAAGCAATGAATCATACACACTGCTGGTACTGTGATTTGATGAATGACAGAAGACAAGCAATGAATCATCACCATGCTGGTACTGTGATTTGATGAATGACAGAAGACAAGCAATGAATCATACACACGCTGGTACTTGATTTGATGAATGAAGAAGACAAACAATGAATCATACACACTGCTGGTCTGTGATTTGATGAATGACAGAAGACAAGCAATGAATCATACACACTGTTTGGGACTGTGATTTGATGAATGACGAAGACAAGCAATGAATATTAAATGCTGGTACTTGATTTGATGAATGACAGAAGACAAGCAATGAATCTACACACTGCTGGGACTGTGATTTTATGAATGACAGAAGACAAGCAAAAGAATCATACACACGCTGGTATATGATTTGATGAATGACGAAGAAGCAATGAATCATAACACTGCTGGGACTGGGGATGAATGACAGAAGACAAGCAATGAATCCACACACTGCTGGTACTTGATTTGATGAATGACAGAAGACAAGCAATGAATCATACAACTGCTGATGTGATTTGATGAATGACAGAAGCAAGCAATGAATCATACACACTGCTGGTACTTGATTTGATGAATGACGAAGAACAATGAATCATACAACTCTGGTAAATTGATTTGATGAATGACTAAGACAACTGGTCACACACTGCTGGTTTAATGATAGAAGAAAACAAAAGAATCATCACACTGTGTACTGTGATTTGATGAATGACAGAAGACAACAATGAATCATACACACTGCTGGTACTGTGATTTGATGAATGACAGAAGACAAGAATGAACATAAAACCCCTGGTACGGATTTGATGAATGACAGAAGACAAGCAATGAATCATACACACTACTGGTACTTGATTTGATGAATGAAGAAGACAAGCAATGAACAATTTCTGGTACAGGATTTGATGAAGACAGAAGACAAGAATGAATCATACACATCTGGTACTGTGATTTATTTAATGACAGAAGACAAGAATGAATCATACAACTACTGGTAATGTGATTTGATGAATGACAGAAGACAAAGAATAACATACACCCGCTGGTACTGTGATTTGATGAATGAAGAAAAACAAAGAATCATACACACTCTGGTACTGTGATTTGAAAGAATGACAAGACAAGAATAATCATACACAGCTTGGTACTGTGGATTTGATGAATGACGAAGACAAGCAATGAATACACACCTCTGGTACTGTGGATTTGAAATAAAGACAAGCAAAAGAATCAATACACACTCTGGGACTGTGATTTTGATGAATGACAGAAGACAAGCAATGAATCATACAACTCTGGTACTTTGGATTTGATGAAATGACAGAAAACAAAATGAATCACACACTGCTGGTACTGTGATTTGATGAAGAAAAAGACAAGCAATGAATCATACACACTCTGGTACGTGGATTTGATGAATGACAGAAGACAAGCAATGAATCACACACTGGTACTGTGATTTGATGAATGACAGAAGACAAGCAATGAATCATAACACTGCGTACTGTGATTTGATGAATACAGAAGACAAGCAATGAATCATACACACTACTGGTATTTTGATTTGATGAATGACAGAGGGCAATGAATCAACCCCCATGGTACTGTGATTTGATGAATGACAGAAGAAAGCATGAATCATACACACCTGGTACTGATTTGATGAATGACAGAAGAGCAAAAATCATGCACTCTGGTATGTGATTTGATGAATGAAGAAGACAAGCAAAGAATCATACACACTCTGGAATTGTGATTTGATGAATGACAGAAGACAAGCAATGAATCATACACCTGCTGGTACTGTGATTGATGAATGACAGAAGACAAGCAATGAATCTACACACTCTGGTACTGTGATTTGATGAATGACAGAAGACAAGCAATGAATCATACACTGCTGGGATGATTTGATGAATGACAGAAGACAAGCAATAAAACATACACAATGATTGGGTTTGATAATGACAGAAGAAAGAAATGAATATACACACTCTTGGTACTGTGATTTGATGAATGAAGAAGACAAGCAATGAATCATACAACTGCTGGTACTTTGATTTATGAATGAAGAAGAAAGCAATGAATCATACACACTGTATATGATTTGATGGAATGACAGAAGACAAGCAATGAATCATACACACTCTGGTACCAGATTTGAGAATGACAGAAGACAAGCAATGAATCATAACATGCTGGTACATGATTGATGAATGACAGAAGACAAGCAATGAATCATACACACTCTTACTGTGATTTGATGAATGACAGAAGACAAGCAATGAATCATACACTACTGGGTACTTTTGATTTGATGAATGATAGAAGATAAGCAATGACATCATAACTGGTACTGTGGGTTTGAAAGAAAAGAAGACAAGCAAATGAACGCAACACGACTGTGGACGTGAATAGAAGAAGACAAGCAATGAACATACACTCTGGTAATTGTGATTTGATGAATGACAGAAGACAAGCAATGAATCACACACACTGCTGGTACTGTGGGTTTGATGAATGACAGAAGAAAGCAATGAATCATACACTCTGGTACTGTGGATTTGATGAATGACAGAAGACAAGCAAGGAAACATACACACTGGTACTGTGATTTGATGAATGACAGAAGACAAGAATGAATCTACACCACCTTTGGGATGTGATTTATGAAAGAAGACAAGCAATGAATCATACCAAAACTGCTGGTACTGTGATTTGATGAATGACAGAAGACAAGCAATGAATCATACACACTACTGGTACTGGATTTTGATGAATGACAGAAGAAAGCAATGAATCATACACACTGCTGGTATTTGATTTGATGAATGACAGAAGACAAGCAATGAATAACACTTATTGGTAATTTATTTGATGAATGACAGAAGACAAGCAATGAATCATCACACCGCGTACTGTGATTTGATGAATGAAGAAGACAAGCAATAATCATAACACAGTTGGACTGTGATTTGATGAAAAGAAGAAGATAAGCAATGAATCATCATTCTGGTACTGTGATTTGATGAATGACAGAAGAAAAGCAATGAAATCATACCACTGCTGGTACTGTGATTTGATGAATGACAGAAGACAAGCAAATGAATCATACACACTGCTGGTACTTGTGATTTAGAATGAAGAAGACAAATGCATTTGAACATAAATATCTTGTTTATGTGATTTTGATGAATGACAGAAGACAAGCAATGAATCCACATGGGTACTGTGATTTGATGAATGACAGAAGACAAAAATGAATCATTACACCTTGGTACTGTGATTTGATGAATGACAGAAGACAAGCAAGAATCATACACCACTGTGGTTACATGTGATTTAGAAGACAAAAATGAACAATAATCGTAAATGTGGGTTTGATGAATGACAGAAGCACAATGAATCATAACACTGCTGGTACTGTGATTTGATTTAATGACAGAAGACAAGAAAAGAATCATACACACTGGGGGACTGTGATTTGATAATGACAGAAGACAAGAATGAATCATACACGCTGGTACTTGGGATTTGATGAATGACAGAAGACAACAATGAATCAACACATGCTGGTACTGTGATTTGATGAATGACAGAAGAAACAATAATCCTACCACCTGGTACTGTGGGTTTGATGAATGAAGAAGACAAGCAAATGAATCATGCACACCGCTGGTACTGGTTGATGAATGAAGAAGACAAGGCAATAATCTACACCTGCTGTAATTTTGAATGAAGAAGAAAGCAATGAATCATAACACACTACTGGTACTGTGATTGAGAATGACAGAAGACAAGCAATGAATCACACCACCGTTGGTACTGTGATTTGATGAATGACAGAAGAAACAATGAATCATACACACCCTGGATTGTGATTTGATGAATGAAGAAACGCAATGAATCATACACTTTACTGTGATTTGATGAATGAAGAAGACAAGCAATAACATATACAATTGTTGTGGGTTTGATGAATGAAGAAGACAAAACAGAATCATACACACTGCTGGTACCCGTGATTTGATGAATGAAGAAGCAAGAATCAACCAATCGCGGTACCCGTGGATTTGATGAATGACAGAAGACAAGCAATGAATCATACACACATGGTACTGTGGATTTGATGAATGACAGAAGACAAGCAATGAATCATTAACACTTGGTACTGTGATTTGATGAATGACAAAGACAACAATGAATCATCTACACTCTGGTACTGTGATTTGATGAATGAAGAAGACAAGCAATGAATCATAATTCTGGTACTGGATTTGATGAATGACAGAAGACAAGCAATGAATCACATACTACTGGTACTGTGGGTTTGATGAATGACAGAAGACAAGCAATGAATCATACACACATGTACCGATTTATTAAGACAGAAGACAAGCAATGAATCAGTACACTACTGGTAATTGGGTTTGATGAATGACAGAAGACAAGAAAAGAATCATACACACTACTGGTACTGTGATTTGATGGGAATGACAGAAGACAAGCAAATAAAACACACACAATTTTGGATTATGAATTTTATGAAGACAACAATGAATCATACACTCTTATTTTGGATTTAGAATGACAGAAGACAAGCAAAAGAATCATACACCCTGTACTTGAGAGAATGACAGAAGACAAGAATGAATCATACACACTGGGTATGGAGAGAATGACAGAAAACAAGAATAACCCTACACACCTGGTACAGGATTTGATGAATGAAGAAGAACAAGAATATACACCGTTATGGATTTGATGAATTAGAAGACAGCAATGAATCATAAGGTACTGTGATTTGATGAATGAAGAAGACAAGCAATGAATCATAAAACTCTGGTACTGTGATTTGATGAATGACAGAAGACAAGCAATGAATCATACACATCTGGTAATGTGATTTGATGAATGACAGAAGGAATGAATCAACACTGCTTATGGATTTGATGAATGACAGAAGACAGCCGAATCATACATCTGGTACTTGATTTGATGAATGACAGAAGACAAGCAATGAATCATACACACTGCTGGTACTGTGGATTTGATGAATGACAGAAGACAAGCAATGAATATACACATACTGGTACTTGATTTGATGAATGACAGAAGACAAGCAATGAATCATACACTGGTACTTGATTTGATGAATGACAGAAGACAAGAAAACAAAAACGCTGGTATTGTGATTTGATGGGAAAGACAGAAGACAAGAAATGAATCATACACACCTGGTGTGATTTGATGAATGACAGAAGACAACAATGAATCTACACTACTGGTACTGTGATTTGATGAATAAGAAGAAAGCAATGAATCATACACACTCTGGTACTGTGATTTGATGAATGACAGAAGACAAGAATGAATCATACAATGCTGTAATTGTGGATTTGAGAATGAAAAGACAAGCATGAACTCACACATGGTACTGTGATTTGATGAATGACAAAAACAAGCAAGAATCATACACACTCGGTATGGGTTTGATGAATGAAGAAACAAGCGAATCATACACAGGTACTGTGATTTGATGAATGACAAAAAGCAAAACACAACTCTGGTACTGTGATTTGATGAATGACAGAAGACAAGAATGAATCATAACCATACTCGGTACTGTGATTTGATGAATGACAGAAGACAAGCAATGAATCATACACACTGCTGGTACTGATTTGATGAATGACAGAAGACAAGCAGAATCTACACCTTATGGATTTGATGAATGACAGAAGACAAGCAATGAATACACCACAAATTTATAATGATCACTGGTTTGATAAGACAAAACAACATCGATCTCACATGCTGATGGTTTGATGAATGACGAAGACAAAAAAATCAGATACACACTGCTGGTACTGTGGATTTGAGAACGACAAGAAGAACCCAATGAATCAGCAAAATGCTGGTACCTGTGGATTTGATGAATGACAGAAGAAAGCAATGAATCATACACACTGCTGGTACTGTGATTTATGTCAAAACACCATTTGTATAATGAGACAATCAACATGCGATCTAATGCTGCCAAGGCGCTATTCCAGGAATGTTAGGACATACCCTACTAAATAAAAAGCGCCGCAGATTCGAATGTATTACTTAGGCGGTTAACCTGGAACAACTACAATCGCTTTTGGGCTCAGACATTTCAATCAGATCAATAGGCCTCATGGAACCGGAAAAAGATGATGACAGGAACAGCAAACCACCGCATTACTGGAAATACTGTGATTAACTAATGAATACAGAATAGTGGATATATTGTAATGATGAAGCACAACTATTTAATCCTGATCTAAAGAGAATGCGTAATCAATACGGGGAAACATGTTACACAAAGCCTTGGAAGAAAGCACTTGCAGTTTAAAAGAATGCCCTAAAACATTCAACCTTCAGTTCGGGCTTAGATTCTGTAGTCTAGGCCCCACTGCCCGGAATTTCCCTTGGGGTTTTAGCAGTTACGTTTCCATCAACGGGTCTGCCAGGCTACTTATACAAAATGTACTGGATGTTGCAAACCTTATTATAATAACTCACAGAATGGAAAGAATCTTTACAAGATACTGAATGTAAACCAATATAAATACGATCCGATTTTATGTGTCACATAATGACTTATTTCCGCCTTCCTGGTGGAGCATAGGCCATCAACAGTTGTTCGTCACTCATCTCGGTCTCTGGCTGTTCTCTTGGTTAACCGTTCTCTTTCTCACAGGACAATTAAGCACTCTTCAGTTCCTCAAGAAGACTTCGTCTTCAGGGCGTCGTCTTTTTCTTTTTCCATTTCGGGTTCCACTCAAGTGCTTGTCTGTCTAGTGGCACTCGACTGTGTCTTCCGTAGGGTATACCCGACCCATCACCATTTTCTCCTCGACCTGGGTCAACATGGGTTCTCATGTCCTAGTTCTTATCCACAGGTCTGTGTTTGCAGCTCTGTCATATAATCTCAGTCTGAGAATCCGCCGAAGACATCCGTTGACAAGGTCTGAAGTCACACATATAAGCATAGTATACCGATTTTATGTGATACTTTACACACGTCTTTGTCCTTACACGCCAATTTACCTAGTATCACCGCAGCTTACCCACGGTTGTCTCCAGATCTGGTCTGACCACCTCAGATTTGTAGATTTCCATACGACGCCTTTATTGTACCACACATCTTATAAGCACGATAAACCGATTTATTGTACCGCACATATTATAAGCACGATAAACCGATTTATTGTACCGCACATATTATAAGCACGATAAAGTGATTTATTGTACCGCACATATTATAAGCACGATAAAGCGATTTATTGTACCGCACATATTACTGTATAAGCACAGTATACCAATTTATCGTACAGCATATATTACTGTATACGCAAGATATACTGATTTATCGTAACCACACATATTACTGTATATGCGCCCATGTGGTGCCGCGGCCCGCAAGGCAAGCAAAGAATAGTATCACTGCAACCTACAATGCATGTCGTAAGAGGCGACTGATGTAGGCCATAGGGATGCTACCATAGTAAATAAAAAACAGCGCAGAAATCGGACGTGCTAGCCTACTTGTAGGCGCATAACTGGCACAAAGTACAATCGCTCTTACGCTCAGATCACATACAAATCACACAGAGTGGTTGACAAGGAACGTTCGAAGAAGAAGTTGAATATATACGCAAAGTATACCGAGTTATCGTACCCAAAATTTGATGATAAGTAAGGTTATTATCAATAATAGAGTCGGTCGTGGTTAACCCCTTTGCCCTTGCGAGCCAATATACTGGCCCGCGGTATTTTTTCAAGATGACGCAAAGCCAATATACTGGCCCGCGGTATTTTTTCAAGATAACGCAAAGCCAATATACTGGCCCGCGGTATTTTTTCAAGATGACGCAAAGCCAATATACTGGCCCGCGGTATTTTTTCAAGATGACGCAAAGCCAATATACTGGCCCGCGGTATTTTTTCAAGATGACGCAAAGCCAATATACTGGCCCGCGGTATTTTTTCAAGATGACGCAAAGCCAATATACTGGCCCGCGGTATTTTTTCAAGATGACGCAAAGCCAACATACTGGCCCGCGGTATTTTTTCAAGATGACGCAAAGCCAATATACTGGATAATTCAGTATATAATAATAATAATTCCTCTTGTACCGTTATACCTTACATAGGGCCTGCAAGTAATTTTTCCATACCGCTCTATCCTGGGCAACTCGCTCAATCTCCTCCATGGAACTGAGACCGATATTTCCTGCCTCTCTCAGCAAAGTTCATTTCAGGGTCTCCTTAGGTCGACCTCTCTTTCTTCAACCCTTTGCATCCCACTTCAATTCCTGCTTTGATATTCGTTGATCATTTCTCCTCAAGGTATGCCCAACATATCTCCATCTTCTCCTTCTTATAACAGTTGTCACTAGTGGTTGACCAGACATGTCTCTGATTTCATCACTTCTCCTGAATTCGTATATATTGTACTATAAATGCGTCTGGCTGCAAAAAAATAAAAAAATAAGAAGAGTCAAATAGTTAAACATTGATCCACTCATATCTCTTCTCTCCCTATCTGAATGTCAAAATACCCTCACCCCAACACCAATTTGGCCATACAAGCAAATTATAAATGAAATAAACATCACAAATTCTATACCAGACTGTCTATAGAAAGGTGTAATGATTTGAGTGTCTTCTCCGTTGAGATATAAACACACGACGCAGACTGAACTTTATAAAAATGACTCTACTTGTTTGGTAACTAGAGCACGAAGTAATCGATACCGCCCCGTGACGGCAATAATCGATATCGTCCCGTGACGGTTATATACCTCAGGGAGAGAAGATGATGCAGTAAATATGAGTAGTAAGCAAACAAGGGAATGAAACTAGTAACAAATAAACACATTAATATATATATATGTATTTGTAGTACGTAAGATGCCTAGACAAATGTGAAGTCAGTGCTGTGTTATGGCTGGGAAACATGGAGGACAACAAAAGCAACTACCAGAAAACTACAGATCTTCATAAATGGATGTTTACGTAGAATTAGAGGGACTGAGATGGTATAATAAGATTACGAACGATGAACTCAGAGAAAGAACTAAGCTGATACAAGTGGAAAAAAGAGCTAAGGATGAGACGCTGGCTATGGAGAAGGCCGACCAGAAGCATTGCAAAACAGGCAGTTTTGGAACTTGCAGTGAAAGAGCAGTAGGGAAGTCTTAGAAATACTCGGAGAAGAGAGCTGGAGACTAATATTAAAAAGAAAGGCATGATGTGGAAAGAATTGAAAGGAATGGCACGAAAAGGAGGACGGGCTGGAAGTTTGTTAATTTCAAAAGACATGTGCTCCGTTGGGAGTTGAAAGGTGAAGAAGATGCCTAGTTAACCCTACTACGGAGAAGATGTATTCAGGATGTAACTAATGATTTCAGCATGACGGTTGCAGAGGCGGTACTTCTGGCTAATGAGAGAACTGGTTATTGGTTACTGAACTGGCGTCACAGCTCTCCGGGCACAACCATAGGTGCTCAGTCTGCTCAAACAGATTTCGAAGGGTATGCATACTGATGGTTCCTGTGGCTCGCTGGTTAAGCACACTTCTATCTCTGCCCCTCAAGCATCCAACTCTACTCGTACAACGTATAATTCCAAAATCTATAAACCGCTCTATTGATTTAACATCTATTTTAGTGTCCTCATTCAACTAGGAGAACAATTCCAAAAGACTGATAGATAGAGTGGTAAAGTTCTGCTCACGGCAGGCTACTGATGATGATTTGAGTATGTCCAGTAACAGCAGTCATCTTCTTAAACGACCCAACGCCTGAGTGGTTACCGGGGTCCAAATTTGGGGTGTAAAGTATAGAACCACTGTTACCTGCCACGCATGTCGTAAGAGGCGACTAAGGAGGTTTGACTGAAATCCGATGCATGTGTCCTAAGCGTGTAGAAGTCTATGCGTTTAAGGGCCTACCAAACCAATGTATACACGCTCTTGGCAAAGATCAAACATATCACAAAGAGTGATTAAAATTGGTCGTAAAGAACGAACGCAAAGAAGAAGAAGAAACGAGCCACCAGGCGCTTGGCTTCCCGCCCTTCACCCTAACGTCATGTAGTGTACATAGTATTGAAGAACTGAGGTAAATGTGGATTTTATACGCCAGGATCCAGAAATGTATTACACAATCCCCTACTACGGGTGGGGCATACATGGTTAAGGTTAGACATCAGGGTAGTATGTGTTTTATTTTATTTTTGGCTTTCTCTGCGCCTCAACAGTACTACGATTCTCAGCTATGCGAGTTCCTCTTGTGTTGTTACAGCGCCACATGTTGGCCATTTTGCGCAAGAGATTCCTGGCCCATGGTGTCTATATCGAAGTATTTTAGACACTCTAAGAGTGTCTTTAAAGCGGGTTTTCTGTCCCCATCTAATCGTCTGCCCCATATTTGATCTATTTGACCTAAAGAATGTGCAGACTCAACACTGAGACCAACGGATAATTTACTATTGTAGACTTTCTGGAAGTGTAGGAAACAGAGTGAAACGCACACTTAACGGACAGTTAGTTTGAGAACGTATAGTGTGACTTGAACGACTCTGTCTTCTGGGCAAGGCAAGTTAATTATGCGCGTCCTTGATAACCTTGGTCTATAGACGGGTAGAATATAAAGAATAGTACTGCCAACAGAGATGAAGTGTGTTACGACGCAGTCTAAATCTAACAAGAAGAGATAAGATCAGAAACGATGAAATCTAACAAGAAGAGATAAGATCAGAAACGATGAAATCAAAAGAAGAGTAGGATCATTGCTGTGCTACAATATATCGAGAAACAACAGGTTAAATGGTTCGGACACGCATCAAGGTTACCATAAAACAAGTCTCCCACAAAGATCAATAGCACTCAGATACAACGGCAACAGACCCAGAGGAAAACCACGTATACGATGGTTCGAAGGAATATCCGAGGCGCTAAATTCCATCTTGTACAAAGCGCATAAGGAGGCTCGCTCCAGGTGCCTTTTGTTACCTGATACCATTTGGCAAAACCGGATTTGAGAATAAATATATAATACTGCCTACAGTTAGCAATGTTTCGATTCCAATAAAGCATTCTTGTGTTCATATGTGCGTATATATGAACATACATATCATTAACTTTCCAATATGCCTGTACTCCCCTTCCCACCTCTCTGATGTATATACACACTAATGTCTATAGAAAAACAAGAATTTTCAAGTTGGCTCGGATTGACATAGGAATTTCTAAAGCTTTCATGCAATTCGAAAACCAACAACAACAAATTGTTTTCCCACTGTGACGACCTGTTGCGCTTTATTTAAAATTCGGGACTGGATTTTTTTTTTTAAGTGTACAGAAGTTGTCTACATATTCTAGAATGGAATTGGTCCGCCTACCTTCCGCACGCCTGGATTTACAAATGTAAAATCGCATTTCACACTTTCATCATCAAATAGCTTGCAATGATGTAACCATCCGTTTCATCCTGAATCCATCTCCTCCGTGGTCTTCCTCTTCTCCTCCTTGTCAGGATGCCTCCATCCATGATGGTTCTCTCCAACCCTTCGTGTCTCTGTATATCTCCAAAATACTTCAATTTTCTCATATTTTTTTTTAATCATCAGCCAGTTTTCTTGGATTTTGTGTTCATTCTGGATAGTTCTATTTGTTCTCTTCTCTGTCCATAATATACGGAGAACTCTTCTGTAACATTTATATTCAAAAGCACATACAGTAGAACCTCGATTAACCGTCACCGACCGGACCAGGACTATGACGGATAACCGAATAACAGAAATCTCAATGTATTTAATACATATGTACAGTAACGTGATTTCACTGCGGGAATGGAACGAAAATGAAAAAATAATCCTTTAAAAGTGAATAATACATACATGTTATATATTTAATTTGACAAAATGATCATCAATATAAACTTCAATATAAGAGTAATAATGTACAAAAATGTATTGTAATACAAACCTACGTTACTTTCAAATAATAAATCATCTTCTGTGTCCTTTTTAGATGATGGCGGATAAGAGATTGGCGGTTAAACGAGTGACGGTTAATCGAGATTTTACTGTATATGTTTACCACTGTCTTGTTAAATGTCCATGCTTGACACCTATATGTTGCCACTGGGAATATGCATGCTCTTACTATTCTGATCTTTGTTTTCACACCTTATGGTCTACAAATACCGGAAATGATCGTTTTGTCGCAAGTAGTATCGATATAAGGGATGGCTGAAGTAAAACTATGTGGCAATAGAGTAAAACACGCAAAAACAGAGTACTGTAGTTTTACAAAATACAAAAACAATACACAGCAACGTTTCGACAAAAGGCCTTTATCGAACAAAGAATAGAACAGAAGTGAAGAAATTCATTTCTTACACGGCACAGAACATATAGAATCAGACAATAAATTCCTAGGTTTTTAGTCACAGATTTTCATGTCAGGGTCGTTATGAACTTATTGTCTTATTGGCTTTATAACGGCCTTTTGGTCGAAACGTTGCTGTGTATTGTTATTGTTTAACTAGAGTACTTTGTTTTTACGTGTTTCGCCATTTGTTTTACAAGCCAAATTCACAGGAAAAGCTCAAAAACAATGGAAGCATTAAATACAGTAGGTGAGAAAAACAAAATAGATATGAATTCTGTAAGCATTTTACACTACACAATACAGACAAAATATAAACAGTAAACGGGAAACTAGAATCAAACGCAATTCGTTTTTGTGAGAAGGCACCGCGTGATTACAAACAGCAGATGTGTTTTGGGAACTATGCCAAACGAACATCAAACCAAAGAAATGTGCTACCATTGTTGACGTTGTCGAGTGGTTAACACTTGTACGGTAATCGAAGATGAAGATGTTCACCAGAAAGGAATGTGCCACCTATCCTCCAAACCATAGATTCTCAAACTTTATCGGCCCACTTTGCACGAAATAAACCTTGTAACCCCCCTCCCCATTTTAAGTTTGCCAACGCACCCCCATATATATATACATGCTCTATTTTCCCTTTAACATAAAAAATTTGTATATATTTCTATCATACTAGTCCATTTTCGAATGATTATATATATATGAAATAGAAAATTGATGAAAAAATGGATCGTGTAAGATGGGCATAAGATTAATTCAAATGCAGAATTCAAATTTGTAATGATTATTCAATCTCAAAATCACGAAAAAAAACTCCCATAAAATGCTTCTGAACCGACTATCGCGCCCCCGGAAGAATTCAGCGCCCACAGGAGGCGGTACCGCCCACTTTGGGAAACGCTGCTCCAAATGTTAATCTTATTACTGTGAGGTCTTCAACAGTTCACACACTTGCATCATTGCATGGCAAGTCAGAACGACCTCACCACAGGTAGAAAAGCGGCGGGAAATCCTATATTAAAAGTCGAATTTTCACTACAGTTCGTTCCAAAATTCATGAACATCTTTGCCGAGCGATAAAAAATCATCCACGTAACGTAAATTTTGATTTCACATGTTTTCATTTTTCTATAAATAACATTGACGACCTTCCTAAAGTACACCCCTCCCTCAATCTTTAGGGATGTAAGGTTTTACACACATGTAGAAATTTTACAGTACCGTAGTCAAGTTTTTAAATAATTACGCATTTGCATGCTAAACAAAAAAAAGCAGACTTTGACAAAATGCACCATCGCAGTAAATGTGACTGAGCTAAGACAAGTGCAGCAATTGCAATATCTCGGAGTCCTGGTAACATCAGATGGCAGATGCCGATCAGAAATAAAGAGCAGAATATGGCAAGCGAAAACATCGTTCCTGAAAATGAGAAGCATTATCTGCAACAAGTCCATCTCAATTCCGATCAGAATGCGAGTTATTCAGTGCTACATAGAACCAATACTAGCATACGGATGCGAGTCATGGACAATGAACACACAGATAGAAGAATCTCTGAGGCCCACAGAAATGTGGTTTTACAGAAGAGTGATGAGAATCACATGGACTGCTAAAATGACTAATGTTGAGGTGTTGAATGAGATCAAGACACAGAGAAAGCTTATCATCAATATAAGAAAGAGGCAGTCATCATTTTTCGGGCATGTGATGAGGAGGGAGGTTTAGAACACATTGTGACAACCGGTAAACTCGAGGGTAGACGAGACAGGGGAAGACAGAGAGATAACATTTTGGATAGCCTGACTTATGGCACGGTAGAGCGTCAACATCTGAGTTGATAGCAAACACCAACGACAGAGATTTGTGGAGATCCATGATCGCCTACGTCAGCCGGCACAACACCTGATGATGATGCTAAACATGTAATTCAGCGCAAGTTAAAATCGGTAATCCCGTGGAATTAACGACCGAGCGTGCACGACAAAAAAGCAGTACAAAAGAAGAAAGAAAGTCACTTGCCGTAGAAGTTCCGAGGTGTGGACTAGGAATGTCCTGCAAGTTCACAGCGCAAGTAGTATGGGGTATAGGTTCCCTGACCACAAATCAATACTGGAGGATCTAATCTACAATTATCTCTGATATCGGAGGAGGCAAGTCTGTATGGCGGAAAACACTAGTTAAAAAGAAAGCAGGTTTGCACGCAGAAATCAAACAGAAGCGTCATACCATCAAGCGCATTGACTAGGCATGAATTCATAGAGGACAAATGCAAGAAGAAGATGAAGAATATGACATGTAATATAAACATCACTTGTCAGAAAAATATATCACTGAATCTTCTGTTCATTAATTTACTCACCTAGATGTGTTAGGTTCTAGGTTGAATACATCATCATTATCCTCTTGGGGGTCTCTGTGGCTGAGTGGTTAAGCCCTTTGCCTTGCGAGTCGAAGGTCGTGGGTTCGAATCCGGACCGCGGCCTTCTGTTCACGAGTGCAGTTTTTCCAGAGACCCCTAGGATTGTTGCTGGAGCTACGGAGTTCGTGCTTTGTGCAATACTCTCGGCAGGTGGCGTGCCATTTCTGCGGAGAGGACCGAGCCATATGGGGTAAAACCCGGTGCAATGAAGTCAATCCTTCGGCTTTAAAACCCTTTAAAACCCTCATTTCTCATGAGACACACATAAGATTATCCTCATTTCTCGACACACATAAGATTATCCTCATTTCTCGACACACATAACATTATCATCATTTCTCGAGAGATACACATAAGATTATCATCATTTCTCGCGAGATACACATAAGATTATCATCATTTCTCGATACACATAAGATTATCCTCATTTCTCGCGAGACACACATAAGATTATCATCATTTCTCGCGAGATACACATAAGATTATCATCATTTCTCGACACACATAAGATTATCATCATTTCTCGACACACATACGATTATCATCATTTCTCGACACACATAAGATTATCATCATTTCTCGACACACACAAGATTATCATCATTTCTCGACACACATAAGATTATCATCATTTCTCGAGAGATACACATAAGATTATCATCATTTCTCGACACACATAAGATTATCATCATTTCTCGCGAGATACAAATAAGATTATCATCATTTCTCGCGAGATACACATAAGATTATCCTCATTTCTCGATACACATAAGATTATCCTCATTTCTCGCGAGACACACATAAGATTATCATCATTTCTCGCGAGATACACATAAGATTATCATCATTTCTCGACACACATAAGATTATCATCATTTCTCGACACACATACGATTATCATCATTTCTCGACACACATAAGATTATCATCATTTCTCGACACACACAAGATTATCATCATTTCTCGACACACATAAGATTATCATCATTTCTCGACCCAGATAAGAGCACACAGGGCAGAGACCAAATAGTTTCACCCAGTTCCATCTGGTGACATTTTTTGTACTTTCAATTTATTGTGTCCGAGATCTTCAATCTATTTTCTGGAAGGCACACAATGGCAGGTTACGGTACACGTGAATATTGTTTATCGAGGATTTCAACCTTCAGAGACGTACGTGTGCATCTACTGTCCTGAACATACTGGTGTTCACGGCAATAATTGCGGACATTGCCCACATCAACAGAACCGATCGTCGGTGAGTTTGAGGATGGAAGAGGGCGTGGTCTGAAGTAACATGTACGATCGGTTTTTTAGCGACTGTCTGTTGTATGATGACACATGCTGATGTTGAATCTAGCGACTGTCTGTTGTATGATGGCATATGCTGATGTTGAATCTATCTAACTATTGATGGAGTTGGGAATTACATATTGTACAAACAAAGGCGTTCCTCTGGTCATGGAATGCAAATTAAAGCTCCCGCCCCTCTACGCTTTACGGCAAGAGTGGACAACCAATTAGATCATCCACCTGGGGAAAGACAATATGCAATAGACAAGCAGAACTGGATGCATGGGATGAGGAATGGGATTAAGAATAAGGAAACTATTTAACTAGCGATCGATAGAATCCATCAGCATACATACAATTCAACATCAGCAATTACAGTTCTACGGGACATATGGAATGCAAAGAGAAGTAATACATTATGTAAGTGACTGGTCACATATGGCATGGAGAGAGAAGTATTGATAGATGTAAGGAGACTGGTCACATATGGCATGGAGAGAGAAGTATTGATAGATGTAAGTGACTGGTCACATATGGCATGGAGAGAGAAGTATTGATAGATGTAAGGAGACTGGTCACATATGGCATGGAGAGAGAAGTATTGATAGATGTAAGGAGACTGGTCACATATGGCATGGAGAGAGAAGTATTGATAGATGTAAGGAGGCTGGTCACATATGTCATGCAGACAGAAAGAAGTATTGATAGATGTAAGAGACTAGTCACCTATGTCATGCAGACAGAAAGAAGTAATGATATATGTAAGAGACTAGTCACCTATGTCATGCAGACAGAAAGAAGTCAGAGACTGGTCACCTATGGCATGCAGACAGAAAGAAGTCATGATATATGTAAGAGACTGGTCACATATGTCATGCAGACAGATAGAAGTCAGAGACTGGTCACATATGTCATGCAAACAGATAGAAGTAAGAGACTGGTCACATATGGCATGCAGACAGATAGAAGTAAGAGACTGGTCACCTATGTCATGCAGACAGAAAGAAGTCAGAGACTGGTCACATATGGCATGCAGACAGAAAGAAGTCAGAGACTGGTCACATATGGCATGCAGACAGATAGAAGTAAGAGACTGGTCACCTATGGCATGCAGACAGAAAGAAGTCAGAGACTGGTCACATATGGCATGCAGACAGATAGAAGTCAGAGACTGGTCACATATGGCATGCAGACAGAAAGAAGTCAGAGACTGGTCACATATGGCATGCAGACAGATAGAAGTCAGAGAGTGGTCACCTATGTCATGCAGACAGAAAGAAGTCAGAGACTGGTCACATATGGCATGCAGACAGAAAGAAGTCATGATATATGTATGAGACTGGTCACCTATGGCATGCAGACAGAAAGAAGTCAGAGACTGGTCACCTATGGCATGCAGACAGAAAGAAGTCAGAGACTGGTCACATATGTCATGCAGACAGAAAGAAGTCATGATATATGTACGAGACTGGTCACATATGGCATGCAGACAGAAAGAAGTCAGAGACTGGTCACCTATGGCATGCAGACAGAAAGAAGTCAAGAGACTGGTCACCTATGTCATGCAGACAGAAAGAAGTCAGAGACTGGTCACCTATGTCATGCAGACAGAAAGAAGTCAGAGACTGGTCACCTATGGCATGCAGACAGAAAGAAGTCAAGAGACTGGTCACCTATGTCATGCAGACAGAAAGAAGTCAGAGACTGGTCACCTATGTCATGCAGACAGAAAGAAGTCAGAGACTGGTCACCTATGTCATGCAGACAGAAAGAAGTCATGATATATGTAAGAGACTGGTCACATATGGCATGCAGACAGAAAGAAGTCAGAGACTGGTCACCTATGGCATGCAGACAGAAAGAAGTCAAGAGACTGGTCACATATGGCATGCAGACAGAAAGAAGTCAGAGACTGGCCACCTATGTCATGCAGACAGAAAGAAGTCATGATATATGTAAGAGACTGGTCGCCTATGCCAGTCAGATAATTCTGCATAACCTGGATTCATGGCATGGAAGAATATTAACACTGAACTGATATTCAACACAAAGAAGTGTGTGGAGATCCATGATCATCCCCTCCAGCTAACATGGCACATGATGATGATGATGACCTGCTTAAAGGCGGTCACAATCACGTTATTGTGTTGGTATGCAATTTCCATACAGTGAGAGAGAGATTTTTTTAAAAGTGTCCTTACTGCCTGTAGTACCGCTTTTTAGGGCGGCGAAGGACAGGTGGTACGAAAGCCTGTGGAATTTAATGGCCGCATGGCTTGTGCAGTTGCTGCGAAGCTGTTCAGGTTCAGATTTTTCATTTATGCCCACAACAGAAAAAATCCATGGCATTACCGTGAATTGAAGACGGGTCTCCCGCATGAGAGAGACACATCACAGAGAGAAAGAGAGAGAGAGAGAGAGAGAGAGAAATACATAAATAATATCAACAACAACAAAATGTGACACAAAAACACAATACGCTGTGAACATCAAACAGCAAATCCACGCCCATCTCACCTTCACATGTACAAACAAACAGACAGAGAAAAAATAAAAGTGCAGCGCATTGCCTACTGCAGTATCCACATATCAACTTTCCTAGAGCCTATTAATTTTGCATTGACTTATCCATATCAGTCGTATTTTCCGTACTGCATTATCAGAGCAAGAAATATACCAACAAGCAGCGGTTACTGAGTAGACAAAACAAATCAATAGAAATATACACAGTTGACGTTAGCACTAATAGATCTTGTCATCGGGTGTGATACACATGAAAGGTAATGTACAAAGAAGGGAAGTCGAATATAACTATAGAGAACTTCAAACATTAGCAGAGGAAACTGAACAGCGGTCCCTGGAAACATAAGCTCGTCTAGCTCAGACGGGAAAACTAAAATTCATGTTTAATGGGGGCTGGGTTTTTATAAGTGTTTGATAGAACACTCTAAGGTTTTCTGCAATTTTACACAATTCTACGAGTCCATGGTTTGTAATTGATAAAAAATGTAAACAATTCTGATATTCCATAGTGTTACACTTATGTTCCTCCGATGATCGCAGTCGATTCGCCCTGGAGAACCGTTTTATTTCATTCTATGGCACTTTGCGACCTCTTGGACTCAACGCATTACATTCCTATGCTTCTTAGTACTGTCTTATCTCGTGCCTTGTTATCTATATGTGTGTTTGCTCCATATA
Source organism: Arion vulgaris (assembly GCA_020796225.1). Lineage (NCBI taxonomy): Eukaryota > Metazoa > Mollusca > Gastropoda > Stylommatophora > Arionidae > Arion > Arion vulgaris. The sequence continues at coordinate 37,711,561 of CM036754.1, forward strand.
TGTGTCATTTATCCACTATATTGTTTATTGTTCCTCTCCTTTTCCACTTTCGGTTTTTGTGTTGCACTCATTTCGTTGTTCGTTTTTATTCCCAGATTTTCATCAGATAGGTTTATGTTTCCACATGTAATCCTCCATTTGTAGTGTTCCTCGAAATTCGTCATTCTTGTTGTATTGTTTGCTTGATAAAGGCCTTTTGGTCGAAACGTTGCTGTTTATCGTCACTGTTTATGTATTTTGTAAAACTGTAGTACTTTGTTTTTACGTGTTTACCTATTTTTCCAAGTTTTACTGCAGTCTCCACCCTTTTACATAATATAACCTTGATTTAGCATATTGTGTTGTTTTAAAAATGAATTTGTATTATCAAACAATACTGGAATGCAAAGTCACGCGACGGTTGTGGTCTGATTTCCTAGAATGTTTACTTGAGCCCGCCGGTCTTATGTTATCGGAGGACACGACTGACCAACATGAAATCACCATCAGTTCTCGTCGTGTACAAGAGCATATAATGTATAGACAAAAAATGCATACTGAATTCGATCTTGTGTCTTTTTTTCAATCTCAAAACTAGTCCTAAGCATGTCTTTGAGCTCTGCTTCAAAAGTTCGTCTCCACGTGCTCAAGGGTCTTTCCTGTATCTCGCTGTGTCCATCAAATTGTATGTCTTCTGTATCTTTCTTTTCTCATACTGAGGACATATTCAATTCATTGCCACTTTTGTATCTCTGTATTTATATGTTGCTTGATTGGAACATCCTCATTGCACTTCGGTGAGTAAGCACGGTGTGTGCTCCGATCTTTCTTACACACGAAGACCTCAGCTGCAGTGCACGAGGGTACCGGTGTAATTTTGAAGATATTTTTGGTAAGGAATTTTATTCTTACTTTTTTTTCTAGTGAATTTTACCTGGACAGCGACTTTCCATGACTGCTCTTCTCGATTTTGAACTGTCAAGGGTTCTTTTACGTGCTCAAATTGAACACAGAACCTACGTTTTATCGTCCGCCTCCGACAGAACTAGGAACTCGATTGTCACCTACACTTCTTCGCGTTCGTTCTTTACGACCAATTTTAATCACTTTTTCTGATATGTTTGATCTTTGCCAAGAACATGTATACGTTGCACATTGGTTTGGTAGGCAGCTAAACGCATAGACTTCTACCCGATTAGGACACCATGCATCCGATTTAAGCCAAACCTCCTTAGTCGCCTCTTACGACATGCATGGCAGGTAACAGTGGTTCTATTCTTTACACCCCAAATTTGGGCACCGGTAACCACTCGGGCGACCTACACTGAGATCATGGATCTTTGGAAAAATATCCAGATAGCTCAACGAGAGAGAGAACCTGGTACCTTTGGCATAAGAGACAAGCACCTAACCTCTACGCCACAGAGACCTCTAAAATGATATATCAATTGTTTTATATGACTTCATCATCAGTTAGTTCTACAAGTCTGATATTGCTAATCTTATCCTTCCAGGTATACCAAAGTATTTTATTAAGAAGACTTCCATAGGATCTCCTTATTATACTATCTATTTTTCAAGTCCCGTGTTCAATTTAAGCACGTAAAAGAACCATTGGTAGTTTAAAATCGAGAAGAGCAGGCTGGACAGCTGCTGCCCGAGAAAATGTTATTAGAAAATATTTAAACTAAAATGTCCCACCCACAAAAAAATAAAAATAGCTTCACCACCTCCAAATTACATCAGGGAGCCTCGTTGGAGCTACGGAGTTCGTGCACTGCAGCTGATATCTTTCTGTGTAAGAAAGAGATCGGAGCACACAGGGTTACTCACCGAAATGCAATGATGATGGTCCCATCAATGAATCAATTTTCCAAGTCTCAGTTACATAAAAGATCCTAACACACGTACCAACAAGTCTTTGTGACTAAGAAGTTTGTCTAGCGTTCTGAAAGGTTGTAAGTTCGAATTCAGATCACGTCGTTCAGTTCACATGTGCATTTATTTATGTAGATCCCTAGTATTATAGTTGGAGCTACGGAGTTTGTACTTTGTGCCACAACCCGGGCAACCCGGTGAAATAAAGTCAACCCTTCGCCTTTAGACGTACCAAAACAATACACCAGCCCGCGTGCCCAGCGTGTTCGTAGCACGTTGGACTACGGGTGACAAGTCCTCTGTATGTGCGGGTTCAAATCCGTGGACTGGCAGAAAAGCTACAGGTTCCCCAGATTTACGATGTTCGTGGCACCGAACCGAAGGGTTACGATGTCCATGACACCGAGCCGAAGAGCTTTCAGCTCAAGTGCTTCTGGATCGGAACAAAAAACAATACACCAACAGTGAAATATTACAATACGAAGTCAGTGAGCTTTAAGCATATAAATTCCAACACAAAAAACCGCATCCGTTTTAGATCTTAAGAGTATGAAGTGATTGTCACTTCACATTTCTATCTGCTAGTGTGTAGGAGGTAGGAAGGCTAATTCCTTTCTTCACGTGTGGAACGTCGTGAGATTCAACCTACAACGCCCTTGTGTCTTGAGTCGTCAAACACTTACGCATTACGCTAACCCATCGCCACTTTAAGCATATACACAGTCATACATACATACACAGCCATAAAGACGGTTTGAAAAGCAAATTGCTATTATACCGTCTGGGAATATTGCTATACAATTGCAAATGCTGGAATATTATCTCATGTATTATGTATACATAGAGAGCGTTCAAAATAGATGTCTTAAGAGAATATTGTCATATTTTGCTCAGATAAGATAGCAATAAGAAGATGTGTAAGGGAAGGGGCGAATGGCAACCACGATTAGATGAAGACAATGACTTGCAAATGTGTCTGGAGTGCAACTGGGTTCTCTGACAACCACAGATTTCCGGTGGATAGAAGACTGACAGAGATGGGTAAGATACTGGAGGACGACTGGCAACCACGATTATATGAAGAAAATGACTTGGAAATGTGTCTGGAGCGGAACTGGGTTCTCTGACAACCACAGATTTCCGGTGGATAGAAGACAGACGGAGAAGGGTAAGATAAATGGAAACTTGGAAGAGAGTGGAAATATCTTTAAAAAGTGTGGAATAACATGGGTGCAATGACAAGCAGCGTTCCAGAAAATGAGAAACATTATATGTAACAAGGCACTGTAAACTGAGATACAGTGCTACATAAGAACCAATAATGACATATGGATGCGAGTCATGGACAATAAACCAACAGATTGAAAAATCTCTGAGGGCCACAGATATCAGGTTTTACAGAAGAATAGTGAGAATCCCATGGACTGCTAAATTGACTAGTGTGGAGGTGTTGAATGAGGTCAAGACACAGAGAAAGCTTATCATCAATATAAGAAAGAGACAGTCATCATTTTTCGGGCATGTGATGAGAAAGGGAGGTTTAGAACATATTGTAACAACTGGGAAAATCGAGGAGAGACGAGACAGAGGAAGACAGAAAGAGACAATTTTGGATAGTCTGACTTCATGGCACGGTAGAGCGTCAACATCTGAGATAATAGCAAACAACAGCAACAGATACATAGATTTGTGGTGTTCCATGATCGATTACGCCAGCCGGCACCTGATGATGACAAGGGGTCGGCAGCAAAGAAACCATCTTTAGGTCTGGGCAAAACTCTGTAGACTAACTACAAGCAAGTTCATCTCCACGAAAGCTGTTCCTACTGACTAGAGCGCATGAGAATATAAAAACAAAAGCAAGAAACATATTTTTATATCATTTGGCATATTGAGGAAGACGGCAGTGTGTCGTCCTTACTTTTTCTTTGACCAACGGTACACGATGAACGATGATGCTAACAGCACACCGGTCGCCCTTTACTTTCAGTTTTTTCTATGACCAACGGTACACGATGAACGATGATGCTAACAGCACACCGGTCGCCCTTTACTTCCCAAAGTTGTTTCTTTGACCAACGGTACACGATGAAAGATGATGCTAACAGCACATCGGTCGGCCTTTACTTTCCAGTTTTTTCTTTGACCAACGGTACACGATGAATAATGATGCTAACAGCACATCGGTCGGCCTTTACTTTCAGTTTTTCTTTGACCAACGGTACACGATGAATAATGATGCTAACAGCACATCGGTCGCCCTTTACTTCCCAAAGTTGTTTCTTTGACCAACGGTACACGATGAATGATGATGCTAACAGCACATCGGTCGGCCTTTACTTTCAGTTTTTCTATGACCAACGGTACACGATGAACGATGATGCTAACAGCACACCGGTCGCCCTTTACTTCCCAAAGTTGTTTCTTTGACCAACAGTACACGATGAAAGATGATACTAACAGCACACCGGTCGCCCTTTACTTCCCAGAGTTTTTTCTTTGACCAACGGTACACGAGGAACGATGATGCTAACAGCACACCGGTCGCCCTTTACTTCCCAGAGTTTTTTCTTTGACCAACGGTACACGATGAACGATGATACTAACAGCACACCGGTCGCCCTTTACTTCCCAAAGTTGTTTCTTTGACCAACAGTACACGATGAACGATGATACTAACAGCACACCGGTCGCCCTTTACTTCCCAGAGTTTTTTCTTTGACCAACGGTACACGATGAATGATGATGCTAACAGCACACCGGTCGGCCTTTACTTCCCAGTTTTTTCTTTGACCAACGGTACACGATGAACGATGATGCTAACAGCACACCGGTCGGCCTTTACTTCCCAGAGTTTTTTCTTTGACATCCAGTTAACACCGAATCTATCTGAGAGCAGACTGCGGCTCAAAAAAATATTCCACTTGTATATTTCGCCTACGTACCAGACACTGCAGACTCAACAGACACTTACATAGACCAGGAATAAGTAAAACACCTCTCTGCCAGTGTCAGCAGGCGGAACAGACACTGGAGCATGTCTTGCAAGGCTGTCCTCTCCTGGGTGAGCTGAGAAGCAAACTATGGGCACACCTAATCGACCTACAAAGTACGCGTTGGGGAAACCTGACAGACCTCAAGCTGACTGTCCAGTTTGTGGTCCACAGTAAATTAAGCGCATGACCAGAGATGACAGAAGTTGGATCCACGTGTCTACGAAAAAAAGTGCACTAATCACCGAGTTACGCAGCTTTGAAGTCTAGTATATGAAGTATATATATATATATTATCACCATAGATGGAGACTGCAGTAAAACTATGTATAATGGCGAAGCTATTTTAAAGTCTATATGTAGTGCTCTGAGTTATTTCTTCATGTTTGTTATATCGTTTTGCTTGATAAAGGCCTTTTGGTCGAAACGTTGCTGTGTATTGTCATTGTATTTGGTAAAACTACAGTACTTTGTTTTACGTGCTTCGCCATGATATATATATATATATTATAACAATCATGTCACTCTCAGCTCCATCTGGATCACAGACCACCAACATACATTAGTTCCGATTCAAGTCTGCTCATTTACCATAATATGTTTTTTAGCTCTCTTTATATGATTGGGAGGAGAAGCCTTGTTTCACTACATGACAAAAGAGTAACGGTTGAATGTTCGTCAATGAAAAGTAAAACGTACACGCAACTTGGGACTAGTGAAGGACAAAGAGGTCTGGTTTTCCCCCCACCGTCCGTGACCTTTCTTTCATTCATGACGCATGCTGAAGCTGTGTAGTGTTGTGCACATGTATTACATGCAGCATACGTCATAAATATATAATAGCAAAACAAAATGCTACACAGGTAGGTAGGTATGCAGGGCATACACACCAACACAGAAACTAACAACAAGAAAGTGGCAGGCAGTCTGGCATAGATAGAATCAATGCTGTGTTACAATGGTGGTAGCTATTGATTGAGACCAGACAAACTGCGTTCCAGGTCTCTCGATCAACTAAACACTTTATATACATCTTATCTGGACTGTTGTACGGATTGCATCATTCCTCCGTGGATATACGGGATATTTTTCCAGAGATCCTTGATCTCAGTGTAGGTGAGATCGAGTTCCTAGTCCTATTGGAGACGGACGATAAAACGTAGGTCGCGTGTTCAAGAACTCTTGACAGTTCAAAATCCTGAAGAGCAGGCTGGAAAGCCGATGTCCGGGAAAAGTTCATTAGAAAAGATTTAAATTCCTACAAAAATATCTTCATCTTCAAAATTACATCAGGGACCCTCGCCTGTGCTACGGAGTTCGTGCACTGCAGCTGAGATCTTCTTGTGTAAGGACACATGGTTACTCCTTGAAGTGCAATGACGATGGTCCTATCAATCAAACAATCAATAATTGCACTTCGGTGAGATACCATACGTGCTCTGATCTCTCTTTCTTTTTCAACTCCCAACGGAGCACAGGTCTTCAACAAACTTCTTCCTCTCTCTCTTGTCATCTCTTCCAATTCTTTCCATGTTTTACATATCCTTTTAATATCAGTCTCCAGCTCTGTTCTCCAGGTATTTCTAGGCATTCCACTGCGGGTTCCAAAACAGTGCCTGTGATCTCTTTCTTACACAGGATGAACTCAGGGGCAGTGTGTGAACTCTGTAGCATAGGTGAGGGCCCCCATGTAATTTAGGAGATGGTGAAGATATTTTGTAGGGAATTTATTTTAAAAACTTTTCTAATGTATTTTGCCCGGCTAGCGGCTTTCCAGCCTGCTATTCTCGATTTTGAACTGCCAATGGTTCTTTTTCATGCTCAAATTTAACACGGGACCTACATTTTTTATCATCCATCTCTGATAGGACTAGGAACTCGATCTCACCTACACTGAGATCACGGATCTCTGGAAAAATATCCCAATGGCTCGAACTGTTTACCAAGAGGCAAGCACCTAACCTATCAATTAATCATAATAATTGACCCAAATCAGTTACCCCAAATTGCATATATTAGCAGAAGATCTGGCGGAAGAAGATCTAAAAGCAGGAGGATAGATCATTTTATCGATATACTAAAACCGTGTAAATGGTAGCTGCAGAATTCAAATCATTGGACAATATATGGATATCATCAGCTTACAGGACACAGTCTAAAATCAATATATACAAATCAAATGTGCATTCACTCTTACTGTATGGAGTAGAGATATGGAAAACCACAGCCAACTCTAAACTCATACGACCAGCGGACACGGGTAAAAATTCGAGGAAATAAGACCACAACCATCACATGACTGCATATACCAGTATTGTTGTATATAGAAGAATTCATTTTAAAATCAACACAAAATGCTAATTGAAGGTTATATTATGTAACAAGTTAAGTTTAACAATAAGAAATATCAATATTATGAATATTTTCACCAATAAATAACCACTGACTCATAGAATTGAGTAAAATAGCCAAAAAAGCTTGCAGTGTTTTATCAAACATATATAAAAACCCAGCCCACCAGCTTAAACTAGGTCAGGGTTTCCCCAGGCAGTTATGCTGCCCAATATTAGAGTTAGCTGTGTGGAAAACAAGTCCCAAGACAGTCACATTACCTCTGAAGTCAGAGAATGAACACCTGTATGGCGGGAGACTATGATGAAAAGGAAAGCAGGCCTTCACACAAAAATCAGCTAGAAGCGCTCTGACTACGCCTGAATTCATAGCGAGAAAACGCAAGACGAAGAAGAAAGTCTCATAAGAGGCTTTGAGGGAAGATGTCTCAGAAGAGTTCTCGCTGCGACCTGAGAATATTAAATACTGAAATCACCCGGCGCACATCATCAACAATATCAACGTGGAAATAAAAAGTAGGAGATGGAAGTGGTTGGGACTTACATTAAGAATGCAGAAGACAAGACACCCACATGTGGCTTTGAAATGGAATCCGGGAGACAGGAGAGGTAGGGGGCGACCTAGAGACGAGCTGTAGACAGAGAAAGAGAAGAGGATGGAAAGACCAGGAATGAACTAATCTGGCTTACTTAAGACAGAACTGGTTGAAAGACATTTGTTGATGTCTTATGCTTCAAGTGGTGTTGAGAGATGTAGCTCACTTAACTCATGGTAGGGAAAAACTTCCAGTTTCCCACCACGATTAGTGGCAAATGTGAACCTGATGAAAGAGTCAGTCATTGCAAACAGTACCTTAGTCCAGAAAATTGCAGCTCTACAGTATAAATACACTAAACAGAAAAGCAGAACCCAGTCTTCAGACTTAGAAGGGAACATTGCAGTCTTAGAGCACACCTCCATAGAATGGGTCTCAGGGACTTGGCTGCCTGCATCTGTGGAGCACCAAAGCAGTCCCCAGAGCACATTCTGCCAGATGTTCCTCAAGAGATGGGAATTAAAAGAACAAACAAAGCTGTACAAAAACTTCACTAAAAATAGTATGGGATGAAACGGATAATTAAACAAAGATCAAAATACTATAAGCATGCATATTCCCATTGGATACGTATGGATGAGAAACATGGACACTGAACAAGGCAGCAGAAAAGCATGTGTGCACTTTTGAAGATAGGTGTTACAGAAAAGTCCTCCATACACCATGCACAGAGAAGAGAACAAATAGATCTATCCCGAAAGAACTCAAGATCAAAGCAAACTGGCCAATGCTACAAATTCAAATGAGAAAATTTAAGTATTTTGGACATAAAAAGCAACAAAGGATTGGAGAAGACCGTTACGGAAGGATGCATCTTGACAAAGAGAAGAGGAAGACCACGGAGAAGATAGATTCAGGATCGGAAGGATGCATCTTGACAAAGAGAAGAGGAAGACCACGGAGAAGATAGATTCAGGATCGGAAGGATGCATCTTGACAAAGAGAAGAGGAAGACCACGGAGAAGATAGATTCAGGATCGGAAGGATGCATCTTGACAAAGAGAAGAGGAAGACCACGGAGAAGATAGATTCAGGATCGGAAGGATGCATCTTGACAAAGAGAAGAGGAAGACCACGGAGAAGATAGATTCAGGATGTGACTGATGATTTGAGCATAACAGCTGCAGAGGCGCGACATTTAGCTTATGACAGAGAAATTCCAAAAGACTGTTAGGTTGACAAAGTTCTGCTCATGGCAAGCTATTGGATGATGATGATGTTAGTTCTCTTTAAGTTGTTTCAAGATAACTGATTTGGTAGGAATTACGTTTAACTGAAAAAATACTTAAGATGTAGACCAGCAAGTAATATTTAATTTTCACAATTTGCATGTATGGTATTTGCAATATTTTGCACATCTCCGATAGGACTAAACACTTTACCTCACCTACCTGAGGTGAGAGAGGTTGATGCAAATTGTTTTTTAGTCTGTCCAATCTAAAAGTGGAAACGAACCCAGAAACTTTGGTGCACAAGACAAATTTTAAGAGCACCTCCTAATATATTAACGGATATGTACATGCTATTGAGCAGTTTGGCAATAATGACATGGCCCACAAAAGTCAACACAGACCAAAATCTTCTCCGAACGCTCCATATAGACCACTTGTTAATCACTGTGATTTGTATGTGATCTTAGCCTAAGAGTGATTATACGCTGTGCCAGATATGCGCCTACAAGTAGGCCAACACATCCGATTTCTGCCATGTTTTTTAGTCACTAGGGTAGGTTCCCTAGGTCCTACATCAGACGCTTATGACATGCTTTGTAGGTCGCAGTGGTACTATTATTTGCTTCCCTTGCGGGCCCGGCACCACATGGGCGACAGACCAAAATAAATGGCAACATTACAAAATGCATCTGCACACAAGTCAACACAGACCAAAATAAAAGGCAACATTACAAAATGCATCTGCACACAAGTCAACACAGATCAAAATAAATGGCAACATTACAAAATGCATCTGCACACAAGTCAACACAGACCAAAATAAATGGCAACATTACAAAATGCATCACTAGTCTATATCACTGGTAGGTGGGGTTGGTTTATGTGTTCAACGGATATTCAGCAAGCAAATAATATTCCCTTTAAGCTCTTACTAAGACTAGCCGACCCAAACTCTGCTGTATGCAGAGCCAAGCACAAAACACACTGTGTAGACCTTTTGGTCAACTCTCCGATAGACAGCGGATGGGAAAAGAAGGCCTGGATGTCCAAAGAAGTAAAAGTAAAGGTAAAGTAAAGGAACCCTTTCATACCTCGTGGTATATAGGTCAATACAGTGTTAGGCCTGTATCTTTCATTGACCGTCGGCACACGATGGGTGATGTGGTCAGCTTCACGCCGGCCGCCTTTACTTTCCCAGAGCATGTCTGGTAACCAGTTGAGGCTGGGTCGACCTGAGAGCCGTCGCGGTCGGGAAAAATTCCACGCACATTGCGGGAGCTGAACCCAGACCACCAGCCTTGCGAGCGAGTTCACTAACAACTACGCTACAGCGGCTCTGTCCAAAGACATGGAGAAAAACTGTGGAAAGAGAGTTGAAAGACTGTGGCCTGCAATGGGACACAATTGGTAGAAAGGAGGCAGCGCCCATGTGGTGTGGTGGCCAGCAAGGTTAGCAATGAATAGTTAAACTGTGAACTACAAGGCATGTCGTAAGAGGCAACTGATGTAGGACCTAGGAAGCTACCCTAGTAAATAAAAAGCATCACAGAAATCGGATGTGCTGGCCTACTTGTAGGCGTATAACTGGCACAACCTACAACCGCACTTAGGCTCAGATCACATACAAATCACAGAGTTAACAGAGTTATGGAGCGTTGAAAGAAGAAAGGCGGCAGAACGGCAGCAATGGAAATCTCTTGTAGAAGCGGTGTGTCAAACGGAATACAAAGACGATAAAAAGAGATCATTTAGTCATATAATAAGCTTGGAGACGACCATTCATCCATCCATCTATCTATCCTCTAATCCTGTTTTGCCTTTCAGCGTCAGGTTCAAAGAGGAGACACCTGGGGCGAGCCTCTCTATACGATTGTACATTGTGCCAATTATGCGCCTACAAGTAGGCCTGCACATCCGATTTCTGCGATGCTTTTATTTACTAAGGTAGCTTCCTAAGTCCCTACCTCAGTCGCCTTTTACAACATACCTTGTAGGTTGCAGTGTTACTATACTTTCCTCACCTTGTGGGCCCCGACAACACACGGCGATGCTACTATATGAACTACTTGGGACAAAGATCTTAAAGAGACATGCCTAGAATGAATGAATTAGTTTACTGCATAAATGATAACGCAAAAGAGCATGCTAAATAATGCAATATGCTGACATAGCCATTCGTATATGCAACAAAAAATGTCAAGCCAATATGGGGCAAATGTAGATAGACTCACAAAATGATGACTGCTTGGAAATATCAGCCCCTTCTTCATTCACCTCTGCTCATACAAATATATATATATATACATAATACAATTTTATACCAAACAATGTTAGTTGTACTGGATATTAAAATAACATAAATGAATATGTAAATAGAACACTGATCATCATTAGGTGCCGTGTCGGCAAGCAAGGGCAATTATGGATCTCCACAAATCTCTGCTGTTTGCTATGATCTCAGATGTTGACGCTCTTCCGTGCCACATAGTTAGGCTGTCTCAATCTTCCTCTGTCTAATCTCCCTTCGATTTTACCGGTTGTCCCAAAGCCTACCCTTCTCATATATATACGAAAAATGATGACTGCCTCTTTCTTATATTGAAAATAAGCTTTCTCTATGTCTTGACCTCATTCTACAACTCCACATTAGTCATTTTAGTAGTCCATTGGATTCTCATCATTCTTCTATAGAACACTACAAGGTTCTAACAGAAGATAAAGACATTGTACAACTGGTTATTGGTTACTGAATTTACGTCACAGCACTCTGGGCAGACCCATAGGTGCTCAGTCTTCCCCAATAGATGTCGAAGGGTATGCTTATTGATGGTTCATGTGGCTCACTGGTTCAACATACTTCTCTCTCTCTCTCTCTGCCCCTCAAGCATCCAGTTCTACTTGTACAATGAGTAATTCCAAACTGCCTACATTGCTGGATTGATTCAACATCTATTTTCGTGCCGCAATCCAACAGTAGGTCGCCAAGAGACCGAAAAACACCCCCCTTATCCATTCTCAACCCCGCAACAATCGATGTCAATTGAATAAAGGGGAAATAGAATAAACATAAAATGACTAACAAGAAAAATTGTTATTTTTGTGTTATTTGACATTTCTTACAAAACACTTCATTATTTTATTATCAACTTTCATTATCCACTAAAGAACATCAGGAAATAGGGTGGGAAGACCACAAAAAATATGGACAGATGGCATAACAGAATCCTGTAAAAAAGCAAAAATAACTCAAACCACAACACTGAGCAACAACAATCCGGTAACAGTATGACGACAAAAGAAAAAGTGACATTTATACAAGAGACAACATTGAATATATAGACAACATTTCAAGCGAGTGAAAGAAAGGACAAATTTCTACAATTTTGGTTTCTTCTTCACTCTTCGCCCCTAGGGATGCATAGGTCCGCAACCAAGGCCTTCCAAGCCTGCCTATCCAAGGCCATCTTTTCCAGGTCTCTCACCTCTCCCCCCATTCTCTTGCATTTCGTCTCCAACTCTTGTCTCCAGGTGTTCCTGGGTCATCCCTTACCTCTATTGCTCACAAATCTGGTTTGACATTTCATTAATACCATTATTGAAATATAGATACAATTAAAACAAAGTAAAATAAATAAAAGCTACATACCTCTGGGATCAACACCTTTCAGAAATAATCCTGCTGAAAAAAAAGAAATAAAGAAAACTTAGCAAATTCAGGTTCCTGTCACAAAACAATACATCAAGAAAAATGATCCGGAGACATAATTTTACGATGAAAGATTCAATAGTTGCATGGATGGTATAATTACAGTGTTACAGTACAGTAGAACCCGGTTATGTCGCGGCCTAGGGTGTGCCAAAAGCGTCGGGATAACCGATGATCGAGATAAACGAAAACCAATATGGCGGCAAAATATTAACATGTTCTTGAAATTTCTTTATGTACATGATGTGCGTTAATAAATGAGAATGTACATGCACGTGTTATTTGTTTGATGAAGCGATCGGCATGCTATAAAAATGTACATACATGTTTGCTAACAACAAAAGGCATATGTGCACCAACTAACAGCAGAAATTTACCAATATAAAATAAAAACCACCGTCGATTCTCGATACAAACCTTTATTTATACAAACTGATACAGCTCTGAAAAGTATCGTACACGCGGTTACTATGGTTTCTTTACAAAGTCTAAAATGCTTTGTTGCTTTTTGCCTTTAACAGTCTGCTTGAAAACAAATGCTTCAATATTATTTATGCTGTCTAAAACAGTTTCATCTCCTACAAAAGAACCATACCGTCGAATTTTCTGTAGCATTTCTACCACCTCACCAGCTGAGGGAATTGGTTCCAAATATTCGTCCGCATCTTCTTCATCTTCTTTGTCATTGCCGCAAATGAACCAAGTACGGTAAATTAAAAAATCAAAATACCGTGTTCTTGCAAAATGGGATCTCCATTCCCACGAAAGAAACTTACATGAGTCAACACCTGCCAATATTGGACTGTATATATTACTGTAGCATAAGTTAACACCCATGGTCATGGGGATCGAGATAACCAACGTTAAGTGGCAAATTTGGCCCTCTTTTGTGCTCGAGATATTAGGGTTCGGCGACATAAAAGAATAGAGATATCCGATGAGAAAATGCTAAGACAAAGAGAGAATTTGGCGGTTCCACTTCAAAAGCGTCGACTTAATAGGGTTGGCGAGTTAACCGAGGTCGAGATAAGTGGGTTCTACTGTACTTGTTTCACACATGGGAGAGACTAGTGAAAATGTATACATGTTACTGTTGTAAATAGAGATGAGAACAAAGAGTTTTTTTGCAAGAACCCCAGAGGAAGCAGCGGATGCGAAGAATATGATAAATAAATAAACAATGTACAGGTATTAAGAGCTTCTGAAAAAATAGACAAACACAGCCATCGCCTAGCCTAGCAATATGAGCGTCATACGAACACAACCAGCGAGCCATTCTAAAATTGTAAATAGCAACTTCTTCTTCTGGAATCAACTTCAGTTATGCAACTACTCCAGTATATGTCATAAACAGGGCGATGCACTTGAGGTCTTCACCAGTACCTGATAGTTTGTTCTGAAGGGTTGCTTCTGTCTTGCAGGATGTGCTTTGGGGACTGCTTTGATACTCCACATGTGTACACAGTCATGTCTGTGAGTCCCATTCTATGGAGGTGTGCTCTGAGATCGCAGTGTCTCGTTCTAAGTCTGAAAACTGTGGTCTGTGCTTTTCTGATTGATGTATTTATGTTGTCATGCTCTGGGTCATGCTATGCTATGAATGTGGATTGAGAGACATGATATTTGCTGCTCACCACTTACAGGAGAAATGCCAAGAGCAGTACTGTAAGCTCTACATGGTCTTTGTCGATCTGATGAAAGCTTTCAATACGGTCAACAGAGAGGTCTTTGGACAAATTTGGATGCCCAGTGAAATTCATTAAGATCGTCTAACAGTTTCATGCGGGCATGATGGCTGCGCTTGATGAAGGGGAGCTGTCGGAGGCCTTCGATGTCACCAACTGCGTCAAACAGGGCTGTGTGTTGGCTCCAACACCCTTCAGCATAATGTTTGCTGCATGCTCATGGATGTCTTTTGGGAAGGCGACAAACATGGGGTAAAGATTAGATAAAGGACAGAAGGTAATCTATTAAACCTTCGGAGGTTAAAATCTTCCACCAAGGTAAAAGAATCAACTATCTCAAAGCTGTTGTTTGCTGATGACTCGCCGCTACCAACTCTGAGGAAGAAATGCAGACTTCCATGGACAAGTTCTGGCCTGTGATATGTTTGGTCTTACCATTAACACCAAGAAAACAGGTCATGTTCCAGCCCGCCCCTAGCGAGCAGAACTACGATTCAGTCACCAACATTAATAAACACCAGCGTCTCCTGACAGCGAACAACTTTGCCTATCTTGGCAGCATCCTATCCAGATCGGCAAACATAGACTCTGAGGTCAAAAATAGGATATCCAAATCCAGTGCTGCGTTCGGAAGGCTACGTGTCACTGTGTGGGAGCAGAAGGGGATAAGCGTAGCAACAAAGCTAAAAGTTTACACGGCCATTTTTAAAAGCCTTAAAAGACTTTTTTAAAAGACTTAACAACAAAATTTAACAATAAAAATCTGGGAAAAAAATGCTCAAAAAAATACCTTTAGGTTTAGGTGTTTCCTCTGTCTTTGCTGCAGGTGATGCACTTTTTTTATCAGTCTGAGTATCAGGGCTGCTGGTAGACGAAACAGATTCCACGAGATTGCCAGGGAGAAGAGTTGGTGGCACAAAAGTAGACTCTGCTGAGGAAATAGAGCATTAAAAAATGATCATATATTCAAATGCAAAAGTATTATATGTGAAAACAGGTTAACAAATTTAAAAAATATTTAGGATTCAGCAAATTTTATTAAGAGCCAGGTATAATAAAATTTGCATTATTCACGACACAAAGAGAGCTCACTTTTTTAATCAAGCAAAAAATTGTATGTTCAATTCATACTGTGTGTTGGCGGGGCTCGCAAGGGAGCAAAGAATAGTAACACTGAGACCTACAAGGCATGTCATAAGAGGCGACTGAGGTAGAGACCTAGGAAAGCTACATTAATAAATAAAAAGCGTCGCAGATATAGAATGTGCTGGCCTACTTGTAGGTGCATAACTGGCACAAGGTACAATCGCTCTTAATTTCGGATCACATGCAAATCACAAAGAGTGGTCGATATGGAGCGTTCGAGGAAGAAGAACAGCCTCATAATGCGACATGATGTCTACAAGGAGTTATCAGAGGAATATCATTATAGCACTTCGGACATGTCTATAGGTGCTCCGATTCTCGCCTCAACAAATCCAACAGCGCCCAGTGGCCCAACACACCAGTTTGATGTTGATTAATCAATCTTTTGCATATTTGGTATGTAGTTCTTTTCTGGATGTACCAATATTGACACCCATCTCAATCTGGTCAGCAACTGGGATTCACAACCCTGAAACTCCTCTGTTATGAAAGAATGTGTTAAGAATGTCACTAGAGATAATGAACATAGTGAATGTAGTCTGTATGGTGGATTTTATTCCTGTTTCTTTCTCACCCATTTTATATCATCAGTAAGTTGTCTTAGTCTGGCTTAACTAGTTCTCATACCCATTATGAGAACCTGTCTATAGTTGAATCTGTCCTTGTTGAACATCTAATCTGGTCTATTTATGTTTTTGCCTTCAAGTCTAGCTTTTATATGTCTTGGTAATGAAGGAAGGTCATCATTAACTGATTGGCTCCCATAAGCAGCTGAGAGCGCCACTGTGTATTTGTTTTAAATCTATCTTAAAGCAAATTAATTTATCTACAAAATGGTATATCAATCATAAAAATTGGTAAATAATTAAGGAAACTGCAGCTGAATTTGTACATACACCTGCAATTGGAAAATATAACATAAATTGAATTCCACCAGTCCGTTTTTCAATTCGGTAGCCAATCAGTTAAAAGACTAATGTGAACTGGTCAAGTATGTTGCATGCCAGTAGGGGCATTGGCTAGGACAGTTCTCCAATGGACAGTGGTTGGGAACAGAAGGCCTGGACGTCCAAAGAAAATATGGAGAAGATCTATGAAATGACAGTTGAAAGATTGTGACCTGACATGAATACAATTTGTAGAAAGGCGGCAGAACTGCAACCATGGACATCTTTTGTGGAAGTCTTATGTATCATACGGGATACAAAGCGATATCGAGAGATAGACGAAAGAATAAACTTAAAGTTATAGAAAATAGAAGCCAGCTAAGCTTCTTGTATTGATTTAATACCAGTGGTGTTATTCTGTTAAGTGTGTCTAAATTCCAGTTTGCTGTAACACGTATATTATAACTTGTCCGTGTGGTGTCCGGGCTCGCAAGGGAAGCAAAGAATAGTATCACTGCGACCTGCAATGCAAGTCGTAAGAGGCGACTTATGTAGGCCCTAGGACGCTACCTAGTAAATAAAAAGCAGCGCAGAGATCGGATGTGCTGGTCTACTTGTAGGCGCATAACTGGTACAACGTACAATCGCTCTTAGGCTCAGATCACATACAAATCAACAGAGTGGTTGACAAGTGGTCAATATGGACCGTTTGAAGAAGAAGATATATTATAACTTAGTCCTGGTGAGTGCATTTTACAAAAATGTATTGACAGAAGTGCTAAAAGTAAATACCGAATACTGCACTCTCGACTCATTGCACTGTACTCTTATTGAGATTCTACTCTAACTTTATTGATAGAAATCCTACCATGTTACACGTACACACTTCTGAAAGCAATTTGCAAATTAAAAAATAACAATCAATAAAGAGTTACTTCAGTTACCTTTAGGTTTTTCATCAGGGTAGACGTCAGCGTGTTTTTCTTTCTCCTTTGCAGTTTCCTTAAATTCTTCATAGGCATCATGATCATAGCTAGTACTGGAAATTGGCTCTGCAAAATCATCAAAATGGCTAGAAGGTGGCGATGCTGATGGCGTTATTTGCGACAAGATATCAGCCGCTGTAGAAGTAGCGAAAGCAACGGCTGGCTCAATGTCTGTCACTGGAGCAGATGGCTGAACCGACTCATGTTCCTCGAAAGAACCGTCGTCATTGATGGGGTCATCTTCATCTCCGAAAGAAATAAGAGGTTCTTGTGTGAACGCGTATGCATCAGCTTCTGAAGCACCAGACCCATAACGATCTGCTTCAGCTTCATCTTCACGGGTATTTCTTGTGGTCGTGGATACTTCTGCTCCTTGGTCAGGGTCATAGTCGAAGTCGTAAACATCTGATCCCACCGCGTCTGGACCATCAGCATCTCCATTATCGTGGTAGTAACCCATACCAGAACCTGGAGCATCAAGCTGTTCAAAATCATCGTTCGAACATCCTGAATTTTCCGGGTGGCTATCAAGTGAATCTGAAAAAGGGTTATGATCCGACATTGTTGTGAAAGAATTGGTAATTGCGCTTCCTTGTTACTGCTCCTTTACAGATCTGCGTTTTAAAATGTTGTTTACTGTTTGATAAAGAAAAGTATCATGGCCGGCTTAAGTGTTGTCGTACTTCTGGGCATGCGCAAGCGGTAGGAAATGTAAACGAGCTTTTTTTTAAATATAATATAAGAGAAAGGGGAAGTAAACAAAGTTAATTAAGCCGACTAAAGGGGGGCAAATGTTAAATACTTTCCATATTTTTATCACTGAAATTGTCCCCCCATTTTTCAGCAGTAAATATAACCGGCATACAGTAGAAATATAGACTAAAAGACAAGGGAGTGAAAAGAGCGGTCAAAAGAGACAAAAAAGCAGGGGCAGCTCGTCATTAAGGGCCATTGGGGCCAGGCCCCAACAAAAATATTGAGTAACGTGTACTTAATATTTCAGACATTATTTGTTTTTATAATTATTACTTTCAACAGGATACTGATTAGCTTTGAAAGTTGATATGTAACGTTAAAATATCACACACATTCTGAAATCTAAAATTCAACATATTTTTCCTCCAATTAGTATACACCCTATGTCTCTATGGGGCAGTAAGAACAGGCCTACCAAACCAAAAATAATTAACGTGTACTTATTATTTTTAAAAATTTTGTTCGTAACTATTATAGTTAACTTGACACTGATTAGCTTTGAAAGCTGAATATTTAACACTAAAATATAAATGTTCAGCTTCTCTCTATAACGCTTGACATATATATCAGCGCACTATGTTTTATCGGGTCGTTTTAAAATTCTCTACTGACGATGTAACATTGTGACCTTTGACCACTACCTTTAATAATAATTGCCAAAACAATTTATGTCATTTTATTCACAGGAAGCTAAGTTCCTATTCGATCAACCAATTAACAGTTAAACGACGATTCTTGATTAAATAGTACTTTGTATAATTATCGATTGAATCACAAATTATATATAAATAGTAGAAAATTATATGCATTAATAGAAATATGTAACTAACTATTATTATAATCGTTAACGGTAATCGTCCGTTTCGTATTCAATATACATGTGTCTTCTACAACGCACACTCGTTTGTGATTTACAAACTGTGATCTACTTTTGAAGTTGTGGCTTTCTCGAAATTCAAAATGAATCAAGTGGACTATTTATTACGAAATCCGTTTCCTTCGTTAAAGATAGAAGAAAAGCTTAAAATTAAACGGCTAGGTGCACATCAGCCAAATAGCTTTGTATATGTGCAACAAGATGACAAGAAAAAGAGGACTTTCAATAATAAATGGTTTAGTAAAAAATCGTGGTTAACTGTCGGTGAAGAAAAGCAAAGTTTGTTTTGTTTTTATTGTTTGCTATTTCATGGTGAAGGACTGTGGTCAACGGTAGGTTGTAGGGATCTCTTTTGTACCTTAGTTATATGGTATATATTTTAGTTGTTGTTTAACCCCAGGAATTATAAGTTTTCACCATTTTGCCTATAGTGCGTGGGGGAGAGTGCCGGCTTTCTTGCAATGAGAGCTGGCAATTATGGTTGACCATTGATTCAGGAGGAAAGTATACGCTTACACGCGACTAGTACGTTGTTACTTATTACATTTGCTTTGCATTTATTCAACTTTTTTCATTAGACATCGGCAGAAGATGCGTGCATTCACTAGTATTTAGGACCCAAGAGGCGTGTCTGCGTTTGCTTTATAACCTATACCAGAGTAACTCTCTCTCGATCCTTACCCACTTAGTCAGACACGATCTTTTGTCTATTTCCAGGGTCACCACGAGGAGGTGGAGTAGGGTCTTGATCAGTGTCAGCTCACTTAGCCTGGCACAACGTTGTCCCGTTTGTTATTTGCGCATGCGGCGCCAAATCATTATAGTAAAGGGAATAACTTAGCGGAATAGACAAATAATAGTAAATACTAAAATATAAACCGAGCCCAAAAACCATATTTTTTCCGAAATTTTTGTCTGGCCCACCACCAAAAGTGACCACGAGCCGCCACTGCAAAAGAGCATTTGTCAATCGACTGCTGAAGAAAGGGAAAAGGCAGCTAAGACTGGAAACAGCAAAATGCTATGTAATACACTAAAACAACTTACTGGAACTTTTGTTTCAAAAGGTGGCCCAATCAAGTGTAAAGATGGTAAAGTACTAGCATCAGATACCGATCAGAAGAAAAGATGGGTTGAACATTTTGAAGAACTTCTAAATAGACCTGATCCACCAATACTATTCAAGTTTGACAAAGAGGCAAGAAACAACTCTCTGCCAATTAACGAAGAAATGATACATGTAGCTGAGGTCAAGGAGGCAATACGTTCCTTAATAAACAATAAGACAGCGGGTGATGACAACATTACTGCATACATGCTCAAAGCGGCCAATGATGCAACTATTAGCCAGGTGCAAGAACTATTTAATAAAGTATGGGAAGAAGAAACTGTCCCAGATCAATGGAAAAAGGGAATAATTATTAATACCCCACAAAAAGGTGATCTCAAAGATTGCAACAACTGGAGAGGATCCCTCTATTATCAGTAATGTCCAAGACTTTCTGCAAAATCATTCTCAATAGAGTCAATGGAGAAGTGGATACAACCCGGAGAGAAGAACAAGCTGGTTTTAGACCTGGGAGAAGCTGCTTAGACCAAATATTTACCCTGCGACTAATTTTGGAGGAACATATTAAGAAGCAACAACCACTTATACTAAATTTCATCGATTAAAAAAAGCCTTTGATAGTCTACACAGAATCTCCGTGTGGAATATTCTGAGATGATATGGAATACCAGACAAAATAATAAACATTATCAAGAACCTCTATGATGGTTCACAGTGTGTAGTTCGCACTGATAGTGAACACTGCGACTGGTTTATGGTTGAAACCGGAGTAAAGCAAGGCTGTATTCTATCTCCGCTATTGTTTGGAGTGGCCATTGACTGGGTGATGTGAAAATGTTGCAGGGGCGAAACTGGCATCGATTGGATAAAAAATAGGAAACTAGAAGATTTGGATTTTGCATATTATATTGCCTTGTTAAGTAAAAACAACCAAGATATGCGAAGAAAATCAGACAACTTGTCATCTAAAGCATCAAAAGTTGGACTACAAATAAACTATGAAAAAACAAATATAATGAAGACACATATGGCAAGTAATGCAGATATCACCCTGGAATCTAAAATGATAAAAATAACAGAGCAATTCACCTATTTGGGTAGCAATTTTGACTGCACATGAAATGTTAAAGAATAAATTATGATACGAATTGGCAAAGCAACATCAGCTTTTAAAAGTATAAATAAAATATGGAACTGCAAATTATATAGTATTAAAACTAAATTACGTATTTTTATTTCAAATGTTGTATCAATCCTAACACATGCCAGCGAGAGTTGGAAAATGACTAAAGATATATCTCTCTCTTGCGTTCCCGTCTAAAGATATTTAAAGCAAGTTGAATACATTTGAAAACAGATGTCTGCAAAAAATAATGAATATAAAATCGAGCTTCAAGTTAACTGGTACACAGTCGGATTTTGAAGGACTGCAGTTTGAATCCAAAACGTGAAATCTTGTGTGTTGAGATAGACTGATAAATTCCAAGGACATCCGATAGATAATTAAAAATTAGTGTTGAACAGTGGAGCGATCGGCGTATTAAGACGGTGTAATGTAAGTAGTTTAGAAGAACCAGTTCCCGTAGGAGGAATCGGTTGGATGTAACATTCTTTCAAGTTTCAGCGTTAAGTAATGTGTATTTTAATTGTGAGTATTTTTTAAAATAATACTTATGTGAGTGTTTCATGAAATGTTTGTGCACGAATGCAACTTAGAGAAGTCAATAATTAGAGATGCAAATATCTTGATAACCTTCTTGATACAGAGAAGAGAATCTAAAAATAAAGTAACTTACGTATATGATAATTTGATACCACGTGTTTACGGATTCTAACTGTTTAGGAAAGTATACGTGTGTTTAAATGTATTCAGTATAACGGATTCCAGAGATCCATACTGTTACAGGGACTTAGGGAAGCTACCCTAGTAAATAAAAAGCGTCGCAGAAATCGGATGTGCTGCCTGTAGCCTTCGATAACTATATAGTCAGGTCAAAGTTCTAGTAAACAATATCACAACCATGGCATGACCTCGCATTCCAATATTGTCGTATATAGATCATTTCATTTTAAAATCAACACAACTTGCAAAATCAAGGTAATATTATGTAACAAGTTCAGTTGAAAAATAAGAAATATCAATATTATTAATATTTTCATCAATAAATAACCATAAACTCATAGAATTGGGTAAAATTGCAATAACACTTGCAGTTTTCTATAATATATATATATAAAACACAGTCACCAACTTAAAACTAGGTCAGGGTTTTCCCCGTCAGTTATGTGGCCCAATTTAGAGTTGGCTGTGTGATGACTTACTTGTAGGCGCATAACTGGCCCAACGGAGTACACTCACTAGCTCTTAGGATAAGATCACATACAAATCACAAATAGTGGTTAACAAGTGGTCGACATGGAGCACTCTTGAAAGAAGAAGAAGAGGGATTCAACCCACAACTCTCTTCCACCCGAGTCGACAGGCGAACGCTTATGCAATTACGCTAATCCGTCCCACGATTTGGAGATTATAGTGCAGAATCATATTTTAATATACAGCCCAATCATAAACGACTAGTGCGTTACCTAGAATATCAATATTGAGACTAGACAGTCGACGACACTTTACTATCACACATTATCTGTTTCTAGTGACTTTGTTCTTCTTTACTATAGTATGTTTTGTCATTGGAAGTAGTTTATTTGCGCGTTTTAATTGTGTGCTGTTAATTTCTCATACTTATTATGCTAAAGTTTCATATAATTAGATATTTAATTGTTTTAGTTCGCTGTTTTAACTCGTTCCTCACCAGCTGCCACAGAGTGCGTCAAGATTGTTTATTAAAATAACTTAACTTCCGCACACTGCGTCAAGCATTGTTTCAAGTAAAATTAGTGCAAACTCATTCTGATTCCATTTCTGTTTTAAAAAAAAATATCTACAGCAATGTTATCTACTCGTATTTCTATATCGTGTCGGATTATGATTTTGGTAACATTTGTTAACTGGATTAAATTTATCTAAGTTTTCGCTTGAAAATGTGAAGGATAAAAAATTAATTCGACCACATCGTGTTTTTTTTAATTAGGTAGGAAATGTCTCTTACTGGTTTTTTTAATTATGTAGGAAATGTCTCTAACTGGTTTTTTTTTAATTATGTAGGAAATGTCTCTAACTGGTTTTTTTAATTATGTAGGAAATGTCTCTAACTGGTTTATTTAATTATGTAGGAAATGTCTCTAACTGGTTTTTTTAATTATGTAGGAAATGTCTCTAACTGGTTTTTTTAATTATGTAGGAAATGTCTCTAACTGGTTTTTTTAATTATGTAGGAAATGTCTCTAACTGGTTTTTTTAATGTAAAATAATAGGCAACCGCTGGAGAAAACTTTATTATAGAAAGACAGTGCCACCGTTTGTTTATGTGCTTTAGATTTCAACCTCATCAACATAAACAAAATGGCTATTGTTGATAATCTATCGTGTGTGTGAACGAATTAACTCTTACAAAACAACAAGTCATTTCGTGAAGTGAAGTAACTAGACATTACATTTTGTGAAGTGAAGTGACTAGACATTACATTTTGTGAAGTGAAGTAACTAGACATTACATTTTGTGAAGTGAAGTGACTAGACATTACATTTTGTGAAATGAAGTAACTAGACATTACATTTTGTGAACTGAAGTAACTAGACATTGCGTTTTATGAACTGAAGTAACTAGACATTACATTTTGTGAAGTGAAGTGACTAGACATTACATTTTGTGAAATGAAGTAACTAGACATTGCGTTTTATGAACTGAAGTGACTAGACAATGCGTTTTATGAACTGAAGTGACTAGACATTACATTTTGTGAAGTGAAGTGACTAGACATTACATTTTGTGAAGTGAAGTGACTAGACATTGCATTTTGTGAACTGAAGTGACTAGACATTACATTTTGTGAACTGAAGTAACTAGACATTGCGTTTTATGAACTGAAGTAACTAGACATTACATTTTGTGAAGTGAAGTGACTAGACATTACATTTTGTGAAATGAAGTAACTAGACATTGCGTTTTATGAACTGAAGTGACTAGACAATGCGTTTTATGAACTGAAGTGACTAGACATTACATTTTGTGAACTGAAGTGACTAGACATTACATTTTGTGAACTGAAGTAACTAGACATTACATTTTGTGAACTGAAGTAACTAGACATTACATTTTGTGAAGTGAAGTAACTAGACATTACATTTTGTGAACTGAAGTTCAGTAGGAAATAAATTGTTTCTGAAGGTAAGTTTTCGCAATTATCATATTAATGTAAGTTATTAAAACAGTCAACTTTTTGTTCTATTTAATTAATCTGTAAACAAATGCTGTTATGAAGTCTCACTTTCTCCTTTGACGATACTTCATTCGAATAGTACCACTGCAACCTACAAGGCATGTTGTAAGAGGCGACTGATGTAGGACCTAGGAAGCTACCTAGTAACTAAAAAGCATCGCAGAAATCGTATGAGATAGCCTACTTGTAGGCGTATAACTGGCACAACGTACAATCACCCTTAGGCTCAGATCACATACAAATCACACATAGTGGTTAACAAGTGGTCGATGTGGAGCGTTTGAAGAAGTAGTAGAAGATACTTTATTCTATATATTACTTGTTTATAAACACAAAATCAAAGAAACTAGACAATATTGAGGTATTTTGGATATATAAAAAGACATGAAGGGCTGCAGAAGACCATCATGGAAGGAGGCATCTGGAAAAGAGAAAAAGAGGAAGCTCAAGGAGAATATGGTTTCAGGATATAACTGATGATTTGAGCATGACAGCTGCAGAGGCAGTACATCTGGCCTTTGACAGTAATTCAGAAGAACTGTTAAGATGGCTACCAATCTTTGCTTGGACTACTTCCGCTTCGAAGTTCGATACAACCTTGTGGTAGATCTTTGTACGAGAAGTTGCCTCCCAACCGGTTGTCTGGAGCAACATTCTGCTCAAGATATGCTATTTGATGAATATTACTTATTATTTCTCCTAATTATTTTAAAAGAATGTTATTTTTAAATCCTTCTCTTCCACTATTTTATCTCGTTAAAGAAGTGTTGGAGAATGAGGGGAGGGGTGTAGTGATCTTGTGTGTACTTGCTCTAATGCACTTTATAAGCTATTATTCATTTTCTTTAAGGTTGCTCTTGATGCCATCGTCCCAGCTTTTTCGTGGTCTTCCTCTTGCTATATACTCGTTATAATTTTTCTGTGTGGTTCTCTGTGGTAGGCGATACCAGGACATTCTTGTCAGGCGTCCAAACTATTTAATCTGTTGTTCTTTTATGAATGGTATGACTGGCTTCACACAGTCTTCTGATTTCTCCTTTTCCAATTTTGTCTCTTATTGTCACACCTGCAGCTCTTCTAAGACACATCATCTCTGTCGTTATGATTTTCCGCTGATTAGCTGTTGTTACTGGGAGTCTCTTATTGTCACATCACATTACTGTTTCTTGTTTCTAACTTCTTCTTCTTCTTTGCATTCGTTCTTTACGATCAATTTTAATCACTCTTTGTGATATGTTTGATCTTGCCAAGAACGTGTATACGTTGCACATTGGTTTGGTAGGCCCTAAACGCATAGACTTCTACAAGTTTAGGACATGTGCATCCGATTTCAGCCAAGTTTCTAACTTTATATTGGTGCAACTTCACACATTATATTGAAGCAATCTTCTGACCTCTATCACATTACTGTTTCTTGTTTCTAACTTTATATTGGTACAACTTCACACATTACATTGAAGCAATCTTCTTACCTCTATCACATTACTGTTTCTTGTTTCTAACTTTTATTGTACAATCACACATTATATTAGCAACCTTTCTCTCTCACATTACTGTTTCTTGTTTCTAACTTTATATTGGTACAACTTCACACATTATATTGAAGCAATCTTCTCTCCTCTCTCACATTACTGTTTCTTGTTTCTAACTTTATATTGGTACAACTTCACACATTATATTGAAGCAATCTTCTGACCTCTATCACATTACTGTTTCTTGTTTCTAACTTTATATTGGTACAACTTCACACATTATATTGAAGCAACCTTCTCTCCTCTCTCACATTACTGTTTCTTATTTCTAACTTTATATTGGTGCAACTTCACACATTACATTGAAGCAACCTTCTCTCCTCTATCACATTACTGTTTCTTGTTTCTAACTTTATATTGGTGCAACTTCACAATTACATTGAAGCAACCTTCTCTCCTCTATCACATTACTGTTTCTTGTTTCTAACTTTATATTGGTACAACTTCACACATTATATTGAAGCAATCTTCTGACCTCTATCCCATTACTGTTTCTTGTTTCTAACTTTATATTGGTGCAACTTCACACATTACATTGAAGCAATCTTCTCCTTCTCACATTACTGTTTCTTGTTTCTAACTTATATTGGTGCAACTTCACACATTACATTGAAGCAACCTTCTGACCTCTATCACATTACTGTTTCTTGTTTCTAACTTTATATTGGTGCAACTTCACACATTACATTGAAGCAATCTTCTTACGTCTATCACATTACTGTTTCTTGTTTCTAACTTTATATTGGTGCAACTTCACACATTACATTGAAGCAACCTTCTTCCTCTATCACATTACTGTTTCTTGTTTCTAACTTTATATTGGTGCAACTTCACACATTATATTGAAGCAATCTTCTTACCTCTATCACATTACTGTTTCTTGTTTCTAACTTTATATTGGTACAACTTCACACATTATATTGAAGCAACTTCTCTCTCTATCACATTACTGTTTCTTGTTTCTAACTTTATATTGGTGCAACTTCACACATTATATTGAAGCAATCTTCTGACCTCTATCACATTACTGTTTCTTGTTTCTAACTTTATATTGGTGCAACTTCACACATTACATTGAAGCAATCTTCTTACGTCTATCACATTACTGTTTCTTGTTTCTAACTTTATATTGGTGCAACTTCACACATTACATTGAAGCAATCTTCTCTCCTCTCTCACATTACTGTTTCTTGTTTCTAACTTTATATTGGTGCAACTTCACACATTACATTGAAGCAACCTTCTGACCTCTATCACATTACTGTTTCTTGTTTCTAACTTTATATTGGTGCAACTTCACACATTACATTGAAGCAATCTTCTTACGTCTATCACATTACTGTTTCTTGTTTCTAACTTTATATTGGTGCAACTTCACACATTACATTGAAGCAACCTTCTCTCCTCTATCACATTACTGTTTCTTGTTTCTAACTTTATATTGGTGCAACTTCACACATTATATTGAAGCAATCTTCTTACGTCTATCACATTACTGTTTCTTGTTTCTAACTTTATATTGGTACAACTTCACACATTATATTGAAGCAACCTTTCTCTCTATCACATTACTGTTTCTTGTTTCTAACTTTATATTGGTGCAACTTCACACATTATATTGAAGCAATCTTCTGACCTCTATCACATTACTGTTTCTTGTTTCTAACTTTATATTGGTGCAACTTCACACATTACATTGAAGCAATCTTCTTACGTCTATCACATTACTGTTTCTTGTTTCTAACTTTATATTGGTGCAACTTCACACATTATATTGAAGCAATCTTCTCTCCTCTATCACATTACTGTTTCTTGTTTCTAACTTTATATTGGTGCAACTTCACACATTATATTGAAGCAATCTTCTGACCTCTATCACATTACTGTTTCTTGTTTCTAACTTTATATTGGTGCAACTTCACACATTAAATTGAAGCAATCTTCTGACCTCTATCACATTACTGTTTCTTGTTTCTAACATTATATTGGTGCAACTTCACACATTATATTGAAGCAACCCTTTTCTCTCTCTCACATTACTGTTTCTTGTTTCTAACATTATATTGGTGCAACTTCACACATTATATTGAAGCAACCTTCTCTCCTCTCTCACATTACTGTTTCTTATTTCTAACTTTATATTGGTGCAACTTCACACATTACATTGAAGCAACCTTCTCTCTCTATCACATTACTGTTTCTTGTTTCTAACTTTATATTGGTGCAACTTCACACATTACATTGAAGCAACCTTCTCTCCTCTATCACATTACTGTTTCTTGTTTCTAACTTTATATTGGTGCAACTTCACACATTATATTGAAGCAATCTTCTGACCTCTATCCCATTACTGTTTCTTGTTTCTAACTTTATATTGGTGCAACTTCACACATTACATTGAAGCAATCTTCTCTCCTCTATCACATTACTGTTTCTTGTTTCTAACTTTATATTGGTGCAACTTCACACATTACATTGAAGCAATCTTCTCTCCTCTCTCACATTACTGTTTCTTGTTTCTAACTTTATATTGGTGCAACTTCACACATTACATTGAAGCAATCTTCTTACGTCTATCACATTACTGTTTCTTGTTTCTAACTTTATATTGGTGCAACTTCACACATTACATTGAAGCAACTCTTCTTCCTCTATCACATTACTGTTTCTTGTTTCTAACTTTATATTGGTGCAACTTCACACATTATATTGAAGCAACCTTCTCTCCTCTATCACATTACTGTTTCTTGTTTCTAACTTTATATTGGTGCAACTTCACACATTATATTGAAGCAATCTTCTGACCTCTATCACATTACTGTTTCTTGTTTCTAACTTTATATTGGTGCAACTTCACACATTACATTGAAGCAACCTTCTGACCTCTATCACATTACTGTTTCTTGTTTCTAACTTTATATTGGTGCAACTTCACACATTACATTGAAGCAATCTTCTTACCTCTATCACATTACTGTTTCTTGTTTCTAACATTATATTGGTGCAACTTCACACATTATATTGAAGCAACCTTCTCTCCTCTATCACATTACTGTTTCTTGTTTCTAACTTTATATTGGTGCAACTTCACACATTATATTGAAGCAATCTTCTTACCTCTATCACATTACTGTTTCTTGTTTCTAACTTTATATTGGTGCAACTTCACACATTACATTGAAGCAATCTTCTTACGTCTATCACATTACTGTTTCTTGTTTCTAACATTATATTGGTGCAACTTCACACATTATATTGAAGCAACCTTCTCTCCTCTATCACATTACTGTTTCTTGTTTCTAACTTTATATTGGTGCAACTTCACACATTACATTGAAGCAATCTTCTTACCTCTATCACATTACTGTTTCTTGTTTCTAACTTTATATTGGTGCAACTTCACACATTATATTGAAGCAATCTTCTCACCTCTATCACATTACTGTTTCTTGTTTCTAACTTTATATTGGTGCAACTTACACATTACATTGAAGCAATCTTCTGACCTCTATCACATTACTGTTTCTTGTTTCTAACATTATATTGGTGCAACTTCACACATTACATTGAAGCAACCTTCTCTCCTCTATCACATTACTGTTTCTTGTTTCTAACTTTATATTGGTACAACTTCACACATTATATTGAAGCAATCTTCTGACCTCTATCCCATTACTGTTTCTTGTTTCTAACTTTATATTGGTGCAACTTCACACATTACATTGAAGCAATCTTCTCTCCTCTCTCACATTACTGTTTCTTGTTTCTAACTTTATATTGGTGCAACTACACATTACATTGAAGCAACTTCTGACCTCTATCACATTACTGTTTCTTGTTTCTAACTTTATATTGGTGCAACTTCACACATTACATTGAAGCAATCTTCTTACGTCTATCACATTACTGTTTCTTGTTTCTAACTTTATATTGGTGCAACTTCACACATTACATTGAAGCAACCTTCTTCCTCTATCACATTACTGTTTCTTGTTTCTAACTTTTATATTGGTGCAACTTCACACATTATATTGAAGCAATCTTCTTACGTCTATCACATTACTGTTTCTTGTTTCTAACTTTATATTGGTACAACTTCACACATTATATTGAAGCAACCTTCTCTCCTCTATCACATTACTGTTTCTTGTTTCTAACTTTATATTGGTGCAACTTCACACATTATATTGAAGCAATCTTCTGACCTCTATCACATTACTGTTTCTTGTTTCTAACTTTATATTGGTGCAACTTCACACATTACATTGAAGCAATCTTCTTACGTCTATCACATTACTGTTTCTTGTTTCTAACTTTATATTGGTGCAACTTCACACATTACATTGAAGCAATCTTCTCTCCTCTCTCACATTACTGTTTCTTGTTTCTAACTTTATATTGGTGCAACTTCACACATTACATTGAAGCAACCTTCTACCTCTATCACATTACTGTTTCTTGTTTCTAACTTTATATTGGTGCAACTTCACACATTACATTGAAGCAACTCTTCTTACGTCTATCACATTACTGTTTCTTGTTTCTAACTTTATATTGGTGCAACTTCACACATTACATTGAAGCAACCTTCTCTCTCTATCACATTACTGTTTCTTGTTTCTAACTTTATATTGGTGCAACTTCACACATTATATTGAAGCAATCTTCTTACGTCTATCACATTACTGTTTCTTGTTTCTAACTTTATATTGGTACAACTTCACACATTATATTGAAGCAACTTTCTCCTCTATCACATTACTGTTTCTTGTTTCTAACTTTATATTGGTCCAACTTCACACATTATATTGAAGCAATCTTCTGACTCTATCACATTACTGTTTCTTGTTTCTAACTTTATATTGGTGCAACTTCACACATTACATTGAAGCAATCTTCTAACGTCTATCACATTACTGTTTCTTGTTTCTAACTTTATATTGGTGCAACTTCACACATTATATTGAAGCAATCTTCTTACCTCTATCACATTACTGTTTCTTGTTTCTAACTTTATATTGGTGCAACTTCACACATTATATTGAAGCAATCTTCTGACCTCTATCACATTACTGTTTCTTGTTTCTAACTTTATATTGGTGCAACTTCACACATTACATTGAAGCAATCTTCTGACTCTATCCATTACTGTTTCTTGTTTCTAACATTATATTGGTGCAACTTCACACATTATATTGAAGCAACCTTCTCCTCTCTACATTACTGTTTCTTGTTTCTAACATTATATTGGTGCAACTTCACACATTATATTGAAGCAACCTTCTCTCCTCTCTCACATTACTGTTTCTTATTTCTAACTTTATATTGGTGCAACTTCACACATTACATTGAAGCAACCTTCTCTCCTCTATCACATTACTGTTTCTTGTTTCTAACTTTATATTGGTGCAACTTCACACATTACATTGAAGCAACCTTCTCTCCTCTATCACATTACTGTTTCTTGTTTCTAACTTTATATTGGTGCAACTTCACACATTATATTGAAGCAATCTTCTGACCTCTATCCCATTACTGTTTCTTGTTTCTAACTTTATATTGGTGCAACTTCACACATTACATTGAAGCAATCTTCTCTCCTCTATCACATTACTGTTTCTTGTTTCTAACTTTATATTGGTGCAACTTCACACATTACATTGAAGCAATCTTCTCTCCTCTCTCACATTACTGTTTCTTGTTTCTAACTTTATATTGGTGCAACTTCACACATTACATTGAAGCAATCTTCTTACGTCTATCACATTACTGTTTCTTGTTTCTAACTTTATATTGGTGCAACTTCACACATTACATTGAAGCAACCTTCTCTCCTCTATCACATTACTGTTTCTTGTTTCTAACTTTATATTGGTGCAACTTCACACATTATATTGAAGCAACTTCTCTCTCTATCACATTACTGTTTCTTGTTTCTAACTTTATATTGGTGCAACTTCACACATTATATTGAAGCAATCTTCTGACCTCTATCACATTACTGTTTCTTGTTTCTAACTTTATATTGGTGCAACTTCACACATTACATTGAAGCAACCTTCTGACCTCTATCACATTACTGTTTCTTGTTTCTAACTTTATATTGGTGCAACTTCACACATTACATTGAAGCAATCTTCTTACGTCTATCACATTACTGTTTCTTGTTTCTAACATTATATTGGTGCAACTTCACACATTATATTGAAGCAACCTTCTCTCCTCTATCACATTACTGTTTCTTGTTTCTAACTTTATATTGGTGCAACTTCACACATTATATTGAAGCAATCTTCTTTACTAGTTTTCTAATTCACTCATTACTGTTTCTTCTTCTTTTTCTAACATTATATTGGTGCAACTTCACACATTATATTGAAGCAACCTTCTCTCCTCTATCACATTACTGTTTCTTGTTTCTAACTTTATATTGGTGCAACTTCACACATTATATTGAAGCAATCTTCTACCTCTATCACATTACTGTTTTTGTTTCTAACTTTATATTGGTGCAACTTCACACATTATATTGAAGCAATCTTCTCTCCTCTATCACATTACTGTTTCTTGTTTCTAACTTTATATTGGTGCAACTTCACACATTACATTGAAGCAATCTTCTTACCTCTATCACATTACTGTTTCTTGTTTTCTAACTTATATTGGTGCAACTTCACACATTATATTGAAGCAACTCTTCTCCTCTATCACATTACTGTTTCTTGTTTCTAACTTTATATTGGTCCAACTTCACACATTATTGAAGCAACTTTCTCCTCTATCACATTACTGTTTCTTGTTTCTAACTTTATATTGGTACAACTTCACACATTACATTGAAGCAATCTTCTTACGTCTATCACATTACTGTTTCTTGTTTCTAACTTTATATTGGATACTTCACACATTACATTGAAGCAACCTTCTCCTCTATCACATTACTGTTTCTTGTTTCTAACTTTATATTGGTGCAACTTCACACATTACATTGAAGCAACCTTCTCTCCTCTATCACATTACTGTTTCTTGTTTCTAACTTTATATTGGTGCAACTTCACACATTATATTGAAGCAATCTTCTGACCTCTATCACATTACTGTTTCTTGTTTCTAACTTTATATTGGTGCAACTTCACACATTACATTGAAGCAACCTTCTGACCTCTATCACATTACTGTTTCTTGTTTCTAACTTTATATTGGTGCAACTTCACACATTACATTGAAGCAATCTTCTTACGTCTATCACATTACTGTTTCTTGTTTCTAACTTTATATTGGTGCAACTTCACACATTACATTGAAGCAATCTTCTTACGTCTATCACATTACTGTTTCTTGTTTCTAACTTTATATTGGTGCAACTTCACACATTACATTGAAGCAACCTTCTCTCCTCTATCACATTACTGTTTCTTGTTTCTAACTTTATATTGGTGCAACTTCACACATTACATTGAAGCAATCTTCTTACCTCTATCACATTACTGTTTCTTGTTTCTAACTTTATATTGGTGCAACTTCACACATTACATTGAAGCAATCTTCTCTCCTCTATCACATTACTGTTTCTTGTTTCTAACTTTATATTGGTGCAACTTCACACATTACATTGAAGCAATCTTCTCTCCTCTATCACATTACTGTTTCTTGTTTCTAACTTTATATTGGTGCAACTTCACACATTACATTGAAGCAATCTTCTTACCTCTATCACATTACTGTTTCTTGTTTCTAACTTTATATTGTTGCAACTTCACACATTACATTGAAGCAATCTCTCCTCTATCACATTACTGTTTCTTGTTTCTAACTTTATATTGGTCAACTTCACATTAATTGAAGCAACCTTCTCCTCTATCACATTACTGTTTCTTGTTTCTAACTTTATATTGGTGCAACTTCACACATTATATTGAAGCAATCTTCTGACCTCTATCACATTACTGTTTCTTGTTTCTAACTTTATATTGGTGCAACTTCACACATTACATTGAAGCAACCTTCTGACCTCTATCACATTACTGTTTCTTGTTTCTAACTTTATATTGGTGCAACTTCACACATTACATTGAAGCAACTTCTTACGTCTATCACATTACTGTTTCTTGTTTCTAACTTTATATTGGTGCAACTTCACACATTATATTGAAGCAACTCTTTCTCCTCTATCACATTACTGTTTCTTGTTTCTAACTTTATATTGGTGCAACTTCACACATTATATTGAAGCAATCCTTCTACCTCTATCACATTACTGTTTCTTGTTTCTAACTTTATATTGGTGCAACTTCACACATTACATTGAAGCAATCTTCTTACGTCTATCACATTACTGTTTCTTGTTTCTAACATTATATTGGTGCAACTTCACACATTATATTGAAGCAACCTTCTCTCCTCTATCACATTACTGTTTCTTGTTTCTAACTTTATATTGGTGCAACTTCACACATTACATTGAAGCAATCTTCTGACCTCTATCACATTACTGTTTCTTGTTTCTAACTTTATATTGGTCCAACTTCACACATTACATTGAAGCAATCTTCTACCTCTATCACATTACTGTTTCTTGTTTCTAACTTTATATTGGTACAACTTCACACATTATATTGAAGCAACCTTCTCTCCTCTATCACATTACTGTTTCTTGTTTCTAACTTTATATTGGTACAACTTCACACATTATATTGAAGCAACTTCTCTCCCCTCTCACATTACTGTTTCTTGTTTCTAACTTTATATTGGTACAACTTCACACATTATATTGAAGCAATCTTCTGACCTCTATCACATTACTGTTTCTTGTTTCTAACTTTATATTGGTACAACTTCACACATTATATTGAAGCAACCTTCTCTCCTCTCTCACATTACTGTTTCTTATTTCTAACTTTATATTGGTACAACTTCACACATTATATTGAAGCAACCTTCTCTCCTCTATCACATTACTGTTTCTTGTTTCTAACTTTATATTGGTCCAACTTCACACATTACATTGAAGCAACCTTCTCTCCTCTATCACATTACTGTTTCTTGTTTCTAACTTTATATTGGTACAACTTCACACATTATATTGAAGCAACTTCTCTCTCTATCCATTACTGTTTCTTGTTTCTAACTTTATATTGGTGCAACTTCACACATTACATTGAAGCAATCTTCTCACCTCTATCACATTACTGTTTCTTGTTTCTAACTTTATATTGGTGCAACTTCACACATTACATTGAAGCAACCTTCTACCTCTATCACATTACTGTTTCTTGTTTCTAACTTTATATTGGTGCAACTTCACACATTACATTGAAGCAATCTTCTGACCTCTATCACATTACTGTTTCTTGTTTCTAACTTTATATTGGTGCAACTTCACACATTACATTGAAGCAACCTTCTTCCTCTATCACATTACTGTTTCTTGTTTCTAACTTTATATTGGTGCAACTTCACACATTATATTGAAGCAATCTTCTTACCTCTATCACATTACTGTTTCTTGTTTCTAACTTTATATTGGTACAACTTCACACATTATATTGAAGCAACTCTTCCTTCTATCACATTACTGTTTCTTGTTTCTAACTTTATATTGGTGCAACTTCACACATTATATTGAAGCAATCTTCTCTCCTCTATCACATTACTGTTTCTTGTTTCTAACTTTATATTGGTGCAACTTCACACATTATATTGAAGCAATCTTCTTACGTCTATCACATTACTGTTTCTTGTTTCTAACTTTATATTGTTGCAACTTCACACATTACATTCACATACTTTTCTTGTTCTTATCACATTACTTGGCTTCTGTTCTAACTTATATTGTTCTTAATTTCACACATTACATTGAAGCAATCTTCTACTCTATCACATTACTGTTTCTTGTTTCTAACTTTATATTGGTGCAACTTACACATTACATTGAAGCAATCTTCTTCACTCTATCACATTACTGTTTCTTGTTTCTAACTTTATATTGGTGCAACTTCACACATTACATTGAAGCAATCTTCTCTCCTCTATCACATTACTGTTTCTTGTTTCTAACTTATATTGGTCAACTTCACACATATATTGAAGCAACTCTTCTCCTCTATCACATTACTGTTTCTTGTTTCTAACTTTATATTGGTGCAACTTCACACATTATATTGAAGCAATCTTCTAACCTCTATCACATTACTGTTTCTTGTTTCTAACTTTATATTAGTTGCAACTTTCACACATTATATTGAAGCAACTTCTCTCTCTATCACATTACTGTTTCTTGTTTCTAACTTTATATTGGTGCAACTTCACACATTATATTGAAGCAATCTTCTGACCTCTATCACATTACTGTTTCTTGTTTCTAACTTTATATTGGTGCAACTTCACACATTACATTGAAGCAATCTTCTAACCTCTATCACATTACTGTTTCTTGTTTCTAACTTTATATTGGTGCAACTTCACACATTATATTGAAGCAATCTTCTCTCCTCTATCACATTACTGTTTCTTGTTTCTAACTTTATATTGGTGCAACTTCACACATTATATTGAAGCAACCTTCTTCCTCTTCACATTACTGTTTCTTGTTTCTAACTTTATATTGGTGCAACTTCACACATTACATTGAAGCAACCTTCTCTCTCTATCACATTACTGTTTCTTGTTTCTAACTTTATATTGGTGCAACTTCACACATTATATTGAAGCAACCTTCTCTCCTCTATCACATTACTGTTTCTTGTTTCTAACTTTATATTGGTGCAACTTCACACATTATATTGAAGCAATCTTCTGACCTCTATCACATTACTGTTTCTTGTTTCTAACTTTATATTGGTGCAACTTACACATTACATTGAAGCAACTTCTCTCCTCTATCACATTACTGTTTTTGTTTCTAACTTTATATTGGTGCAACTTCACACATTACATTGAAGCAACCTTCTCTCCTCTATCACATTACTGTTTCTTGTTTCTAACTTTATATTGGTGCAACTTCACACATTACATTGAAGCAATCTTCTTACCTCTATCACATTACTGTTTCTTGTTTCTTTATGTAACTTACTTACATTGAGCAACTTCTTATCACATTACTGTTTCTGTTTCAATTATTGCAACCTTATTGACAACTTCTCTCTATCACATTACTGTTTCTTGTTTCTAACTTTATATTGGTGCAACTTCACACATTATATTGAAGCAATCTTCTGACCTCTATCACATTACTGTTTCTTGTTTCTAACTTTATATTGGTGCAACTTCACACATTACATTGAAGCAACCTTCTCACCTCTATCACATTACTGTTTCTTGTTTCTAACTTTATATTGGTGCAACTTCACACATTACATTGAAGCAATCTTCTTACCTCTATCACATTACTGTTTCTTGTTTCTAACTTTATATTGGTGCAACTTCAC
Organism: Arion vulgaris; assembly: GCA_020796225.1. NCBI lineage: Eukaryota > Metazoa > Mollusca > Gastropoda > Stylommatophora > Arionidae > Arion > Arion vulgaris. The sequence continues at coordinate 37,748,938 of CM036754.1, forward strand.
ACATTATATTGAAGCAACCTTCTTCTCTATCACATTACTGTTTCTTGTTTCTAACTTTATATTGGTGCAACTTCACACATTATATTGAAGCAACTTCTTACCTCTATCACATTACTGTTTCTTGTTTCTAACTTTATATTGGTGCAACTTCACAAATTTATTGAAGCAACTTCTTACCTCTATCACATTACTGTTTCTTGTTTCTAACTTTATATTGGTGCAACTTCACACATTATATTGAAGCAACCTTCTATCCTCTATCACATTACTGTTTCTTGTTTCTAACTTTATATTGGTGCAACTTCACACATTACATTGAAGCAATCTTCTTACCTCTATCACATTACTGTTTCTTGTTTCTAACTTTATATTGGTGCAACTTCACACATTATATTGAAGCAATCTTCTTACCTCTATCACATTACTGTTTCTTGTTTCTAACTTTATATTGGTGCAACTTACACATTACATTGAAGCAATCTTCTACCTCTATCACATTACTGTTTTTGTTTCTAACTTATATTGGTGCAACTTCCACATTATATTGAAGCAACTTCTTCCTCTATCACATTACTGTTTCTTGTTTCTAACTTTATATTGGTCCAACTTCACACATTACATTGAAGCAATCTTCTTCCTCTATCACATTACTGTTTCTTGTTTCTAACTTTATATTGTTGCAACTTCACACATTACATTGAAGCAATCTTCTCTCTCTATCACATTACTGTTTCTTGTTTCTAACTTTATATTGGTGCAACTTCACACATTACATTGAAGCAATCTTCTCACCTCTATCACATTACTGTTTCTTGTTTCTAACTTTATATTGGTGCAACTTCACACATTATATTGAAGCAACCTTCTCTCCTCTATCACATTACTGTTTCTTGTTTCTAACTTTATATTGGTGCAACTTCACACATTACATTGAAGCAATTTCTGACTCTATCACATTACTGTTTCTTGTTTCTAACTTTATATTGGTGCAACTTCACACATTATATTGAAGCAACCTTTCTCTCTATCACATTACTGTTTCTTGTTTCTAACTTTATATTGGTGCAACTTCACACATTACATTGAAGCAATCTTCTCTCCTCTATCACATTACTGTTTCTTGTTTCTAACTTTATATTGGTGCAACTTCACACATTACATTGAAGCAATCTTTCTTACTCTATCACATTACTGTTTCTTGTTTCTAACTTTATATTGGTGCAACTTCACACATTACATTGAAGCAACTCTTCTCTATCCTCTATACATTACTGTTTCTTTTTCTAACTTTATATTGGTGCAACTTCACACATTACATTGAAGCAATCTTCTCTCCTCTATCACATTACTGTTTCTTGTTTCTAACTTTATATTGGTGCAACTTCACACATTACATTGAAGCAATCTTCTAACCTCTATCACATTACTGTTTCTTGTTTCTAACTTTATATTGGTGCAACTTCACACATTACATTGAAGCAACTCTTCTGACTCTATCACATTACTGTTTCTTGTTTCTAACTTTATATTGGTGCAACTTCACACATTACATTGAAGCAATCTTCTAACGTCTATCACATTACTGTTTCTTGTTTCTAACTTTATATTGGTGCAACTTCACACATTAATTGAAGCAATCTCTTACCTCTATCACATTACTGTTTCTTGTTTCTAACTTTATATTGGTGCAACTTCACAATTATATTGAAGCAACTCTTCTTCCTCTATCACATTACTGTTTCTTGTTTCTAACTTTATATTGGTGCAACTTCACACATTACATTGAAGCAATCTTCTTACCTCTATCACATTACTGTTTCTTGTTTCTAACTTTATATTGGTGCAACTTCACACATTACATTGAAGCAACTTCTCCTCTATCACATTACTGTTTCTTGTTTCTAACTTTATATTGGTGCAACTTCACACATTAAATTGAAGCAATCTTCTTACCTCTATCACATTACTGTTTCTTGTTTCTAACTTTATATTGGTGCAACTTCACACATTACATTGAAGCAATCTTCTTACCTCTATCACATTACTGTTTCTTGTTTCTAACTTTATATTGGTGCAACTTCACACATTACATTGAAGCAATCTTTCTACTCTATCACATTACTGTTTCTTGTTTCTAACATTATATTGGTGCAACTTCACACATTATATTGAAGCAACCTTCTCTCCTCTATCACATTACTGTTTCTTGTTTCTAACTTTATATTGGTGCAACTTCACACATTATATTGAAGCAATCTTCTAACCTCTATCACATTACTGTTTCTTGTTTCTAACTTTATATTGGTGCAACTTCACACATTACATTGAAGCAATCTTCTTACCTCTATCACATTACTGTTTCTTGTTTCTAACTTTATATTGGTGCAACTTCACACATTATATTGAAGCAACCTTCTCTCCTCTATCACATTACTGTTTCTTGTTTCTAACTTTATATTGGTGCAACTTCACACATTAATTGAAGCAACTTCTCCTCTATCACATTACTGTTTCTTGTTTCTAACTTTATATTGGTGCAACTTCACACATTATATTGAAGCAACTTCTCCTCTATCACATTACTGTTTCTTGTTTCTAACTTTATATTGGTGCAACTTCACACATTACATTGAAGCAATCTTCTAACCTCTATCACATTACTGTTTCTTGTTTCTAACTTTATATTGGTGCAACTTCACACATTATATTGAAGCAACCTTCTATCCTCTATCACATTACTGTTTCTTGTTTCTAACTTTATATTGGTGCAACTTCACACATTATATTGAAGCAATCTTCTCTCCTCTATCACATTACTGTTTCTTGTTTCTAACTTTATATTGGTGCAACTTCACACATTATATTGAAGCAATCTTCTTACCTCTATCACATTACTGTTTCTTGTTTCTAACTTTATATTGGTGCAACTTCACACATTACATTGAAGCAATCTCTTCGCTCTATCACATTACTGTTTCTTGTTTCTAACTTTATATTGGTGCAACTTCACACATTATATTGAAGCAACCTTCTCTCCTCTATCACATTACTGTTTCTTGTTTCTAACTTTATATTGGTGCAACTTCACACATTATATTGAAGCAATCTTCTAACCTCTATCACATTACTGTTTCTTGTTTCTAACTTTATATTGGTGCAACTTCACACATTATATTGAAGCAATCTTTCTACCTCTATCACATTACTGTTTCTTGTTTCTAACTTTATATTGGTGCAACTTCACACATTACATTGAAGCAATCTTCTTACCTCTATCACATTACTGTTTCTTGTTTCTAACATTATATTGGTGCAACTTCACACATTATATTGAAGCAACCTTCTCTCCTCTATCACATTACTGTTTCTTGTTTCTAACTTTATATTGGTGCAACTTCACACATTATATTGAAGCAATCTTCTCTCCTCTATCACATTACTGTTTCTTGTTTCTAACTTTATATTGGTCCAACTTCACACATTACATTGAAGCAACTTCTCTCTCTATCACATTACTGTTTCTTGTTTCTAACTTTATTTGGTGCAACTTCACACATTATATTGAAGCAACCTTCTCTCCTCTATCACATTACTGTTTCTTGTTTCTAACTTTATATTGGTGCAACTTCACACATTACATTGAAGCAATCTTCTTACCTCTATCACATTACTGTTTCTTGTTTCTAACTTTATATTGGTGCAACTTCACACATTACATTGAAGCAATCTTCTCTCCTCTATCACATTACTGTTTCTTGTTTCTAACTTTATATTGGTGCAACTTCACACATTACATTGAAGCAATCTTCTAACCTCTATCACATTACTGTTTCTTGTTTCTAACTTTATATTGGTGCAACTTCACACATTATATTGAAGCAACCTTCTCTCCTCTATCACATTACTGTTTCTTGTTTCTAACTTTATATTGGTACAACTTCACACATTAAATTGAAGCAATCTTCTCTCTCTATCACATTACTGTTTCTTGTTTCTAACTTTATATTGTTGCAACTTCACACATTACATTGAAGCAACTTTCTCCTCTATCACATTACTGTTTCTTGTTTCTAACTTTATATTGGTGCAACTTCACACATTATATTGAAGCAACCTTCTCTCCTCTATCACATTACTGTTTCTTGTTTCTAACTTTATATTGGTCCAACTTCACACATTACATTGAAGCAATCTTCTTCTCTATCACATTACTGTTTCTTGTTTCTAACTTTATATTGGTGCAACTTACACATTCATTGAAGCAATCTTCTTACGTCTATCACATTACTGTTTCTTGTTTCTAACTTTATATTGGTGCAACTTCACAATTATATTGAAGCAATCTTCTTACCTCTATCACATTACTGTTTCTTGTTTCTAACTTTATATTGGTGAACTTCACACATTATATTGAAGCAACTCTTCTCTCTATACATTACTGTTTCTTGTTCTAACTTTATATTGTGACAATTACATATATTGAAGCAAATTTTTCTTACGTCTATCACATTACTGTTTCTGTTTTAACTCTGATATTGATGCAACTTTACAATAATTGAACTAACTCTAGACTATATCTAGATACTGATTCTGATTTAATATATTGGAATTAGACATTATGAATATAAGCAATCTTTTACGTAATACATTAAATGCTCTTGTTGAACTTATGAATGTGATAACTTCACACAGTAATTGAAGCTAAATCTAAATCTATCATAATGTATGCTCTAACTATATTGAGTAACTCAAAATGATACTATGAAAGCAATCTTAGCATATAATATATGTTTGTCTCAACTTAATATATGATGAATCATATACTATAGAATGTAGATAGCTCATGAATGTGAATCATATGTGAATACTCATAGATAGTAGAATAGCTCATGAATTAGGAAACTCAATAGAATAGTTAGAAATAGCTCTATGATATAGAACTCATGAATATTGACATAGCTTCATGAATAGTGAATATATAGAAAGCTTTTGTGAATAGCTCATGAAAGAATATTGTCTCACGAATGTAAATAGTCATGAATAGATGAATAGACTCATAGAATAGTAGAATAGCTCATAGAATAGTAGAATAACTCATAGAATAGTAGAATAGCTCATAGAATAGTAGAATAGCTCATAGAATAGTAGAATAGCTCATAGAATAGTAGAATAGCTCATAGAATAGTAGAATAACTCATAGAATAGTAGAATAGCTCATAGAATAGTAGAATAGCTCATAGAATAGTAGAATAGCTCATAGAATAGTAGAATAACTCATAGAATAGTAGAATAGCTCATAGAATAGTAGAATAGCTCATAGAATAGTAGAATAGCTCATAGAATAGTAGAATAGCTCATAGAATAGTAGAATAACTCATAGAATAGTAGAATAGCTCATAGAATAGTAGAATAACTCATAGAATAGTAGAATAGCTCATAGAATAGTAGAATAGCTCATAGAATAGTAGAATAGCTCATAGAATAGTAGAATAGCTCATAGAATAGTAGAATAGCTCATAGAATAGTAGAATAGCGCAAAGAATAGTAGAATAGTGAAGCGTCTGGCTGAATGGATTAGAGCGCGGCTCCCATACGGGAGATCCGGATTCAATCCGCGGTAAGGCCAAGGAGGTTATATTTGTCTAGGACATAAAGAAAACATCCTAATCTGAACAGTTTCGCAGCGACTGTACTAGCAATGCGGCCATTACATTTCACAATCTCGTGTCCCTTCTGTCCTACACCGCACACAAAAAAGAGGTATTACAGACAGTAACGATAGTAAAATAATAGCCTCGGCGAAAGCAACTTTTATGAAAATCAAAAACACACTATGCGTGAATTCACTACAAATGACATTGGGTAAACGAGTACTTCAGTGATATATTGAGACAAAACGTATGTATGGTAGCGAATCATGGACAAACGAACAAGCAACCAATAATATCACAGGAAGCCACAGAGATGTGGTTTTACATAAGAATGATGCCCGTCTGCCCAGCGTGTTCGTAGCGCGTTGGACTACGGGTGACTATCCCTCTGTGTGTGCGGGTTCAATTCCGCGGGATGGTAGAAAAAGCCACAGATTCCCCAGATTTACGGTGTTCGTGGCACCGAACGGTTACGATGTCCATGGCACCGAGCCGAAGAGCTGAAGAGCTCAAGTGCTTCTGGATCGGAAAAAAAACCCCCCAAAAACCATGAGAATACTGAAAATTCTATGGACAGCGAAGAAAACAAGTTATGATGTTTTAAATCAGACCTGCACACAAAGAAACCTTATCAAAAGAATAATAATCAGACAGTCAATGATCTTCAGGCATATAATGCGAAGAGGAGGAATAGAACATTTTGTGACAACAGGTAAAATTCATGGAAAGAGAGATTGTGAAGACAGGGGGAGAAGATGTTGGATTGTCTGACATCGTGGTTCGACACAAGATCGATGTCAGAACTGATTAACTGCATCAAGGAAAGAGAGAGAGAGAGAGAGAGAGAAAGAGAGAGTTGTGGAGAGACATGATCGCATATGTCGTCAGGCATAGCACTTGATTACTGATTCGATCTCACCTTTATTGAGATCAGGGATCATTGAAAAATAACCCGATCACTCCACATGGGGTGCGAACCGATTACTTCTGAACCGTGATGTGAAATCTGTACCTCCACTTCATATGGAGTGCGAACCGATTACTTTTCAACCGTGATGTGAAATCTCTACCTCCACTTCACAAAGACCCACTTAATATTATAAGACATACAACTGCGAGATTTATATCGGCGTCCGCTATATTTGTAACACAAAACATACGTAGAGATTACCGCTACCTTTTATCCGAAACACGCTTATACGGACAATCCTATTGACCCAATATCCCGCTTGATTCAATATGGAAAAAGGTTGCTAGTTTTCTTTCTTGAACATTGGTTTTTCTTGTTATAAAGTAACGTTCTGATAACTGCAAGGAAATATTCTTTATAAACGAGGAATTATTAGTCACGAAATTATGCAGATTATCAGATTAGTTTATATTGTGGAATTTAAGAATGTATAGACGTACAAAATTCAATTTGACTTTGTATTTTTGTGAATAACTTTCCATTATAGTTTTCTTAGTCTGTCTTGTACAACGGGTTCCTGTTAGATTATGTTTATGATATGGTGAATAAGTCTGTCTATATAATTTCAATTTTAAAGTTGATGGGATTTTCTAGGATTTAACCAGGTCTGTGAATGGATGCCAGTGGGGTTTCTATAAGCCCATGAATAAACGATTGTTAAAGTATTCTTTAAGATGGTAGACTGGTCTCCGTTGTTGTTCGTGTTCAGACTTCTATTCTAATGCTTCTGTTTTGATTGATTGATTGATAGGATCATCATCATAGAACGAGATTGGCTGGAACGGCTATGATATCAGAGGTCACCGGCGTAAGGAACCGAAATGACGTTCTTAAAGTATTGAGAGAATATTTCTGAACAGAAGAGTTTCAGTGTTATTGGCACGCGGTTACCAGATTCAGAGAGATGGGTGTCGACATTGGTAAAGCCAGACAAGAACGACATACCAAATTTGCGAAAAGATTGATTAATGAACATCGAACTGGCGTGTTGGACCGCTGGACATTGTTAATGCGGGGATCGGAAAACATATGGGCATGTCTGGAGTACAATGATGATAGTCCTCATATAACTGATAACATAATTGCACTTTGACGAATAACCACATGTGCTCAAATCTCTATCTTGCACATGAAGAAGATCTCAACGATAGTGAAAGAACTAAGTAGCACCGGAGAGAATTACTAATACATTTTTGACTGGAAGAATTTTGTAGAATTATTTATAATTTATTTTAATGATTCTTTCCCCCGGCAGCAGTTATTCAATATTTTCTTCTCGATTTTAAACTGTCAAATGTTTGTTATCATGCTTAACTTAATCGCCCAAACCAAGGCATATATGCGGGTTACTGCGGATAAGAGACATCCACTACACAAGAACACTAATGATGTTAAGGGTACGAGAATCAAGCGTGACATGTCGTGCTTGGCCCAGGCTTAGAGAACAATTGGTCAGGTGACTACGGTTGCGACCCTACCAAAGGGGGAAATGGATCCCAACAGATGGTAGCATGACCAACTATCTCAACGTTATCATTACTCTTGGAAGAGAATGTAGAGTTTGGGGCAACATGAAGGCTGATCTCGCAGTTAAGCAGCTGATAGAAGATAATGCAAGGGATGATGATGTTGTTGTATATACCGATGGGTCGGTTCAACATGGTGAGAAGAAGTCCGGCTGGGGTTTCTTGGCTAATGCGCATGGTAGGGTTGTTGCAGAGCGAAGTGGGGCATACAGGACAACTACTTCTAGTATGAGGATGGAGGTTGAAGCCGTTACTGCTGCCCTCCATTGGATCTCTGGGACTTCATTTACTGGGGCAGTTGTTGTATCTGATTCTCAGTCGATACTTCACAAGATCCAGAAGGGCAGGTTTCGGTATGAGTGGATGTCGTCTGTAGAAGTTTCTAACCTTCAGCGGCTTACGTGGATATACTGTCCTGGGCATGCGGGTGTTTACGGTAATGAGAGAGTGGACAGGCTTGCATTAACATCATCGATTGCTGGGGAGTTGAAGATGGATAAGGGGATATTCTTCGGTCTCTTCGCGACTGTCTGTTGGATGAGGACACTAAAATCGATGTTGAATCGATCAAACAATTTACGCAGTTTGGAGTTACCCGTTGTTTAAGTCGAACTGGATGCCTGAGAGGCAGAGTGAGAGGTGTGTTTAATCAGCGAGCCACAGAAACCATCAGTATGCATACTCTTCAATATCTGTTGGGGAGACTGAGCACCTATGGGTCTGCCCGGAGTGCAATGGCGTCAGTTTAGTAACCAATAACCAATTAACTTGAAAACTATTTCAACGTTTTATAGTTCATCTCCAACAGGACTAGGAACTCGATCTCACCTACTTTAAAATCGGGGATTTCTAAGTTTGGTAGACATAAGGTTTATATGACGGCGGCGGGGCGGCAGCACATATTCTCCGCTGTACCGTAGAGTTTGACCTCTTCTGAGATATGGATTACCATACCTCATGGTGGGGCGGATTAGCATAATGCGTAAGCGAGCATATCGTTTCTGTTCAAGAGGATTGGGTTCAATGTCACACTCAATGTTCCTAACTCCTACACACTATGACTAGAAACGTGAAGTGACCATACCATAAGACTGAACAGCCTACGAGAATTTAAATAAAGAATATATGTATTTATTATACGGACAAAATAGGTGGTATGAAAATTATAACAGGTTATGAGTGTGATGGATAACTCTTCGTATCGTATTGCGTTGTCTAATTTAATGGTTACATCCCTTTTCCATAGAATGCAGCCGCACTCGACCTCACATAATTATAATAATAGTAATTGCTCTCGTACCGTTATGTTACATAGGGTCTGTAATAATTTCTCCACACCGCTATATCCTGGGCAACGCACTAACATAATATCAGATATAACAAGAAAATCTCTGTAGCTAAGTGGTTAAGACGCTGCTTTGCGTTCCGAAGGTCGTGGGTCCGAATCTGGACAGCACTGTTCTGTTTAGGAGTGAATTTTGTTCAGAGATATTACGGATTGTTCCCGAAGTTCATGCTTTGTACATACTTTAGGCGGTTGGTGTGCAACTTTTGTGGAGAGGGGCATAGTAATATGTGGTAAAACCCGATGCAACGAAGTCAATATTCATTATATTTTATTTAGGAGTGTTTGTCGCACCATTTTTTGCCTGATAAATCTCCAATAACTCTAAAAATAGAACAGGTTGGTATCTGTTGTTCTTGTTGTTTATTGGGGTCATTTTGAGATTTTGTTTTCTCCGTAGCTTTTTCAGACCTTCGGATATGAAGTCACGTTACTTCACATTTCTAAGCCCTAGTGTGCAGAATGTAGGATAATCAGTTATATTTCTATACGTGTGGAACGTCGAGTGTGGAACGTCGAGTGTGGAACGTCGAGTGTGGAATTAAATACACAACCCTCTTGTGTCCGAGTCGACAGGCGAACGCTTATCTTCTTCTTCTTCTTCTTTTGTCGTCACACTGCTACCAGATTGTTGCCCAGTGTCGTGGTTTTCTGTTTTTGTCTTGCGCTGTTCTGGTCGCTTGGGTGATTGTTATTTTTTCTCTTTCACAGAATTCTGCTATGCCATCTAACCATCTTTTTCGTGGTCTTCCTCTCGCCTTCTTCCCGATGTTCTGTTGTAGAAGACTGTATACTGCGGAGTTTGGATGCATTCTTATTAAGTGGCCAAACCACTTCATTTTTGTTTCTCAATGTAATTCAAGCAAGGTTCTGTGTCAACTTTCTTATGCCGATGTTGGTAACTCTGTCTTTTCTGGTGTTGTTGGTAACTTTTCGCAGGCAACGCATTTCCCATGGTTATTTTTGTGTGACTGTGCTTTGCTCATTGAACGCTTATACATTACGCTAATCCGTCCAAGAATTTGGAGATTACCTCCCATAATTACTCATAAAATAGAATTTGGAGATTACCTCCCATAATTACTCATAAAATAGAATTTGGAGATTACCTCCCATAATTACTCATAAAATAGAATTTGGAGATTACCTCCCATAATTACTCATAAAATATAATTTGGAGATTATCTCCCATAATTACTCATAAAATGTGATCGTGCATGAGTCACGTGAAGTTCAAGGTGATTTTAGGAATCACATCATTCATTTCCCTCGCCACAAAGTTTTAAAAAAAAATTCTGCTGTACTAAATAGTTTTGACAAACCGATAAAATAATTGTTGATCAAAACTCTGTTTGTACAAGCAAAATAAAACTGATTTGTCAGCCCTTTAAGGCATAGTGCCCACTGTAGTAAACAACTACTATTCGTTCGTTTCATAACTACACATGTGTTTCGTGACTTCTGACGTATACAGTCTAAGGATTTGCTGTGTCTATTGTCAGAGAGGTAAATTAACTATAGTACTTCTACTGTGTGGTCCAAGATGGAGGTTGAGGCAATATACAGTAAAACAATTTATGCATGAAATAACTGCTGTTTCAAATGCAACTAATTAAAAAAATAAAAATTTAAGAATACGAAGCGCATGCATATTTTCAGTGGCAACATAAGTGTGGGAAGCATGGACATTTAACAAGGAAGTGGACACAAATATATGTGATTTTGATTATGTGTTACCAGTGGCGGTTTGTGTTCATTTTTGTTGGTGGGGCCAGACAAACATTTTCGAAAAAAACATGGTTTGGGTTCGGTTTTGAATACAACACAGTCACTACTTTATAAAGTAGGGCACATTTCGTACAACACAGTCACCACTTTATAAAGTAGGGCACATTTCGTAATCTTGTCTAAACGTGCATTGTCGTACACAGATTTATATTTATTGAACGGACGATTACCATAATCATCCTATGATGATTAGTCTATTATTTTTATTATTTTTTATTATTTTTAGATATCATTCGGTATTTACGCACCCGGACTAATTTTTAGAGAAATAACACCTTCTAACTTGCCCTGGCTAGGCCATGTAAGAATTTACTGAATGAATGAAAATCACATATTTGTCCGTGCTAACTAGCCAGTCGAGAAAGAGGCCAGAGGTCGCTATGTTAACAGATGGTCTAAATAGATTAATATTTACTGCCCCTAAACAATAGTGTACTGCAAATAGGTATACTAATTAGGGTGGGAAAATGGTGAATTTCAGATTGAATATGATATGATAACGTTATATATTCAACTTTCAAAGCTAATTACTATCACGTTCAAAGTAAAAATTATGAAAACATAAATAACAAATACAAGCTACATAATGGTTTTGATAGGGACCGATCCCACTTGCTCTTAATGACGAGCCGCCACTGAGTGCTACAGAATAGTCCTCCATATATCATGGACAGAGAACAAATAGATCTAACAAAAAAGGCTTGAAATTGAAGAAAACTGGCTGATTCTAGAAATAAGAATGAAAAAAATTGAAGTATTTTGGACATATATAGAGACACGAAGAGTTGGAAAAGTTTTAAAATGGGAAACTATTATAAAAGAAAGCATCCCGGCAAAAACGAGAAGAGGAATTCAGGATGTAACTGGTGGTTGAGCTCAAATTTCACCACCCTAAAAAAATTATACTGGGAATCCACGCCGGTGTTACTGAGTTTGTGCACTGCCGCTGAAATTTTCATGTGTAAGAAAAGAATAGGGGCGAATTTATAATGTTGTTCCTCGAAATGCAATGATGATAGTTCTTTAAATCAACTAATCAATCAGACAATCAATCAATCAGTCAACTAATCAATCGTTCCAATGATCTTAATTTCTAAGCAGTGTTGAACGCATATTTTTCAATTTCATAGTTGTACGACTTCTATTGGATACATACGTATAAAGCCAGCTTCTAGAGTTGGACAATGACTAAAAGAAAGTTGAATGCATTTGAAAATAGATGTCTGCGAAAATTAATGGACATAAAATGGAACGAATTTAGAAGTGATGAAATCAGAGAAATGTCTGGTCAACTACTAGTAACAACTGTTATAAGAAAGAGAAGATGGAGTTATGCTGGACACACATTGAGAAGAAATGATCAAAGAATATCAAAGCAGGCATTGAAGTGGGATGCAAAGAGTTCAAGAAAGAGAGGACGACATAAGCTAACCCTGAAACGAACTTTGCTGAGAGAAGCAAGAAATATCTTTATCAGTACCATGGAGGAGATTGAGCGAGATGCCCAGGTTAGAGCGGTATGGAAAAATTGCTTGCAGGCCCTTTGTAATGTATAACGGTACGAGAGGAATTATAATTATTATATATTTCTCTCGTAGCATTATACAAGGTGTTCAACTTAAAAGCAGCCTGTGAATGGAGCTAATCTGACATATATGTATGGAAATGAGAAGGTTCAGTTATGACGTAGTATAGGTCAAGGTTGTGTGATGGTGTGTAATTGTAGTGCGGAAGGGGCGATGAACAAATGTGACTTAGGACAAGCTAGTCAGAACCGGTTTAAATAGTAAATAGACTAGATGCAATGCGTACCTGGCAAATTTCTATTTTTAATCAGTGGGGCTGCTTTTAAGTTGAACAACCCTGTACGTTACATAGGGTCAGAAGAAATGTCTCCATATCGCATTGTCTTGGACAACTCACTCAATTGCGTATTTAGTACGTCGCTTAACACTCCGGAGAATCAGAGGATACCCGTTGTTTGAGTTGTTGAGACTGTTTACCAACATGTCCTGTTTCAACTGTTTTACGGGACAGATGAGACTGTTTACCAACATGTCCTGTTTCAACTGTTTTACGGGACAGATTGGTGGTTTTGTTTACCGACATTCTGGGTTATTCACAGTACCAATAGTTCTGATTTCCTCGTTCTAATTAAAAGGGAACTGGAAACGGTAGCGATATTGCCTGTCTCTCCGTCTCCCCTTCATAGTTGAACAAATTGTAGTCGTTTGTTTTTGTAGTGTGTTTAGACGTCCGAAGGAACTATTTAAAGAAGGAGGTCAAGTTTTTCCAGCAGTTGGTTTTAGCTAAAATTGGAGCCGTAGCAATGTGGGTTACTGTGGTCATCCCTATCATGTGTATTAGACATTAAAGAACAAAATTGAAGCTTTTGAAACAAAGTGTTACAGAAACGTTCTTAGAACATACTGGACAGAGAATAGAAAAAAAAACAAGACCTGCATAACAAGGAGCAATGACTCATAAAAACATCCTATCACAGAAGATGAAATATTTTGGCCACGTTAAACTTCACAGTGGTTTGGAGAAAACGGTAATAGGAGGCATGGTTCCTGGAGTACGTGGCAAGGGACGAGCAAGACGAAGGTGGCAATAAGACATCAAAGAAACCTTTAAAATGGCGCAAGAGGAGGTGGAAAAACTTTCTAAAGACAGAGACACTTTTCATGCGGGTTGTGATGAAAGCAACATTGCTCTAAGGACATGCTACTACTTCAATCATGTATATGACATCCCTTCCGACGTAACCAACCATGACAATAGCGCATAAATTGCAAACATTCATCAACTGGTGTCTGCGCAGAATAGAGGAATAAGATGGTATGATAGGGTCACAAATGAGGAACTTATGGAGAGAACAAGACAGATTCCAGTGAACGAACAGGTTAAAAAAGACGCTGGCGCTGGATAGAACACACTTTGCGAAAACCGGAGGGGAATATTACGAGAAGGGACCTTGCCTGGAACCCGCAGGGACAGCGAAAGAAGGGAGGCCGAGAAATACATGGAGACGAGATTTGGAGGCGGAGATTAACAATATAAAGAAGAGCTGGAGGGAGCTGCAGGAGATAGCTAGAGATAGGAAGACTTGGCATGAGTTGGTTGAGGGCCTATGCCACAATCCGGGGTAAAAAGGCAAAGAGAGAGAGAGAGAGAGAGAGAGAGAGATGTCCTGAGTATTATCAGTTCCGATGTTGACATTTTTCTATTTCATGAAGTTGGGCTTACGTCCACGATAACAGAGTGTTCGTGTGGTCTCTGTGACGTAGAGGGTAGTTGTTTGCCTCTCGTTTCAAAGTTACTCTGTTCGCTTCCTCGCGAAGCTATCGGGATATTTTTCTAGAGATTCATGATCTCAGTGTAGATGAGATCGAGTTTCTAGTCCTATCGGAGACGGACGATAAATCGTAGGTCCTGTGTTCTATTTGAGCACGTAAAAGAACTTTGAAAAGCTGCTGAAAAGCCACTGCCAGGGCAAAATTCATTAGAAAAGATTATAAATAATAAAATTCTTGCAACATATCTTCACCATCTTCAAAATTACATAACGGAAACTTCGCCGGTGCATCGCCGTTGAGATCTTCCTAAGTAAGAAAGAAATCGGAGCATTCATGGTTTCTCACCGAAGTGCAATGTTGATGATCTCATCAATCAATCAATCAACCTTCCTGTTTAAGATTGAAACCAGAGCACGCATGGTTACTCACCAAAGTGCAATGATGGTGATTCTATCAATCAATAACTCAATCAAGCATGAAATTAAAAACTTGACTGAACATAAAGAACCCAAGCAGAAAAACCTAAAAACTAACGAAGACCCACATTAACAGATAATTATGACATTTGAAGAAAAACATAATCATCCGTGCAAATAATCCTCGCCCGTTCATCTTTAATAGCAATACGACGCCACTGGACTGTTACTGTTACTCCATATCTATTCGTGTAATCAATCAATCAATTAATCGTGTATCTAATTGTGACCTCATTCTTATTTTGTAATTCCGCCTTTCAATGTTCTTATATCAGCGGTTCTCAAAGGGTGTTCCCAGGCTCACCAGTGTGCTCGGTGACACTCATAGGTGCGCATTAGGAAGTCCAAGATCAGGTGTCGGCAATGCGGTATCAGTGGGGACCATGGTTAAAAATCGCAGACACATCGGGTCCATGCTTCTCACAGGTAGAAATTAAATGATGTATCGCCTGTGTGGTGCCAGGACCCGTAATTAAAGCAAAGAATAGTACCACTGCGACCTATAAGACATGAAAAGTAAGAGGCGACTGACGTAGGAGCCTAGGAAAGCTATCGTAGTAAATAAAAAAGCATAGCAGAAATCGGATGTGCTGGCCTACTTGTAGGCAAATAACTGGCACAACGTACAATCGCTCTTATGCTCAGATCACATACAAATCACACAGAGTGGTTAACAACTGTTCGATATGGAGCGTTCGAAGAAGACGAAATGATGAATAAAAGTATGTAACATTTTCCAATTATTTCTGTATTTATTTGCTTTTTGCATCTTATTTAGATGCTTGGAGGAAAGCTGTAAATAAAACACGAAGAGACCATATAAGAATGAGGAAATTAGAAGAACAGACGGAACAACACCTGTTATTAGATTTATTGAAAAACAGAGACTCAAATGGTTTGGCCACTTGGTCAGAATGAACCCGAATACACCAGTTGCAGAGCGTACAACCTGAAAATGGAATCATCAAGAGGAAGGGGCAGACCAAGAAAAAGATGGGTTGATGGAGTTACAGACATCTTAAAACTTCGCAATACCACACCATATCAAGCGACCGAGCGTGCATTATCTCGGAGACCGATCATCAGTTAAACCTGCTACGCCTAGCGGCAAAAAAAGCAGAGAAGGACAAAAGAAAGAAGAAGAAAGCATCTTATTTATTAAGTTTTTGTGTATTGTGCGCCTACGATTCTTTGTAGGAATTCATGTGTGCCCCGCCATCAGCAAGTTTGAGAACCACTGTGGTAGACATTAGTCACGTCATTAAGGGTATTCTTCCAAACTTCCGCTCTGTTAACTAATCATATCTTGGCGCTGAGTTAGATTCTTGAAGAAGAAAAAAAACGTTAGATCACGTGATCAAACACTTGTTACGGAAATATGAGAGACTTATTACTACGTTTGGGGAATTGTGGGATATGTTTAGGGTGGCTTTGATTGGTTTCAAATAATAATTATTGCATTTCCTGTACAATATCCTGAAATTCAACTACGGAAATAGAGATTAAAATTAGGTATTTTTATCAAATTCTGCAACATAATCTACGCCATCACTTGTAAACGTTGTGACAAGGCATATATAGGTGAACCTGGAAAAAGAGCTTAGTGACCGTTTCGACCAACATTTACGTGATATACGCAAACGATCTTCGGCTACTGTAGCCACTCATTTCAATGGAACTGACCGTTTGGGAGCTAGCCATATCCAGGTCATATTCATTCTATCATGTTCCCCTGATGATCGGAGTCCATTTACTTTATAAATAAATTGTATATGATAGAATGAAAAAGACAGTAACAGAATTTATATATTTATATACGATTGTTTGATTGATTACTAGGACCGTCATCATTGCACACCACAAATACATACGTTGGCATCTGTAGCTTAAACGGTAGTGAGCTCGATCACAGTCCAAGCTTACCTGGTTCAAACTCCGCGGTGGGCAAGTTTGGAAGCAAATTCGTTTCCTTGAGATATTTTCAAAAGTTAAAAATAGACCTCACCGTTAAGAATGCAATGAGAAACTACTGAACGTATGCGTGATGCCTAGAAAATCGACTACTTGTTTACTGTGGTTGATGGCTAGGTCCTCTAAAAGATATACCACGATTCTCATTTTCATAAATATATATATATACATAAGTTGGACTGCAGATAAGCTATGAAAAAACCCAAATATAATGAAAACACCTATGGCAAGTAACGCAGATATCACACTGGAATCTAAAATGATAACAATAACAGAGCAGTTCACCTATTTAGGTAGTAATTTTGATTGCACAGGAAATGTTAAAAAAAATTATGATACGAATTGTCAAAGCAACATCAGGTTTTAAAAGTCTAAATAAAATATGGAACTGCAAGTTATTAAAACTAAATTACGAATTTTCAATTTAAATGTTGTATCAATCCTAACATATGCCAGCGAGAGTTGGAAAATGACTAAAGATATAGAAAGCAAGTTGAATGCATTTGAAAATAGATGTCTGCGAAAAATAATGAATATAAAATGGAACGAATTCAGGAGAAGTGATGAAATCAGAGACATGTCTGGTCAACCACTAGTGACAACTGTTATAAGAAAGAGAAGATGGAGATATGTTAGGCACACCTTGAGGAGAAATGATCAACGAATATCAAAGCAGGCATTGAAGTGGGATGCAAAGGGTTCAAGAAGAGAGGACGACCTAGGGAGACCCTGAAACGAACTTTGCTGAGAGAGGCAGGAAATATCGGTCTCAGTCCCATGGAGGAGATTGAGTGAGTTGTCCCGTATAGAGCGGTATGGAGAAATTGCTTGCAGGCCCTATGTAGCGTTAACTTTACGAGAGGAATTATTTATATATTGAGAGAGAGAGAGAGAGAGAGAGAGAGAGAGAGAGAACGAGTATGCGTGTGTATGTATGAGCAATTGATAATGGGGCGAGTAAGGAAGTGATAGAAAGAAACTGATTGGGAAAAAGTCAGATGAAGCTGGAGCATTGTTGTTTGTTAAGTAGGGGATTAAAGCCTCTTAAACCGATGCACGCCGTTTTCAACCTAAGAAGAAACCTTGTTTTCGCTATATTATATCAGAGCGAGTAGGCAAACAAACAAGAAAAATAAGAATGAACTCCATTCAGAGAATCCAAGTTCCAAATTGGAATAAGAAAAGGAAGGAGTTTAAGAGAGAGTTAGAGAGAGAGAGAGAGGAGAAAGAGAGAGATAGATAGAAAGAAAACAGACGAAAATGCGCGATAGAAATATTTCGAAAAGTGTGTGTGAAAGTTGCGAGAGTGTTAAAGAACGACAAAGCGGGAGAGAAAACGAAGGAATATGTGCGAAAATGACAGAGAGTGTGAAAGGATGCAATGCTTGAAGAAAGTGGTGGAGGTCACCAGGAAAGATAGACTACGAAACGAGGACATCAGAAGCAGAGTGGGCATAACTTCATGCATCGAATACATTGAAAGACAACAAATACAGTGGTTTGGACATTTAATGAGAATGGAATACAACCAACCACAAATAACAGCATACAATTAAAAAGAGATCAGGTACTAGAGTCAAGGGAAAACCAAGAGAAAGATTGAGAGACAATATCAAGACCACACTAAATAAACACGGATATAACACAAGGGCGACTCATCTGCCCTGGAACGCAAATTAACGCTCCCACCTCTACGCTTAACTCTTTCCACGCTTTAAGCCGCACACTGCGCCACAGCGGAAGTCCGTTGCACTCTTTAAGCCGCACACTGCGACATAGAGTTGCTTCCCTTTAAGAAGTCTTTCTAGTTTTACTTCTACTATTTTACTTATAGTACTTTTAACCTTGTTATTCTGTTAGGTTGTCCAGTTTTCTTCAATTTAGTATATAATAATATATATATGTTTATTTATTGACGAGTAGTTGGGATCATTTTTTTTTTTTTACTTCCTTGAATTAACTGCTTAAAAATTGAGGAAATAACTGTGCGTGGAAAGAGTTAAGGCAAGAGTGGACAACCAACTCCATCATCAAATCTGGGGAAAGACAAAAGACAATAAACAATAGTGTAAAAGAATGAGAGAGTGAAGAAAATAATGAAAGTAGTAGAGAAAGAGAGATCAATCGAGATTTTTTTAATAGAAAAAGAACACCAGATTATCATTCACGCTCACCAGGCACTGTATTATTGACTTTGGCGCACATAATCAACGAGAGATGAAATCAAATACGAGGAAAAAACGGGTTCGAGTTATAGACAAACTTGTAGCCAATCACATACAGAGTCTCTCAGAAATGTCTAGTTCAGTCTTTGATTCCATTCATTCGCGCGTGCATGCATTCAGCCACTAATATCCACAATTAATCTGGGAAGTCTTTTGTATGCCCTGATTATTTTTGAAATCCATAACATCCAGCCTTTCTTGCGGAGACGGCACACAAAACGCAAATAATTACTTTCTATCGTGTTATTTAAAAAAATAATTCTTTTGTAATTCTTTTTCTCGGAAAATGTTTATATTTTTGAAAACCAAATTTGTTAGTATTTTGTTTGTTTCTTTCTTCTCTATAGTCCTGTTTTTCCTCACAGCGTCTGGATAAGAAAAGATTTATAGAAAATACTTGTGTGTGCGTAAACAGTGTTTTTCGCCGCCTCTGTTAACTCCGAGATCCATCTTTTGTGTGGACAGCCTTTTACTGTATCGGAGTAACAATGCTCTTTGAGGTGCACTATCCGTTGGTTATCAGTTATATGAGGACTATCATCATAGCACTCTGGACATGTCCATAGGTGCTCCGATCTCCGCCTCAACAAATCTAGCAGCGTCCGGCGGCCCAACATGCTTGGTAATCTGCTTATGTGGCCGAACCATTTAATTTGTTGTTTTTGATGAAGTTCAGTACTGATGTTGTACCCACTTTTTTATTGATGTCTTTATTTTTAAACCGGTCTCTTCTTGATACTCCTGGCATTCTGCGTAGAAACTTCATCTCTGTCGTGACTAGTTTTCTTCTATCATTTGATGTCAGCGTCCAGGTTTGGGACTGATATCATACTTGTGTGATAAAAGGTTATTATTTTTATATCTCTGTTTTACTAAATTACAGCTGGACATCAAAGACCGAGATGATGAATATATAGTAAATTACAGCTGGACATCAAAGACTGAGATGATGAATGGATAGTAAATTACAGCTGGACATCAAAGACTGAGATGATGAATGGATAGTAAATTACAGCTGGACATCAAAGACTGAGATGATGAATGGATAGTAAATTACAGCTGTACATCAAAGACTGAGATGATGAATGGATAGTAAATTACAGCTGGACATCAAAGACTGAGATGATGAATAGATAGTAAATTACAGCTGGACATCAAAGACTGAGATGATGAATGGATAGTAAATTACAGCTGGACATCAAAGACTGAGATGATGAATGGATAGTAAATTACAGCTGTACATCAAAGACTGAGATGATGAATGGATAGTAAATTACAGCTGGACATCAAAGACTGAGATGATGAATGGATAGTAAATTACAGCTGGACATCAAAGACTGAGATGATGAATATATAGTAAATTACAACTGGACATCAAAGACTGAGATGATGAATATATAGTAAATTACAGCTGGACATCAAAGACTGAGATGATGAATATATAGTAAATTACAACTGGACATCAAAGACTGAGATGATGAATGTATAGTAAATTACAACTGGACATCAAAGACTGAGATGATGAATGGATAGTAAATTACAGCTGGACACCAAAGACTGAGATGATGAATGGATAGTAAATTACAGCTGGACATCAAAGACTGAGATGATGAATAGAAAGTAAATTACAGCTGGACATCAAAGACTGAGATGATGAATGGATAGTAAATTACAGCTGGACATCAAAGACTGAGATGATAAATGGAAAGTAAATTAAATATTGATGAGTAAGATTTTCGAGATTAAGGAAGACTAATAAAACTATGTAACAATGGCGAAACACGTAAAAGCAAAGTACTATAGTTTTACGAAGTACAAAAATAATATACAGCGAAGTTTCGACAAAAAGACCTTTATCAAGTAAAAGGATACAGCAGAAACGAAGAGAAATTCTGTCTTCTTCTACAGTATAACTAACACATGTGTAATCAAACAATCAACACATAAAGAGACTAACAAGAAAATATGTGACTAAAAACGAAATAAATTTGAAAAACTAGAAATGGGAAAAAGAAAATGGAATCATTAATAATCAAATATAATAAATCTTTGTATGTTAAATGTATATATGTTAATTGTGTATATGTTAAATGTGTATATGTTAAATGTGTACATGTTAAATGTGTACATGTTAAATGTGTATACGTTAAATGTGTATACGTTAAATGTGTATACGTTAAATGTCTATACGTTAAATGTCTATATGTTATGTACACATTTGATTATTATTGTTTTATCTTCTTGTGTTAGCTTTTTGCAAGGGGACTTACTTTAATGGTATTCTTTTGAAACTGAAATTCTTGCAAGGGGGCAACATACAGTACTAGTCATGTGAAAGTCAACTTATTGTAAGGGGGCAACATACAGTACTAGTGTGAAAGTCAACTTATTGCAAGGGGACAGATATAGTGATATTCTCTTGAAATTGAGTTTTTTGCAAGGGGACTTACTTTAATGGTATTCTTTTGAAACTGAAATTCTTGCAAGGGGGCAACATACAGTACTAGTCATGTGAAAGTCAACTTATTGCAAGGGGGCAACATACAGTACTAGTCATGTGAAAGTCAACTTATTGCAAGGGGACAGATATAGTGATATTCTCTTGAAATTGAGTTTTTTGCAAAGAGACTATTATACTGCTTTCCTCTTGAACTCTGCTTTTTGGCTAAGATCAAAGCGTATTGCCCAACGCTTGATCGATCTTAGAGGGTGGGATCCTTCATGAACGCCAATAGACACACTTTTATACACTTTAACACGCTCCGAGCAGTTCTCATTCAAAGCATGCGACTAGGAGTTTACTCATTCAACCATACTCGGTCTACTCGTTGCGGCGCTGTCGTATAGAGTTTCTCAAAAACTCTTATCAAATCAACCAATCAATCAATTAATCCCCTCAACATCTGTTGTTGGAGACTGTCACCTACATATATGTCCTGACCGATTTTTTTTTTCTATCCAGAAGCACTTGAGCTCTTCGGCTCGGTGCCATGGACACCGTAAATCTGGAGAACCTGAAGCTTTTCTGCCAGCCCACGGAATTGAACCACACTCCCATGGGGGCTTGCCACCCGTCGTCCAACGCGCTACGAACACGCTGGGCAGACGAGCATGTCCGGACTGATATGAGGTTCTTGTGTTATTCTTCGACAGACACACAAACATTCTGTTTTATAATTAAGCTCTCCCAACAATTTTTAGTGAGTGCTTTAACATCTGCTGTCTACGTGCCCGGGAGCAGATCACTCGAGTCCATGACATTGTTATCTCACTGCCTGACCAGGAAATGCTCTTAAGATAATTGCAATCACAAATACTGTTGACTTCTTGTACCTGATACTCTACCATCTGGTCATTGTTGTGATATCTGCATTACAACGTGAAGCTCTTAGAGTTCAAACACTAAATTCAAGGTTGGAAAGTTGCAAAATAACTAAAGATATAGAAAATACGTTGAATGTATTTGAAAATAAATGTCTGAAAAAAATAATAAACATAAAATGGGACGAATTCTTTTCTACTTCTTTGAACGCTCCATATCGATCACTTGTTAACCACTTTTCTGTGATTTGTATGTGATCTGAGCCTAAGAACGAATGTACATTGTGCGTCTACAAGTAGGCCTGCACATCCGATTTCTGCAATGCTTTTATTTACTAGGGCAGCTTCCCTAGGTCCTACATCAGTCGCCTCTGACGACATGCCTTGTAGGTCGCAGTGGTACTATTCTTTGCTTCCTTGTGGACCCCGGCACCACACAAGTGGTGAAGAATTCAAGAGAAGTGATAACATCAGAGAAATGTCTGGTCAACCACTAGTAACAACTGTTATAAAAAGGAGAAGTTGGAGATATATTGGGCATACCTTGAGAAGAAATGTCTGGTCAACCACTAGTAACAACTGTTATAAAAGGAGAAATTAGAGATATGTTGGGCATACCTTGAGAAGAAATGTCTGGTCAACCACTAGTAACATCTGTTATAAAAAGGAGAAATTAGAGATATATTGGGCATACCTTGAGAAGAAATGTCTGGTCAACCACTAGTAACATCTGTTATAAAAAGGAGAAATTAGAGATATGTTGGGCATACCTTGAGAAGAAATGTCTGGTCAACCACTAGTAACAACTGTTATAAGAAGGAGAAGATGGAGATATGTTGGGCATACCTTGAGAAGAAATGTCTGATCAACCACTAGTAACATCTGTTATAAAAAGGAGAAATTAGAGATATGTTGGGCATACCTTGAGAAGAAATGTCTGGTCAACCACTAGTAACAACTGTTATAAAAAGGAGAAATTAGAGATATGTTGGGCATACCTTGAGAAGAAATGTCTGGTCAACCACTAGTAACATCTGTTATAAAAAGAAGATGGAGATATGTTGGGCATACCTTGAGAAGAAATGTCTGGTCAACCACTAGTAACATCTGTTATAAAAAGGAGAAATTAGAGATATGTTGGGCATACCTTGAGAAGAAATGTCTGGTCAACCACTAGTAACAACTGTTATAAAAGGAGAAGATGGAGATATGTTGGGCATACCTTGAGAAGAAATGTCTGGTCAACCACTAGTAACATCTGTTATAAAAAAGGGGAAATTAGAGATATGTTGGGCATACTTTGAGAAGAAATGTCTGGTCAACCACTAGTAACATCTGTTATAAAAAGGAGAAATTAGAAATATGTTGGGCATACCTTGAGAAGAAATGTCTGGTCAACCACTAGTAACAACTGTTATAAAAGGAGAAATTAGAGATATGTTGGGCATACCTTGAGAAGAAATGTCTGATCAACCACTAGTAACAACTGTTATAAAAGGAGAAATTAGAGATATGTTGGGCATACCTTGAGAAGAAATGTCTGGTCAACCACTAGTAACAACTGTTATAAAAGGAGAAGATGGAGATATGTTGGGCATACCTTGAGAAGACATGTCTGGTCAACCACTGGTAACATCTATTATAAAAAGGAGAAATTAGAGATATGTTGGGCATACCTTGAGAAGAAATGTCTGGTCAACCACTAGTAACAACTGTTTTATAAAAGGAGAAGATGGAGATATGTTGGGCATACCTTGAGAAGAAATGTCTGGTCAACCACTAGTAACAACTGTTATAAAAAGAGAAATTAGAGATATGTTGGGCATACCTTGAGAAGAAATGTCTGGTCAACCATTAGTAACATCTGTTATAAAAAGGAGAAATTAGAGATATGTTGGGCATACCTTGAGAAGAAATGTCTGGTCAACCACTAGTAACAACTGTTATAAAAGGAGAAGATGGAGATATGTTGGGTATACCTTGAGAAGAAATGTCTGGTCAACCACTAGTAACAACTGTTATAAAAGGAGAAGATGGAGATATGTTGGGCATACCTTGAGAAGAAATGTCTGGTCAACCACTAGTAACAACTGTTATAAAAGGAGAAGATGGAGATATGTTGGGCATACCTTGAGAAGAAATGTCTGGTCAACCACTAGTAACAACTGTTATAAAAGGAGAAGATGGAGATATGTTGGGCATACCTTGAGAAGAAATGTCTGGTCAACCACTAGTAACAACTGTTATAAAAGGAGAAGATGGAGATATGTTGGGCATACCTTGAGAAGAAATGTCTGGTCAACCACTAGTAACAACTGTTATAAAAAGGAGAAATTAGAGATATGTTGGGCATACCTTGAGAAGAAATGTCTGGTCAACCACTAGTAACAACTGTTATAAAAAGGAGAAATTAGAGATATGTTGGGTATACCTTGAGAAGAAATGTCTGGTCAACCACTAGTAACATCTGTTATAAAAAGGAGAAATTAGAGATATGTTGGGCATACCTTGAGAAGAAATGTCTGATCAACCACTAGTAACAACTGTTATAATAAGGAGAAGATGAAGATATGTTGGGTATACCTTGAGAAGAAATGTCTGATCAACCACTAGTAACAACTGTTATAATAAGGAGAAGATGAAGATATGTTGGGTATACCTTGAGAAGAAATGTCTGATCAACCACTAGTAACACCTGTTATAATAAGGAGAAGATGAAGATATGTTGGGTATACCTTGAGAAGAAATGTCTGATCAACCACTAGTAACAACTGTTATAATAAGGAGAAGATGAAGATATGTTGGGTATACCTTGAGAAGAAATGTCTGGTCAACCACTAGTAACATCTGTTATAAAAAGGAGAAATTAGAGATATATTGGGCATACCTTGAGAAGAAATCCTTGATCAGAGAATACCAAAGCAGACATTGACATGGGAGGTAATGGGTTCAAGAAAGAGAGGACGCCTTAAGGAAACTATGAAACAAACTTTACTGAGAGAGACAGGAACCATCGGACTCACTTCCATGGAAAAGATTGAGTGAGTTACACGGGGCAGAGCGATATGGAGAAATTACTTCTTGTCCCCATGTAATATGTAATGATTCGATAAGAATATATGTATTCAATGCTACTCTAAGTTAGAAGCTTGGTATGTTTGTAACTAAACAAATTATCAGATTAAATGGGACTCGAACCACCAGTTTCAGTTGAACGATTGTTGAAACAACCATCGGATGGCAATATAGAGAGAAGTGGTCACAGGACCACCCTCAACACAGCACCAAAGATGGGTACTATCGTCTGTCCCGTAGCAAACAAGTTGTCATATTCCGCCTCCGTACCGGACATAACAGACTACGGTCCCACCTCTACAACAAATTTAAAATCGGCACAACTAGCATGTGCCACTGCGGAAAGGCCTGACATGACGGCAGAGCACCTACTGCAAGACTGCCCACTGCTGGCAGGTATGAGAAAGGAAAGCTGGCCGAAAAATACCGAACGAAATAACAGCAGAATTTATTACAAAATCTGGTACATCAGTCTAAGCGGAGAACGAGAGAGAGAGAGAGAGAGAGAGAGAGAGAGAGAGTTGACTGATTGATGATAGGACCACCATTGTTAGCCTTGATGTAACCCACAAGAACTCGATCTTAGGTTGAGAGATCGTGCCTCGGCTTAAAGAGTCTTTAATTCATTCATAAGAAATACAATAATTTGTGAGTGAATTGATACACAGACGAGCAATTCAAGTATTTTCAAATTAGTTCCGACCCAGTGGTTCCAGAGTCCGCAAGAGAAGCAAAGATTAGTGTCACTGCGACCTACAAGGCATGTCGTAAGAGTCGAATAATGTAGGACCTAGGGAAGTTACCCAAGTAAATAAAAAGTATCGCAGAAATCGAATGTGCTGGCCTACTTGTAGGTGTATAACTGGCTCAACGTACAATCGTTCTTAGGCTCAGATCCCATACAAATCGCAGAGTGGTTAATAGAATGGTCGATATGGAGCGTTCGAAGAAGCAGAAGAAATTAGTTTAAATGTCAAGAGAAAGACACACACGCCATTACGAATCGGTTCTGGTTTACTAGATGTAGCTTTTATTTTGGATCCACCCTTATGAGTTTAGACCTAGTCATGTCGCCTAACTATGGTACTTCTGACTGATTTTTGCTTGAAGGCTAGCTCTTCTTGTCACTAGTCTTCCCTCGCCATTCAGACAAGCCTTACTCCGACTTGAGATGTACTTGTAATTTAGATTCCCAAGTAAAGTATCAGAGTCTCATGCAGTTTAACAGCATATCGTGTACACAGTCTCATGCAGTTTAACAGCATATCGTGTACACAGTCTCATGCAGTTTAACAGCATATCGTGTACACAGTCTCCTGCAGTTTAACAGCATATCGTGTACACAGTCCCATGCAGTTTAACAGCATATCGTGTACACAGACTCATGCAGTTTAACAGCATATCGTGTACACAGTCTCATGCAGTTTAACAGCATATCGTGTACACAGTCCCATGCAGTTTAACAGCATATCGTGTACACAGTCCCATGCAGTTTAACAGCATATCGTGTACACAGTCTCATGCAGTTTAACAGCATATCGTGTACACAATCTCATGCAGTTTAACAGCATATCGTGTACACAATCCCATGCAGTTTAACAGCATATCGTGTACACATCGATAGTTTCTTCTGTTCTTTTAAAAGGGAAGGAGAACCAAGCTGGTCTTCAATCCTGGAATATTCACGGCACTTCGTCACTAGTGCAAAGTGTTATGTGCTTTGCTATGGGTGATCTCAGATATAACATTAATTGTATTCCCCGCCCGCTTAAAAGAGAGCACAGGCATCTTTTCGACTTTTCGAGTAGAGAACGAGATCGGGGAAATATATTGAAGACTTAAATCCTGGGCGTCCACATACGATTTTTCAGGAGGATTCGGGGAGGGAGGGGGTTGAGAGGGTTGGGGTTGAAAAACAAATATTTAGTTTGTAGTTTCTCCTTCTTCACATATCAACTTCCAACACTTGATCTCTTGAACACCCTGTATAATAAATTATCAAATAAACTGGCTATGAGTCACTTTAAAAAATTTTGTCAGCCCTTTATATCGGTTTAGAAGGACGAATGGTTAAATCTTACAGACAATCGCAATGTTTTATTTTGAAAAAGCAATTTTCCAAGGGAGGGGGAGTGGAGGTGGAAAGCACTTGCCCCATCGTGCCCTTATCGTATAAACGCCCCTGAATCAAATAGTTGCCATGTCAGTAGACTGATCAACAGGGGTTGACAAGATTTTTTTCTTTGAAACAGATCAATGAAACTGCCAATCAGAGAAACGGATTTTGGAGCCAAATTTGGTTAACCGTTTCAAGGATAATGATTGGCTCCCGTCATCCCATTTCATCCAATCTTCAGCAAGGAGTAGACTAATTGGATTCTAAATTGCTTGAGACGTCTGGTGTGAAAGTTCAAGCCGAGAAAGCGATTGTGATACTGTCTGAAATGTTGGGTGATGTTCATACGTGTCTCAACCTTGTAATCTGGTGTCCCGGGGAGTGATTAAGTGAAAAATTTGTTTGATTTTTCTGAAGAAATTTGATGTAAATGAAACTTTGAGCTCGACAATTGAGAGGGGTGGGGTTGTGATTAATAAGGGAAGATGTTCAAATCGTTGTTCCCCCAAATAGCACAGAAGTTTTTAAAAAAAGTGAATAACCCTTTTTCATACCCCGAGGTATATTGGATAATACTGTGTTAGGCCACAGCCAACTCTAGATAAGTTTATAGATGGCTCTGGTTAGGGGCCTACATTATTCTTGACCGTCAGCACAAGATGGATAATGTGGTCAACACCACGCCGACCATATTTACTTCTCAGTGTTTTTCTTGGTACTATACGGGGTCTCTGTAGCGTAGAGGTTAGGTGCTCGCCTCTCGATCCAAAGGTACTCGTTTCGCTCATTCGTGAAGCAATCGTTATATTATTCCAGAGATCCCTGATCTCAGTGTAGTTGCCAGATCGAGTTCCTAGTCCTATCGGAGACGGACGATAAAACGTAAGTCCCGTGTTTCATTTGAGCACGTAAAAGAACCCTTGACAGTTCTAAATCGAGAAGAGCAGACTGGAAAGCCGTTGACCAGGCACAATTCATTAAAAAGCGTTTTAAAATAAAATTCCTAGAATATATCTTCACCCTCTTCAAAATTACATTGGAAACCCTCACCGGTGCTACGGAGTTCGTGCACTGTAGCTGAGATCTTAATGTATAAGAAAGGGATCGGAGCACACATAGTTACTAGCCGAAGTGCAATGATGATGGTCCTATAAATCAATCAATCAATTCCTAGTACCTACTTGAGGCTGGGTCGATCTGAGAGCCGATACGATAGGAAAAATATTCCAGACCCATTGTGGATTTGAACCCGGACCTCTAGCCTAAGAAGCGAGTTCACTAACAACTACGCTACAGCTGTTCTCAAAGAGGACAGAAGAGTAAATGAATGTTGGAGTGAAAGAAGAAAAGAAAGACATGGATAGACATGGAATTTATTCATATGTAAATTACTTCATTTGTACGCCCGTGTGGTGTCGGGGCCCGCTGGGGAACAAAGAATAGTACCACTGCGACCTACAAGGTATGTCATAAGAAGTTACTGAAGTAGAGGCCTAGTGAAGCTACCCTAGTAAATAAAAAGCGTCGCAGAAATCGAATTGCTGGCCTACTTGTAGGCGCATAACTGGCACAACCCTTAATCGCTCTTAGGCTCAGATCACATACAAATCACGCGGAGTGATTAACAAGAATGTGAAGAAGAATTAAAACAGAAGAATGTGAATAAGAAAGAGAAGAAACACAAGAAGAAGATTTGGATATTTAAAAAGACAAACAATGAGAGGAACAATGAGAAAAACAATGAGAAAAACAATGAGGGGAACAATGAGAGGAACAATGAGACAAACAATGAGAAAAACAATGAGAAAAACAATGAGAAAAACAATGAGAAAAACAATGAGAAAAACAATGAGAAAAACAATGAGAAAAACAATGAGAAAAACAATGAGAGGAACAATGAGAGGAACGAGAAAAACAATGAGAGGAACAATGAGACAAACAATGAGAAAAACAATGAGAAAAACAATGAGAAAAACAATGAGAGGAACAATGAGAGGAACAATGAGAAAACAATGAAAAAAACAATGAGAAAAACAATGAGAAAAACAATGAGAAAAACAATGAGAAAAACAATGAGAGGAACAATGAGAGGAACGAGAAAAACAATGAGAGGAACAATGAGACAAACAATGAGAAAAACAATGAGAAAAACAATGAGAAAAACAATGAGAGGAACAATGAGAGGAACAATGAGAAAACAATGAAAAAAACAATGAGAAAAACAATGAGAAAAACAATGAGAGGAACAATGAGAGGAACGAGAAAAACAATGAGAAAAACAATGAGAAAAACAATGAGAAAAATAATGAGAGGAACAATGAGAAAAACAATGAGAAAAACAATGAGAAAAACAATGAGAAAAACAATGAGAGGAACAATGAGAGGAACAATGAGAGGAACAATGAGAAAAACAATGAGAAAAACAATGAGAGGAACAATGAGAGGAACAATGAGAAAACAATGAGAAAAACAATGAGAAAAACAATGAGGGGAACAATGAGAGGAACAATGAGACAAACAATGAGAAAAACAATGAGAGGAACGATTAGAGGAACAATAAGAAAAACAATGAGAAAAACAATGAGAAAAACAATGAGAAAAATAATGAGAGGAACAATGAGAAAAACAATGAGAAAAACAATGAGAAAAACAATGAGAAAAACAATGAGAAAAACAATGAGAAAAACAATGAGAAAAACAATGAAAGGAACAATGAGAAAAACAATGAGAGGAACAATGAGAAAAACAAGGAGAAAAACAATGATAAAAACAATGAGAAAAGGATAGGGAGAAACAATGTTCCTGTTCTTATCCATAGATCTATGTATACTTCTCTATTCTACCATCTTCAGAGCCACAGTAGCGTAGTTGTTGGTCAGCTCGCTTCTTAGGTTAGTCGTCCGGGTTCAATTCCACATTGAGAGTTGAATATTTGTCCAACCGTAAGGGCTCTCAGGTCGACCCAGCCTCAATTAGGTACCAGGAAAAGCACTTGGAAGTAAAGACAGCAGGCATGATGTTGACAACATCACCCATCGTGTGCCGACGGTCAATGAAAAATATGGGCCTAACATCGTATCACCCAATATACTTCGAGGTATAAAAAGGTTTCTTTTTCTTCTTTCTATACCATCTCAGTTTCTCTCTCTCTCTCTCGCTCTCTCTCGCTCTCTCTCGAGATCACCTAAAAGACCAATGTACCAGATCTCTCCATAAATTCATTCATGTGGAAATCTGATTCATGCAGCCTTAGTATGAGTGGGTTTCGTTACGTCTTGTAGCTCTGGTGCTTATCCTTCGACGATGTGTCCGGATTCAGCCAGCGTTTACTGGGTTCGCTCTCCGTTAGCCTTTGGCTGTCCCCAGCCGTACTGCAAGGCAGCAGGTTGACTTCTACACATTTAGGACACGTGCATCCGATTTCATTCAAACCTCCTTAGTCGCCTCTTACGACACGTGTTGCAGGTAACAGTGGTTCTATTCTTTACACCCCAAATTTGGGTCTCGGTAACCACTCGGGCGCCATCTCAGTCTGAGAATACGCAGAAAACATTTGGTGACAAAGAACATCAAAATAGCCAAAAGATGTATATCATCTGCTGAGTTCAAATCGTCAGTACAGCTGCATATGTTCATCATATATTTGTAGTCCTTTCCTTTGTGATTTACTTCATCAGCCATTCAATGGCTGATGTAGTAGTAGTAGTAGTAATAATGGTCGTAATATTAGTAGTAGATATAGTGGTAAGAGTAGTAGTAGTAGTAATATGGGTAGTAGTAGTTGTAGTAACAGAAGTAGAAGTTGCGGTAATAGTACTAGTACTAGCAGCATCAGTACTAATATTAGTAGTAGTAGTAGTAGTAACAGTGGTAGAAGTAGTAGCAATAGTAGTAGTAGTAGTAGTTAGTTAGTTTATTCCTTTCGAGCCAAAGGCGGCACATAGGGCAGAGGTTTTAGATCTCCATGTGATACGGTTCTTTGCTAGCAGTTGGAGATCTTGTATGGTTTTACATCCCAATAGTTTACTTTCTTGTTGGATGGTTCTTCGAAGAGTGGTCTTTGGTCTTCCACGTTTTCTTTTCCCAACTGGTGACCACATAAGGACTTGTTGATTTAGTCTCTTTTCGTCTGATCTAAGAACATGACCTAAATACTTCCACCTTCGTTTCCTTATAATATTTGATACGGGTTGTTGGTGTGTTCTACCTCTCACTGTGTTGTTAGAAACGAAATCACTCTATTTTACTTTTAATAATTCTCAAAGCTGTCCAGTTTCTTATCAATTTTCTTTGTTGATTTCAACTTTCACAACCGTAGGCCAGTACAGGAATCACACGTGACCTAAATAATTTAACTTTTGTGCATATACTAAGGTCTTGAGATTGCCAGATATTCGTTAATTTAGTGAAGGCACTAGCTGCTATAGCAATACGAGAGTTTATTTCTTTCATCGTGTCTCCGTTGTTTGACACTTTACTACCCAAATATGTAAAATGTTCAACTTTCTCCAGTGTTTGGCCATTTATTACGATGTTGTCTGTCGAGTTTGTGAGGTCCATAATTTTGGTCTTGGCAGAATTAATCTGGAGACCAACCTGTTCTGCAAGTGTGCAAAGATTGCTAGTTAGTTTGTGGGTTGCTTGTGTGGTTGAATTCAATATGGCCACGTCATCGGCAAAGTCAAGATCAAATAGTCTGCTGTTATTAAGCCATTTGATGCCTATAGTAGTAGTAGCAGTCGTATAAATAGTTGTAGTAGTAGATGTAGTAGAAGTAGTAGTAGCAGTAAAGGTAGTAATAGTAGTATCACTAGTAGTAGCAATAGTACTATCAGTAGTAGTAATGGTAGTAATAGTAATAGTAGTAGTAGTAGATCAGTAGTAGATCAGTAGTAGTAACAATAGTGGTAGTAATAGTAGAGCAGAGTAGTAGCAGTAGTAGTAGTGGTAGTAATAGTAGTAGTAGTAGCAGTAGTGGTAGTAATAGTAATAGTAATAGTAGCAGTAGTAGTAGCAGTAGTAGTAGTAATAGTAGTAGTAGTAGTAGTAGTAGCAGAAGTAGTAGTATCAGTAGTAGTAGCAGTACTAGTAGCAGTAGTAGAAGCAGTACTAGTAGCAGTAGTAGAAGCAGTAGTAGTAGAAGCAGTACTAACAAAGTGATAGCTGTGACAATGTGTGTCACTGATTTGTTCAATTTAGATCAAACAATTAAAGATACAACTTTTAGGTTACTAGGTCGACCACGTATAGCTATTGTTGGCAACGTACAACAGATAGAAAGGAGAAGAAAATGAAAGAACAATAACATGCCATTGTTGCGAAACGATTGCAACATAAATTATAGACAACGATGTAGGTTAGAGTACAACATTGCGATGCGTTCAAGGTTACTGTGCAGCCCAATTGCCAATTGGTATTTTATAGTAAACATGAAATATATTATATATACAAATGAATATTATACTTAATCTGCATTTATCCAACATATATATATATTTATGGTAGTGAGAGAGCGGACAGACTTGCATCAACAGCATTGATTGTTGGGGAGTTGAAGATGGATAAGTGGGATATTCTTCGGTCTCTTCGCGACTGTCTGTTGAATGAATACACTAAAATAGATGTTGAATTGATCCAGCGATTCAGAGTTACCCGTTGTACAAATAGAACTGGATGCCTGAGGGACAGAGTTAGTTTAATCAGCGAGCCACGGGAACCATCAGTATTCTTCGATATCTGTTGGGGAGACTGAGCACATATGTGTCTGCCCGGAGTGCAATAATGTCAATTTATTAACCAATAACAATAACCAATATTTATTAATATTATACAAAGATGAAATTGATACGTGTTCAACAAAACGAGTCTGTGACAGGAAACGTTATATCTTAGCATGGTGTGATATTGTGTTCTAGTTTGGAAGTATTCTCATTTAAAAAATATAACAGGCTTCGGTTAAAATACCTGGCCAACTTACTATAAGAGGTTCCAAGGTTACTATAGGACATGGGTTTTCAAACTGGTGTATGCGACGTACCGCGACATCGAAGATTAACAGCTACAAATGCAACACATCTTGCACGGGATAGAAAACCAAATCTCCCCAAGCCCCTTCACGGCACATGTGGATAAAACAAATGAAAAGAACTCATGCCCCAACCTGTAAGGACTTTGAGGATCCAGGATGCAAAATGTTATACGTGAGATGAAGAGCTCAGCGACTGAGGTCAAAGTTTGTAGTCCGACGTCAGCTGAATGTACCAGGGAATGTACGCAAGGTAGATCAAATCAAATTTTATGTAGCGAGACGGTTAAGTGAGTGAAGGTATATACAAATAGCATTCAAAATGCACACACACATTTGAGGAAGATCGAGGTCCCGATTATTACTTATTCAGCCTGTTTGCTATCTTTTCTCAGAAATATATATATATATATATATATGAACTGGTGGCTCGTCATTAAAGGTCAGTGAGGCCGGGTCGCACCAAAAATAACGTGTAACGTGTATTTATTATTTTATAAATCATTTGTTCATAATTATTACTTTTAGCTTTGAAAGTTGAATATACAACGCTAAAATATCAAATACAGTCTTCTTCTTTGCGTTCGTTCTTTACAACCAATTTTAATCACTCTGTATGATATGTTTGATGTTTGCCAAGAACATGTATACGTTGCACATTGGTTTGGTAGGCCTCTAAACGTATAGACTTCTACAAGTTTAGGACACGTGCATCCGATTTGAACCAAACATCCTTAGCCGACTCTTACGACATGCATGGCAGGTAACAGTGGTTCTATACTTTACACCCCAAATTTGGGCCCCGGTAACCACTGGGGCGAAATACAGTCTAAAATTCAGCGTCTTTCCTCCCTAGTTAGTATACTTCACGCATTTTTTTCCCGATCAAGAAGCAGCTGAAAGCTCTTCGACTCGGTGCCATGGACATCGTAACCCTTCGATTCGGTGCCACGAACACCGTACATCTGGAGAACCTGTGGCTTTTCTGCCAGCCCGCGTAATTAAACCCGCATTCACAGAAGGATTGTCACTCGTCGTCCAACGCGCTACAAACACATTGGGCAGGCGGGACTTCCCGCATTTCTGGCGCACTATTTTTTTAGGACCAGTAGAAATGTGATTTATTTAGACCGTCTGTTAACATAGCAATTTCTAACTCTTTCTCGACCGGTTATTTAGCACAGACAAATATGGGATTTTCATCCCTTCAGTAGAGAAATTCTTGCGCGGTCAAGTCAGTGCACAGTTAAACAGTGTTTTTGAGCTAAAAATTAGTCCGGGTGCGTAAATACCGAATGGTGTATAAAAATAATAGAAAAATGAACTAACCATCATAGAATAGTTGAAGGTAATCGCCCCTTCCATCCATATGAACATGTTTAAGACAATGTACGTTTAGACAAGCTGATGAGTTATATGCTAAGTCATTCAGGTAAAGGGGGGATAACTTACCATAATAGATAAATAATAGTAAATACTCAAATAACCCAGAATCACGATTTTTCATAAAGTTGATATCAGGCCCGATCAACAAAAATGATCACGTGCCGTTACTGTATCTATATACAAACATATGTGTGTAATAATAGTAATAATAATTGTAACATCAGCCAGCTCTATTTAATTTTGTATTCCTTCTGGGCAGACCCATAGGTGCTCATTCTCCATCAACAGTTATCGAAGAGTATGTATACTGATGGTTCCCGTGGCTCGCTGATTAAACACACCTCTCACTCTGCCCCTCAGGCATACAGTTATACTTGTACAACGGGTAAATCCAAACTGCCTAAATCGCTGGATCGATTCAACATCTATTTTAGTGTCCTCATCCAACATACAGTCGCGAAGAGACTTAAGAACATCCCCCTTATCCATCTTCAACTCCCCAACAATCGATACTATTGATGCAAGTATGTTCGCTCTCTCATTACCGCTAACACCCGCATGTCCAGGACAGCTTATCCACGTAAGCCGCCGGAGGTTAGAAACTTATATAAACGACATCTACTCATACCGAAACCTGTCCTTCTGGATCTTGTGAAGCATCGACTGAGAGTCAGATGCAACAACGGCCCCAGTAAATGAAGTCCATGAGAGCCAATGGAGGGCAGCAGTAACGGCCTCAACCTCCATCCTCGTACTAGACTTTGTTGTATTCTCTGTATTCTTATCTTCTTTAACTGTGCTATATTCCTAAATTTACCTGTTTCCGCATTCTTCCTTTGCTGCATTTCTCATGTTACCGAACATGCATACCTCATATTTACCGTCGTGCATACCTTATTTTACCAGTCATGCATACCTCCTTTTACCTTGACATTTTCCTTGAATTACCTGCGATTCATCCCCAAATTACCCCGGATACCTACTCTTACCTTTACTACATTCCTTATTTTACCTGTGCTTTGTACCTCATTTTCATGTTCTTCATTTCTACTCTCCCTACTTTTGCATACCTGCACAACAATTTACCTATGCTACAATCACCTATTTTACCTGTGCTACAGTTGTCATTCTACCTGTGATACATTCCTAATAATTCTCAATTTAAATCTCTCACAACAAACAGACAAGCCTTGGCCCGTAAGCGTGTCATACAATAGCAGCGTCAGCCTCCAGAAGTCATTTCAATTGGCTTTTCTAATATCTTTTTAACCTGTTTATTAACCTGTTCTGCGTTAGCGAAGGTAAATAATGCCATGAATAACACTGTTTTTACAGACTCTCATTTATCTGGTGGAGATTGTAACATTTATAGAGTTTAAAGCAGAAGGGCTGACTTCGTTCCACCTGGTTTTACCCCATGTGACTCGGTTCTTCTCCGCAGAAATGGCACGCCACCCGCCGAGAGTATTGTACAAAGCATTAACTACGTAGCTCCGGCAAAAATCCAAGGAAACTCTGGAAGAAATGCACATGTGAACAGAACGGTCAGAGTTCGAACACGCGACCTTCGAAATGCAAGGCGAGGATGCAACAACTTAATCACAGATGCTTATCAGCGTTAGGGAAGGTAAATAATACCATGAATAACTCTGTTGTTATTGACTGTCATTTAACTTTTGGAGAAGGCAACGTTGTTTGAAGTTTGAGGTAGGGCGGGGAGGGAGGAGGAGGAGGGGGTGATGCACGGTAGATACTAGTTTTCAGAAAGAAAAACAACCAAATTACCAAACACAAGATTTCTAGTACAAATCAAATTACCAAACACAAGATTTCTAGTACAAATCAAATTACCAAACACAAGATTTCTAGTACAAATCAAATTACCAAACACAAGATTTCTAGTACAAATCAAATTACCAAACACAAGATTTCTAGTACAAATCAAATTACCAAACACAAGATTTCTAGTACAAATCAAATTACCAAACACAAGATTTCTAGTACAAATCAAATTACCAAACACAAGATTTCTAGTACAAATCAAATTACCAAACACAAGATTTCTAGTACAAATCAAATTACCAAACACAAGATT
Organism: Arion vulgaris; assembly: GCA_020796225.1. Taxonomy (NCBI): domain Eukaryota; kingdom Metazoa; phylum Mollusca; class Gastropoda; order Stylommatophora; family Arionidae; genus Arion; species Arion vulgaris. The sequence continues at coordinate 37,786,207 of CM036754.1, forward strand.
TCTAGTACAAATCAAATTACCAAACACAAGATTTCTAGTACAAATCAAATTACCAAACACAAGATTTCTAGTACAAATCAAATTACCAAACACAAGATTTCTAGTACAAATCAAATTACCAAACACAAGATTTCTAGTACAAATCCTCATTTCTTTTTTTTTCCGATCCAGAAGCACTTGAGCTGAAAGCTCTTCGGCTCGGTGTCATGGACATCGTAACCCTTCGGTTCGGTGCCACGAACACCGTAAATCTGGGGAACCTGTGGCTTTTCTGCCAGTCCGCGGAGTTGAACCCGCACTCACAGAGGACTTGTCACCCGTAGTCCAACGCGCTACGAACACGCCGGGCAGGCGGGCAATCCTCATTTCTTACGGCCTAGCCCTACAATAGAAGAGATTTTTTTTCATAAGAACACAACCTGCAAGTACTTTAAATAAAGAGCTTTACTGAGGACTGTCTTTCGTAAACGCTTCGTCTGAAGTGCGCAGTAGATACTAGTTTTCATGGAAAAAGATTACCAAACACAGGATTCGAACCAAAAACTTTTTTTATTTCGACAACTATTGCCTAGCCCGACAATACAAGCGTTGTTTAAAAACACAACCAGCTAGCACTTCAAATACAGAACTTTACTGAGGAGTGTCTTTCGTAAATGCTTCATTTGTGGAACACAGAATAATCAGGTTAGATTCGATTGAACAGTGTTTTCACAAACACTTGCGATAAGTTTATTGTATTTGTATATTTGAGATGAAACATCAGCCTACATACACGCATGTGTACACATATAGCATATATGTATAACAAACTCTCATCTTGTACAGACAGTAACTTAACTTGTAGAGATGGCAACGTTTAAAGGATCTTCTTCTCCTGCGTTCTCACTAGATTGGGATTTCGGATTCTCTAATAAAGGCAGCCGTCTGTCATACATTGTCAGCCACGCTATACAGTTTGTCTTGTATGCTGGTGTAAGTGGGCCACTCTTTCTTCTCAGGTCTGCATACTGGGGGGTAGTTCTGTAGGAAATGCTTTGTTATCATACTCGACAAGCCACAGAAGCACAGGTCGTTGGTGTCTATCTTGAATTTAGTGTAAGGGTGGTGTCTCATTCTATTGTGACCCTTCCGGAGGCGAAGTATGACTGTCTGGTCCCTTCTGGAAAGTTGGTAATATCCATCATCCTTGGTGTGTTTTGGGTGTTCTTTCTTCCACTTAGTTTTGTAGTGCCCTCTGGTGACGGTTTTTGCCTCTTCATAACTGACCAGGTCGTCATCTTGGGGCATTCCTGTTCCCTCTTTAGCCAGTCTGTCAGCATCTTCATTTCCTTTGAGCTTGCAGTCTATGTTTAAGGGATCTAAAACTGAAGGATTGACTTCATTGCACAGAGTTCTTTCCCATATGGCTTGACCACTCTCTGCAGAAATGAAACGCCACATGCCGAGAATATTGCACAAATCCCGAACTCTGTAGCTCTTGTGAGTTTGTATGTGTATGCGTGCGTGTTTCTGTTTCTTAACATGCGTGAGTAGTTTTTTTAAAATTGATTGATAGATTGATTGGTTGACTGATTTATTGATATGACCATCATCATTACACTTCAGTGAGTAGTACGGCACGGCACCTTATAATGATGATGGATACACAGTTCAGGTCACATCTTGAAGTTATTCAGCAAGAAGAGCACTCTAACCGTGGTTAAGTCAGTTTTCCGTTTCGCTTGACATAATCTTATCTTTTATTAGATTCTGTTCTGGGCGGTGCACAGCCAAAATTTCAAACCGTTTTAAAATACTTTGTTTTCTGAAGTGATAATTGTTACAATATTGTATAATCATATCAAGTATGATTCAGAAAGTACTTTAGTTTCATAGTTAATAACAGCGTGAGAAATATATATATCTATTTTCTCAGAACACTTAAGGAATCTTACAACGGCGTATATTGAGATGAAAATCGTGAATCTTACAACGGCGTATACTGAGATGAAAATCGTGAATCTTACAACGGCGTATACTGAGATGAAAATCTTGAATCTTACAACGGCGTATACTGAGATGAAAATCGTGAATCTTACAACGGCGTATACTGCATGAAAATCGTGACGTATCCTTCACAGGACGTCACCATTAACCACAGTTCAAGAGTCGTTGATTTTCTAGGCACCACTTATACTTTCAGTAGTTTGCCATTGCTTTATTAACGGTGTGGTCTATTTTTACCGTTCGTAAAAATCCACGGGACAAATTTACATCCAAATTGTCAACCGCGGAGTTTGAACTAGGTACAGTTTTGTTGGATCGAGCTCACAACCACTTAAGCTATGGACGCCCAATAACCATAAGACTGTCGTAAGAACTATAATAGCAGAATCAAAAATGTAAACATAATAAGTAAGAAAAAAAGATATTTTCGTGAAAACGTTGATTTAGTTTTTTGTCTTTGTAAACATATTCTGTGAGCGTCTGTAGCTTAAGCGGTAGTGAGCTGGATCCCAACCCAAGCGTGCCTGGTTCAAACTCCGCGGCGAGCAAGTTTGGAAGCAAATTAGTTCCTTGGATTTTACGAACTGTAAAAATAGACCTCACCTTTCAGAAAGCAATGATAACCTACTGAACGTATAAGTGGTGCCTAGAAAATCAACGACTCGTTTACTGTTGCTGATGGCTACGTCCTGTAAAGGATATGTCACGATTTTCAATTTCAAACATATTCTGCGTCTTTATTTCTTTCTGCATTTTCTTTCATTATATTTTGTCTCACAGTGTCAGGATATGACGAGCTTTCTAGAACGGGCTTTTGTGTGTGTTTCATAAACAGTGCTTTTCGTTGACTCTGTTATCTCTGAGGTCCACCTCTTACGTGGACGACCTTTTGGTTTGTGTCTACTGTATCCAAGTAACATAGTTCTTTGAGGTGCACTGTCTGTTGGTAATCTTCTTTTGTGGCCTAATTTTGATATATTAAATGGAATATTTGATTGTTACTATGACAACGGTGATAAATTATTATTGAACTTGGTTATATGTTTGATGTACTTTTCCAGATATACGAACAAGGATTCAAGGCTTCTTGTTTGCAAGGCAAGCAAATGAATCAACTTAAATTTCTTTTTCATTTTTCTTAATTATGTGTTGTGTCATGTCTCAGGTGTATGAGGAGATAATGAGGCGGAGGCGTGTTCTTGGGGTGTGGAGGTAAGTCATGTCTCAGGTGTATGAGGAGATAATGAGGCAGAGGCGTGTTCTTGGGGTGTGGAGGTAAGGGTCGCACGTTGAAAAATTGGAATACTCTTCCCATCATTATAGTTAAATCCCCATATATTTGGGGAAAGTGTTATAGAAGTAGAAGACAAGACAAGAAAAAGAATGTTCTCCTCAAGAGAGACAGAGAACTGATGTTTGACCCATAGCTGGGGGATGGGTTGGTTGCAGTCAGAGCATTTACAACTCTCAGGTGGGTTTTGCGTTGTCCTCTTATGGGGTCCTATTCTTCTCTTTCCCCCCTCCGGGTTTTTGGTCGGACTTTTTGCCTTCAATTTGTCCATCTTAGCTAGCTCTACCAGGAGTTAGACTCCCGCCGACATAGCCTGGTGGAGCATCAAGACACAAAAACCCACCAACCACGATAATGCAGGCTAATATGAAAGTAAATCAGAGTAATATAGCTTTCAATATTTTTCTGTAGAAAACCGAGTCTCTGTGGTCTCCAAATATGTTGCTGTTTATTTAATCATTGTTCATGACGTGTTCCAATGTGCGATTATTTGACGATATGTCTCTTGTCTATTCCCAGGTGGAGGATGAAATTGGCTGTCCACTTTTGCCGTTAGCGTAGAAATGGGAGCTTTAATTGTGAAGATTAATATGGACACTATGTGTCACTGTTTAATTGTGAAGATTAATATGGACGCTATGTGTCACTGTTTAATTGTGAAGATTAATATGGACGCTATGTGTCACTGTTTAATTGTGAAGATTAATATGGACGCTATGTGTCACTGTTTAATTGTGAAGATTAATATGGACGCTATGTGTCACTGTTTAATTGTGAAGATTAATATGGACACTACGTGTCACTGTTTAATTGTGAAGATTAATATGGACGCTATGTGTCCCTGTTTAATTGTGAAGTTTAATATGGACACTATGTGTCACTGTTTAATTGTGAAGTTTAATATGGACGCTACGTGTCACTGTTTAATTGTGAAGTTTAATATGGACACTACGTGTCACTGTTTAATTGTGAAGTTTAATATGGACGCTATGTGTCACTGTTTAATTGTGAAGATTAATATGGACGCTACGTGTCACTGTTTAATTGTATTTTATTTCCTATATCTTTTTGGAAACTTTTTAGATTGAGAACGAAAATAATTCCCCAATGAATAACTAGTTAACATTCCAAGCACACTATAGGTGCTCAGTCGAATTCATCCAGTTAACATTGGTCGTCGTGTATTGTTAGTATTAGAAACAAAGTACCCTCCAGGTTTCGCTGGCAACGGTTTCGAATTCAGACAGTTGGATACTGGGCGGTTACATACTAAAACGCTAAGTAAGATGGGTTACTTAAGGAAATAGATAAACTAATTAATTTACTGTCTATAGAATCTGGACTAGTGTAGATCTAAACTATACGGCTGCCAAGCTGACCTATTTCATTTAGAGGTGTTTGTCATCACGAAAGATATGTCTTCTCAGACTTGAGACTCTCTAAAAAGGATACGTCGTGAACCGTTGTTCTTACTGTTTAATAAGATCAGGCTCGGATAAGATAAGTTTGGGACTCTCTTGGGTGTAGAGGTAAGGTGCTCGCCTATCGTGCCGAAGGTACCAGGTCCGCTCCCTCGTGGAGCCATTGGGATATTTTTCCAAAGATCCTTGATCTCAGTGTAGGTGAGATCGAGGCCCTAGTCATATCGGAGAGGCACGATAAAACGTAGGTCCCGTGCTCAATTACTCAAGTATTCAAGAACTAAAAGAACCATTGGCAGATCAAAATTGAGAAGAGCAGGCTGGAAAGTGGATGAAAATTCATTAACATACGGGATCAATAGTTTATCATCCGTCTCCGATAGGACTAGGAACTCGATCTCACCTATGCTGAGATCATAGGTCTCTGGAAAAATAGCTCTACGAGGGAGCGAACCTACACTGTGAAGAGGGGTCTCTTGAAAGATATCCCAATGGCTCGACCAGGGAGCGAACAGAGTACCTTTGGAACGAAAGGGGAGCACCTAGCCTCTACAATGGGAGAAAAAAGGGGAGCCTCTACACCACAGAAACCACGTTTAATACTTAGTAATACGTTGTCTTCTCGGAAACGACGAGATGTCAACAGCCAATCACATGTTTGTGCTAAATATAGCCTGGGTTGTCAAAAGTCTGTGACTTGTTTTGCTTTATGGTTGTAGCATCCTCTCCACAAGATGGACAACCGCCACAGAGATAATCAGATTTTATGACAATGGGTATATATTACAAGTCACCAATCGTGATGTAGAATTCTGTCACGCCCATTCTACGTTTGACTGAAGTTGTCCAGGGTAAGTCTTTGTTGAAAATATCGTGTCCTGGAATGAAATGAGAGTGGGGAGATGAGAGGGAAGGGTGCTAACATGAACGAAGATACAAGACTACCCCTACGTCCCACTCCTTGTGTTTCACAATGTCATCCAATCCAAGAACTCGATATTACACTTGCAACTTTTGCTAAAACAACAGGATTTTTAAAATAGAAATTCCGCGCTTAATGTGAGATTCACGAGAATCGTTCTTGAACTTCTTACCACCGGTGCAGTGTTAATTTTTCATACTGGTTTATTTTTCTTCTTCACGACGAAATCGTTCAAGGAACCCAGTTTTTAAAATGAGCAACTGCGTTCGGTAAAAACTCAAATAATACAATTCAACTGTAATTTAATTTGCGTTTTTATACGTTTCTGTGCGTTGTTTTTGTTCACACAAAGTCTGTGTGACTGTTATTTTATAATGAAGCGATGTCCATGAGTTTTATTTCAGAAAGGATTGTCGTATATTTACACCGTGAGTAGACTAGTTTCTTGAATGTTCTTCTTACAATATATGATATGAACTGTTAGTATGTTCTATGTTATATTTTAGAGTTGTTTATATGTGTGTGTTGTTTATGTGTGTGTGTGTTGTTTATGTGTGTGTTGTTTATATGTGTGTTGTTTATGTGTGTGTGTTGTTTATGTGTGTGTTGTTTATGAGTGTGTTGTTTATGTGTGTTGTTTATGTGTGTTGTTTATGTGTGTGTTGTTTATGTGTGTGTTGTTTATATGTGTGTGTTGTTTATGTGTGTTGTTTATGTGTGTGTTGTTTATGTGTGTGTTGTTTATGTGTGTGTTGTTTATATGTGTTGTTTATGTGTGTGTTGTTTATGTGTGTGTAGTTTATATGTGTTGTTTATGTGTGTGTTGTTTATGTGTGTGTTGTTTATGTGTGTGTTGTATGGGAGTGTTGTATGTGAGTGTTGTATGGGAGTGTTGTATGTGAGTGTTGTATGTGAGTGTTGTATGTGATTGTTGTCTATGTGTGTCGTCTGTGATTGTTGTATGTGAGTGTTGTATGGGACTGTTGTATGGGAGTGTTGTATGGAAGTGTTGTATGGGAGTGTTGTATGTGAGTGTTGTCTCTGTGTGTCGTCTGTGAGTGCTGTATGGGAGTGTTGTATGTGAGTGTTGTATGTGAGTGTTGTCTATGTGTGTCGTCTGTGAGTGCTGTATGGGAGTGTTGTATGTGAGTGTTGTATGTGAGTGTTGTCTATGTGTGTCGTCTGTGAGTGCTGTATGGGAGTGTTGTATGTGAGTGTTGTATGTGAGTGTCGTCTGTGAGTGCTGTATGGGAGTGTTGTATGTGAGTGTCGTCTGTGAGTGTTGTCTATGCTTGTTACAAGAAAATGTTGTTTAATAATTTTGTATAAGGGTATTACATTAGTAATACACTTGTAGTATATGTGATTGTTGCTCATGAGAGTTGTATGAGTGTTGCTCATGAGTGTGAGAATACTTATTAGAGTGTCACGTGAGAGTGTTGTATGAGAATGTTGTTATATGTGTTTCATTAGAGCAGTGTGTGAAAGTGTTGTATGAGAGTACTATATAACAGTGCTGTTAATGAAAAGTACATGAGAAAGTAGTACAACTGTGCTGCTTGAGTCTGTTATTAGAGTGTTGTTCGACAGTGCTATGGTATGGTATGCCCAATTGACAATTTACTGTGACAACCTCTTAGTTTTCCTTTTTCTCTTGTCTTTCAGCTCTTACATAAGCCTCTTGTCAAAAGACTGCGTCTTTGCGTAATGTTACTTTCCACACAACTCTGTCACAGTGCTATTGGAGTGTGTTATTAGAGTGTAGTTCAACAGTGCTCTTAGAGCGTTATTAGAGTATAGTTCGACGGTGTTATTAGAGTGTGTTATTAGAGTATAGTTCGACGGTGCTATTAGAGTGTAGTTCAACAGTGCTCTTATAGTGTTGTTAGAGTGTAGTTCGACGGTGCTATTAGAGTGTGTTATCAGAGTATAGTTCGATGGTGCTATTAGAGTGTGTTATTAGAGTATAGTTCGACGGTGCTATTAGAGTGTGTTATTAGAGTGTAGTTCGACGGTGCTATTGGAGTGTGTTATTAGAGTGTAGCTCGACGGTGTTATTAGAGTGTAGTTCTGTGGTGTTATTAGAGTGTAGTTCGACGGTGTTATTAGAGTGTGTTATTAGCGTGTAGTTCGACGGTACTATTGGAGTGTGTTATTAGAGTGTAGTTCGACGGTGCTATTGGAGTGTGTTATTAGAGTGTAGCTCGACTGTGTTATTAGAGTGTAGTTCGACGGTACTATTGGAGTGTGTTATTAGAGTGTAGCTCGACGGTGTTATTAGAGTGTGTTATTAGAGTGTAGTTCGACGGTACTATTGGAGTGTGTTATTAGAGTGTAGTTCGACGGTGCTATTGGAGTGTGTTATTAGAGTGTAGCTCGACGGTGTTATTAGAGTGTAGTTCTGTGGTGTTATTAGAGTGTAGTTCGATGGTGCTATTGGAGTGTGTTATTAGAGTGTAGCTCGACTGTGTTATTAGAGTGTAGTTCGACGGTACTATTGGAGTGTGTTATTAGAGTGTAGTTCGACGGTGCTTTGGGTGTGTTATTAGAGTGTGCTCGACGGTGTTATTAGAGTGTAGTTCGACGGTGTTATTAGAGTGTAGTTCGACGGTGTTATTAGAGTGTAGTTCGACGGTACTATTGGAGTGTGTTATTAGAGTGTAGTTCGACGGTGCTATTGGAGTGTGTTATTAGAGTGTAGTTCGACGGTGTTATTAGAGTGTAGTTCTGCGGTGTTATTAGCGTGTAGTTCGACGGTGTTATTAGAGTGTAGTTCGACGGTGTTATTAGAGTGTAGTTCGACGGTGTTATTAGAGTGTAGTTCGACGGTGCTATTGGAGTGTGTTATTAGAGTGTAGTTCGACGGTGTTATTAGCGTGTAGTTCGACGGTACTATTGGAGTGTGTTATTAGAGTGTAGTTCGACGGTGCTATTGGAGTGTGTTATTAGAGTGTAGTTCGACGGTGTTATTAGCGTGTAGTTCGACGGTACTATTGGAGTGTGTTATTAGAGTGTAGTTCGACGGTGCTATTGGAGTGTGTTATTAGAGTGTAGTTCGACGGTGCTATTGGAGTGTGTTATTAGAGTGTAGTTCGACGGTGATATTAGAATGTATTATTCGAGTGTAGATCGACAGTTTTGTTGGAGTGTGTTATTAGAGTGTAGTTCGACAGTTTTGTTGAAGTGTGTTATTAGAGTGTAGTTCGACGGTGCTATTAGAATGTGTTATTACAGTGTAGTTCGACGGTGCTATTGGAGTGTGTTATTATTAGGGTGTAGTTCAACAGTAGAGCCAATACTGACATACGGATGCGAGTCATGGACAATAAACAAACAGATCGAAAATTTCTTTAGGCCACAGAGATGTGGTCTTACAGAAGAATAATGAGAATCCCATAGACTGCTAAAATCACTAATGTTGAGGTGTTGAATGAGGTCAAGACACAGAGAAAACATATTATCAATATAAGAAAGAGGCAATCATCATTTTTCGGACATGCGATTAGGAGGGGAGGTTTAGAACAGATTGTAACAACTGGCAAAATCGAGGGTAGACGACACAGAGGAAGACAGAACGAGAGAGACAATTTTGGATAGCCTGACTTCATGGCACGATAGAGCGTCAACATCTGAATTGATAGCAAATACCACAGATAGAGATTTGTGGAGACCCATGATCGCCAACGCCAGCCGGCACTGCACCTGATAATGATGATGAGTTTAACATTGCTATTGGAGTTTGTTATTAGATTGTTGTTCGCCCGTGTGTTGTCGGGTCCCCAAGGATAGCCAACAAAAGTAACATTGCGACCTACAAGATACGTTGTAAGAGGCGACTGAGGTAGGGACCTAGAGAAGCTACCCTAGTAAATAAAAATCGTAGCAGAAATCAGATGTGCTGGCCTACTTGTAGGCGCATCACTGACACAACGTACAATCGCCCTTAGGTTCAGACCACATACGGATCACCAAAAATAGTTAAACAGGTGGTCGATATGGAGCGTTAGAAGAAGAAGAGTGGTCGAACATGAACACGATACTCCAACATGTCATGGTTTCTGCTTCTTTTGCTCTGTTCTTTGTTCTGTATCTCTACCAATATGTATATTGTTTGAGTGTTCTCTCTCTCTCTCTCTTTCTCTCTCTACATATATATATATATATATATATATATATATATATATATCGAACAACACATTGAGAGATAGAACTCAGCAACAACCCGTATCAAATATTATAAGGAAACGAAGGTGGAAATATTTAGCTCATGTTCTTAGATCAAAAGAGACTAAATCAACAAGTCCTTACGTGGTCACCAGTTGGGAAAAGAAAACGTGGAAGACCTAAGACAACTCTTCGAAGAACAATCCTACAGGAAAGTAAACTATTAGGATGTAAAACCATACAAGATCTCCAACTGCTAGCAAAGAACCGTATCACATGGAGATCTAAAACCTCTGCCCTATGTGCCGCTGTTGGCACGAAAGGAACAAACTAACTAACTATATATATAGTGCTGCTCATTGATACGGAAGTCAATGTAAAGGTTGCTGTACTACTTTCATGTTACCAGATTAGCAGATTCACTTCTTCGTCGTCATTCATATGTCTGTCATAATATCACAGGTCATGTGACTTTAGTTTACTTTATTATTCGATCGCTTGATTGATATGGCCATCATCAGTGCACTTCGGTGAACAATCATGTGTACAGCGATCTCTTTCTTATAGAGGAAGATCTCAACGGTAGTGCACGAACTCTGTAGCTCCGGCTATTTAGACAAATATGGCAAGAGTCCAAGCGATGCTGTATCCTTAATAAATCACAAGAAGTTTCCCAGGGGAAGCACCAGAGAAAATGAATATGATCAAGAAATAGACAGTGAACCAGCTATGTTATGTTATGTTATGCAATCGACGTCACGGCACATTGGACATTCCCATGCGTGCTCTGCCCCCCGCTGCAGCAACCAGCCCAAAGTCCACTTGCTCACCATACCCGTAAGTAGCTCATATTCACTCTCCACCACGAAGACGACACTGTCTGGCATGTCGAAATTTAATTCCTAATTATCGCCCTCGTTCCAGTGTTTGAGAGTCGCCCATCTTATAGATATAAGACAAATATCAATGGAATTGCATGTCTGTCCCAATTGTTTGGATATATCTGGACATCCTACGGACATGAAATTTGGCAAGAAGGTGGCTTTCATGGATACGAAGAAAAAAGATTATAAAACTGGACGCCCGAGTGGTTACCGGGGCCCAAATTTGGGGTGTAAAGAATAGAACTACTGTTACCTGCCACGCATGTCGTAAGAGGCGACTAAGGAGGTTTGGCTGAAATCGGATGCATGTGTCCTAAACGTGTAGAAGTCTATGCGTTTAGGGACCTACCAAACCAATGTGCAACGTATACACGTTCTTGGCAAAGATCAAACAAATCACAAAGAGTGATTAAAATTGGTCGTAAAGAACGAACGCGAAGAAGAAGAAGAGATCAAACTGGACTTTTTATATGTTTCTATAACCATATTCCCAACTTAACGCACATAGTCATTCTGCATGGAAATCGCCGAAATTACCTTTCAATGTTTTCACGACGTTCCCGGTCACGTGATGATGATGTTAATTTCCGCTGGCGAAACGCGTAATCACAAAGTACGGTAGTTTTACAAAATACAAAAACGATGACAATACACAGCAACGTTTCGACCAACAAGGCCTTTATCAATCAAATAATACAGAAAAGTGACGAATGTCACAGCACACTACATACAGACTAAATTCCCCGTGCGAAGAACGAGTAAACTGCTAGTATCACATAAATGAGAGCTTCACGCATTAATGACATTAGCTCTGCCTATAATTCTGCCCGCAATTCTGCCCACTTGAATGAACAAGTATTAGGGGCTTCCTGAGAAAACACAAGATTTGAACCACAAGCCTTTATTTCTTGTAGGCAGCCCATATTGCCTAGCCATACAGACGAAGCGTTATTAAGAACCCAACCAGTTAGCTCTCAAAGAAGAAGAAGAAATAGAAGACATCTTACAGAAGATCGACAATGAAATCTTCTTCAGTTTCAGTTTGAAATATCGTCATTGCACTCCGGACATATCCATGGGTGCTCAAATCTCCTTCGCAATATCTCCAACAGCGACCAGTGACTGACCACTTCTTCAGTTTCAGTTTGAAATATCGTCATTGCACTCCGGACATATCCATGGGTGCTCAAATCTCCTTCGCAATATCTCCAACAGCGACCAGTGACTGACCACTTCTTCAGTTTCAGTTTGAAATATCGTCATTGCACTCCGGACATATCCATGGGTGCTCAAATCTCCTTCGCAATATCTCCAACAGCGACCAGTGACTGACCACTTCTTCAGTTTCAGTTTGAAATATCGTCATTGCACTCCGGACATATCCATGGGTGCTCAAATCTCCTTTGCAATATCTCCAACAACGACCAGCGACTGACCACTTCTTCAAATCTTCATTTTCTTCAAATGCTCCATATAGACCACTAGTTAAACCGCTCTTTGTGATTTGTATGTGATCTGCGCCTAAGAGCGATTGTACGTTGTGCCAGCTATGCGCCTACAAGTAGGCCAACACATCCGATTTCTGCGAAGGTTTTTATGTACTAGGGTTGCTTCCCCAGGTCCCTATCTCAGTCGTTTCTTACCTTGTAGGTCACAGTGCTGGTATTCTTTGCTTCCCATGTAAACCCCTACTACACACGGGCGAGGGAAAGAAAAGATAACGTTACATTTTTTATTTTAATGATTTCTTTTCATCTGGATGTAAAATTATTCCTCTGCGATAAATTGGGTAGGTAAATGAGACAGATATCAGGGTCTATTTTAGGCGCACAGGGATCAAAGGTTATTGCATAAATCTCGTAGCAATCTGCGTCAATATTCAGCTTAACTGTTGCAAATAAAGAAGTTCTCGAGTGCTGAATTTTTATAATTTATTTTCGTTGCTCTAAAATTAAAAAAATTATTAGCGGATGAAACGAAACAAATCTGCTAATTACAGCTTGTCAGTGTCCTTTCCTGGACGATTTAAGAGGGGCATTTAATGTAGTTAATGAAATCAAAGTTTTTGAGTTGTCGGATGTAAAGGGCAAATGTAGAATGAAGATAAAGAAGAAAAGGTAACTGAAATGGAAAGTAAGACTGGTTGATAAATTGATATGACTTGTGAATAATTAAATGTGTGTCAATCTTTTTTTTTTTTATTTACATATGAAAATCTCATCGTTAGTGCTCGAACGCCGTATCACCGGCTAAGGTTAGCGAGATATTTTGAGAAATTTGTAGATATTTTTATTTTTGTCTTCTTCCTTGCGTTCGTTGCTATCAAGTAGTTAACCACTGTTTGTGATCTGTGTGATGTGCGTCGATAACGTGAATACGTTGCGCCCCCGTTATACACCTACTGCATGTAGGGCAAGCTCATCTACGTTTCCTCCAAAGTGTAGGTATATTATCCAACAAGATACAATGGGTTTCTGGGGCGTAGAGGCTAGGTGTTCGTCTCTCGTGCGAGAGGTACAATGTTCGCTCCTTTGTGGAGCTATCTGGATATTTTTCCAGATATTCCTGATCTCAGTGTAGGTGAGATTGAGTTCTTAGTTCTATCGGAGACGGACGATAAAACGTAGGTCCAGTGCTCAATTTGAGCGCGTAAAAGAACCCTTGGCAGTTCAAAATCGAGAAGAGTAGGCTGGAAAGCCGCTGCCCGGGCAAAATTCATTTGAAAATATTAAATATAAAATACCTACAAAAATATCTTCACCATCTTCAAAACTACTTCGGGGACCCGTGCTGGTGCTACGGAGTTCGTGTACTGTCGCTGAGATCTTCTTGTGTACGAAAGAGATCGGAACACACACAGTTACTCACCGAAGTGTAATGATGATCGTCCTATCAATGAATCAAACCACCAACAAGATACAACTGTGTACAGACGGCTAACTGAAAGATTATAAAAGTTAATTGCATATCCTTTACAGGACTTTGCGAATCAACCCCAGCTTTTAAACGCTGTTTGTGATATTTCTAGGCATTATTACGTTCAGTAGTTTGCCATTGCTTTCTAACCAGGTGGTGTCATCGTCCTTTGTAAAAATTCACGCGAAACAATTTGCAACCAAATTATCCGCAGCGTGATCGAACTCAGAACGTCGGGGTTAATAGACCGAGTCACTATACAAACAGAAAACCCCCACTTTAAAGTATCACATCTGAAGTTATACTGTAGAGGGGTATCACATTTGACTGTTCATAGGAAGGCAGAGCTGACTTAAGCCAGAAAGAGGAGTTACGGGGCAGAATATATATATATTGGTTGATAAAAACAGTAGTTACTGTATATATATATATATATATATATATATAAATATAGTGGTTGATAAAAACAGTAGTTACTGTATGTATATATATAGTAACTACTGTTATAAGAAAAGGAAGATGTAGATGAAGATGTGCTGGGCATACCTTGAGAAGAAATGATCAAAGAATACCAAAGCATGCAATGAAGTGGAAGGCAAATAATTCAAGAAAGAGAGGTCGCCCTACGGAAATCCTGAAACGAAGTTTACTGAGACAGGCGAGAAATATTGGCCTCTTCTTCTTCTTCTGCGAACGCTCCATATCGACCACATGTTAACCACTCTTTGTGATTTGTATGTGATCCGAGCCTAAGAACAATTGTACATTGTGCCAGTTATGCACCCAGAAGTAGGCCAGCATATCCGATTTCTGCGACGCTTTTTATTTACTAGGGTAGCTTCCCTAGGCTTCTACCTCAGTCACCTCTTTCGACATGCCTTGTAGTTCGCAGTGTTACTATTCTTTGCTCCCATTGAGAGCTCCTTCAACACACTGGCGAATATCGGCATCAATTCAATGGAAGAGGTTTAGAAAAATGCAGAGGATAGATCGGTATGGATAAATTACTTGCAGATCCTAAGTAACTTATAACGGTACGAGAGGAATATATGTTGTGAATTAATTGTTTTAAAAAGATTAAGAATTTGGATCAGATTGTTTGAAGCCTTAATTCTGACTACTTTCAGGGTCTCTGTGGCTAAGTGGTTAAGCCCTTTGCCTTGTAAGTCGAAGGTCGTGGGTTCGAGTCCGGACCGCGCCATTCTGTTCAGGAGTGCAGTTTTTTCCAGAGACCCCTAGGATTGTTGATGGAGCTACGGAGTTCGTGCTTTGTGCAATACTCTCGGCAGGTGGCGTGCCAGTTCTGCTGAGAGGACCGAGCTGTATGGGGTAAAACCCGGTGCAATGAAGTCAGCTTTTAAACCCATTATTTTTTTACTTTCAGAAATGTTGACTATCGGGCTTTCCAGGAATCGCCCATGCAGTCCTCTTGTGGATATATGTTCTCAGAGACGTGAACTAAGAACATCAGGCACTCGGGGCTGGGTTCTACATGACGACAGAGTATTTTCTATATCGAGAACACATCAGGATTGTTTGGGCGAACTATGTGTCGTCTGACAACAGTTTGTCGGCACCTTATATTACTGGTTCCTCTCCTGCCTCTGTTGATGTTAAATGTATGCTATACAAGAGGGTCTGGGGTATTTCAGTTACAGGTGAGTCTTTCAGGTGTTTTAATGATGTTCTTACCTTTATAATATCTACATTGTATATAATCATACATGTATCAACGGCCACAAAATCGAAAGAGTTGATAACTTTGAATATCTTAGGGGATTGCTGACAAATGACGGAAATGATATAAAAGAAATTAAAAGAAAGCTGAGCATTGCTTTGAAAAAACTACAAGAACTAACTAACCTATGTAAGGGAACTGACATAAGAACAAAATCAAGTGTTTCTTCATCTTCTTCTTCGAATCGCAGGGATTATGAATTTTCACTCTTTTTCCTAAAGTGCAGTGGGGAGAGTATCCGGCTTTCGTTAAAATCTAGAAACCTCCAACATCTCCAGGCGTGTAGTGATATGCTTAATGCTGCAGAAACATCCAACATCTCCAGGCGTGTAGTGATATGCGTAGTGCTGCAGAAACCTCCAACATCTCCAGGCGTGTAGTGATATGCTTAGTGCTGCAGAAACCCCCAACATCTCCAGGTGTGTAGTGATATGCTTAGTGCTGCAGAAACCTCCAACATATCCAGGCGTGTGGTGATATGCTTAGTGCTGCAGAAACCTCCAACATCTCCAGGCGGGTAGTGATACGCTTAGTGCTGCAGAAACCTCTAACATCTCCAGGCGTGTAATGATATGCGTAGTGCTGCATAAACCTCCAACATCTCCAGGCGTGTAGTGATATGCTTAGTGCTGCAGAAACCTCCAACATCTCCAGGCGTGTAGTGATATGCTTAGTGCTGCAGAAACCTCCAACATCTCCAGGCGTGTAGTGATATGCTTAGTGCTGCAGAAACCTCCAACATCTCCAGGCGTGTAGTGATATGCTTAGTGCTGCAGAAACCTTCAACATCTCCAGGTGTGTAGTGATATGCTTAGTGCTGCAGAAACCTCCAACATCTCCAGGCGTGTAGTGATATGCTTAGTGCTGCAGAAACATCCAACATCTCCAGGCGTGTAGTGATATGCGTAGTGCTGCATAAACCTCCAACATCTCCAGGCGTGTAGTGATATGCTTAGTGCTGCAGAAACCCCCAACATCTCCAGGTGTGTAGTGATATGCTTAGTGCTGCAGAAACCTCCAACATATCCAGGCGTGTGGTGATATGCTTAGTGCTGCAGAAACCTCCAACATCTCCAGGCGGGTAGTGATACGCTTAGTGCTGCAGAAACCTCTAACATCTCCAGGCGTGTAATGATATGCGTAGTGCTGCAGAAACCTCCAACATCTCCAGGCGTGTAGTGATATGCTTAGTGCTGCAGAAACCTCCAACATCTCCAGGCGTGTAGTGATATGCTTAGTGCTGCAGAAACCTCCAACATCTCCAGGCGTGTAGTGATATGCTTAGTGCTGCAGAAACCTCCAACATCTCCAGGCGTGTAGTGATATGCTTAGTGCTGCAGAAACCTTCAACATCTCCAGGTGTGTAGTGATATGCTTAGTGCTGCAGAAACCTCCAACATCTCCAGGCGTGTAGTGATATGCTTAGTGCTGCAGAAACCTCCAACATCTCCAGGTGTGTAGTGATATGCTTAGTGCTGCAGAAACCTCCAACATCTCCAGGCGTGTAGTGATATGCTTAGTGCTACGGAGACTCCTGCTCATGTAGGGTTCAAAATCAAGTATGTAAGAGCTTGCGTGTTTTCCTTGACAACATATGGTTGTGAGACATAGACCATTGACAAAACGGCGGATAAGATCATTAAAAGCCTTCAAATGCAAGTGCTACAGAAGAGCACTTAGAATATCATGGTCAGAGAAAAGAACAAATGCTTGTATTCTGCAACAGCTTGATATTAAAGAGAGTTGGCCATTAAAGAGCGTAACATCAAGGCAAATTAAATATTTCGGACACATAAAAAGACATGAGGGCCTAGAGAAAATAATTTTGGAGGGAATACTGCAAGGATGAAGAATGAGAGGAAGACCTAGAAGACGATGTTTGCAAGATGGCATTTACGATCTGAGAATGACTGCTGCTGACGCCGGTCAACTTGCACAGAACAGAGAGTTTTTCAGGACTGCTGTCATGGGAGTCAAGTTACGGAAGGGACAAGCTACTTGATGAGGATGATGTAATAATCATCATATTTTCATCATTATCATCATCATTATCCAGTAGCTTGTCCTGATAACTTTGCTACATCAACAGACTTTTATAATTTCTTTCTCCTAAATGCCAGATGTCTCGCTTCTGCAGCCGTTATACTCAAATCATCACTTACATTCTGAATCCATTTTCTCTATGATCGTTCTCTTCTTCTCTTTCCCTGGATGCGTATTACTCAAACCTTCCATGCCTTTTTCTATCTCCAAAATACTTCAATTTTCTCATCCCTTGTTGTATCATTAGCCAGTTTCTTTGATTTTGATTTCTTTCTGGATAGATCTATTTTTTCAGTTCTCTGTCCGAGATATAAAAAACTATTCAGCAACATTTATATTCGAAAACAAATATATGCTTTTCTAATGCCGTGTAAAATGTCATTGTTTCGCACCCATACGTTCTTCTTCTTCTTTTCTCTTTTGTCGTCACACTGTTACCGGGTTGTTGCCCAGTGTCGTCACACTTGTTACCGGGTTGTTGCCCAATTTCGTCACACTGTTACCGGGTTGTTGCCCAATGTCGTCACACTGCTACCGGGTTGTTGCCCAGTGTCGTGGTTTTCTGTTTTGTCTTGTGCTGTTCTGGTGGCTTGGGTGATTGTTATTTTTGCTTTTTGACAGGATTCTGATATGCCATCTAACCATCTTTTTCGTGGTCTTCCTCTCGTCTTCTTTCCTGATGTTCTGCTGTAGAAGACTCTGTATACTGTGGAGTTTGGATGGCATTCTTATTAAGTGGCTAAACCACTTCATTCCAAACTACCCAGTGGGAAAACCACCCAGTGGCCAAACCACACAGTGAACAAAGCACCCAGGGGCCAAACCACCCAGTGGCCAAACCAACCAGTGGCCAAACCACCCAGTGAGAAAACCACACAGTAGCCAAACCACCCAGTGGCAAAACCACCCAGTGGGAAAACCACCCAATAGCCAAATTACTAAGTGACCAAACTACCCAGTGGAAAAACCACTCAATGGCCAAATCATCACCCATTGGGAAAACCACCCAGTGGAAAAACCACCCAGTGGTAAAACCACCCAGTGGTAAAACCACCCAGTGGCCAACCACCCAGTGGGAAAAACCACTCAGTGGAAAAACCACCCAGTGGAAAAACCACTCAGTGGAAAAACCACCCAGTGGGAAATTTACACAGTGACCAAACCACCAAGTGGGAAAAATCACCCCGTGGCTAAACCACCCAGTGGGAAAACCACCTAGTGGGAAAACTACACAGTGACCAACCCACAAAGTGGGAAAAATCACCCAGTGGGAAAACCACCCATTCGTCGCCACTGAAAATATACATGCACTTGTTAGTTTGTTATGTAGTGAATTAAAGCCTCTTTAAGTCGGGGTAATCTTACATCTTTACAAATTGATGATTAAAGCCTCTTTAACCCTTTAGTTACTAAAGACGTATATATACGTTTTCCCATTCACTTCTAAAGACGCATTAACACGTCTGTTATTATCTCTCCGCTGTGGACTAAAGACGCGTTAACACGTTATACATTGCAAATGTCACTGCTATAGGTGAACATTCATGTTTGTGACCTAGAAACAAAGAGTAGCTATTTTTAGCTCAGCCTTCGAAAAGTATGTAGCAGCGAAAGGGTTAAGCTGGGATAATCTTACATCCTTACAGATTGAAGATTGAAGCCTCTTTAAGCCGGGATAATCTTACATCCTTACAGATTGAAGATTAAAGCCTCTTTAAGCCGGGATAATCTTACATCCTTACAGATTGAAAGTGTGAGAAACATCCGCGGTGAGACGGCATTCGGAACTTGTTGTGATGGTGGAGAAGTTACTTTTGATGGGTGCAAGGACCCATGTGAGACCTACGCTAGGGTCTGCCTCAAGGAATTCATGGATCGTGTGTCAGTGGAGGGACTTTGTACTTTTGGGAACTACACCACAGATGTTCTTGGAGAGAATGAGTTCAAATATCCGCTGAGTAGCCCAGAAACTTTCATACAGCTACCCTTTGACTTTGCATGGCTGGTAAGTACATACAATGATATCTTTGTCATCTTCATCTGATTCTTCTTCTGCATGCATTCTCAACAGGTATATCGTCGTGTGGTACCGGGGCCCACAAGGGAAGCATAGAATAGTACCACTGCGACCTACAATGCATGCCGTAAGAGGCGAATGATGTAGGCCCCATGGATGCTACCACAGTAAATAAAAAACGTCGCAGAAATCGGATGTGCTGGCCTACTTGTAGGCGCATAACTGGCATAGCGTACAATCGCTCTTAGGCTCAGATCACATACAAACCACGCAGAGTGGTTGACAAGTGGCCGATATGAAACGATCGAAAAAGAAGAACAGGTATATGATTAGGTTCATCAATCAACATCAAAATGGTACTTTATGTCGTTGTACGCTGTTGGAGATATTGTGAATGAGATCTAAACACATATATGGACATGTCCGGAGTGCAATGGAGATGTTCCAAACTGAAATTGAAACTTAAGTCACCCTCATACTTCAGCTTGAATTTGTTATTAATTTCTGAACAGACGTCATAGGAGTTCTGGCAGTCTCCCCAACTGCTTTCAAATGACATGCCTGCTGTTACACACAAAACTCTCTCAGACCCTTACACCAAATAAAGCTTAATGTTACACACAAAACTCTCTCAGACCCTTACACCAAATAAAGCTTAATGTTACACACAAAACTCTCTCAGACCCTTACACCAAATAAAGCTTAATGTTACACACAAAACTCTCTCAGACCCTTACACCAAATAAAGCTTAATGTTACACACAAAACTCTCTCAGACCCTTACACCAAATAAAGTTTAATGTTACACACAAAACTCTCTCAGACCCTTACACCAAATAAAGCTTAATGTTACACACAAAACTCTCTCAGACCCTTACACCAAATAAAGCTTAATGTTACACACAAAACTCTCTCAGACCCTTACACCAAATAAAGCTTAATGTTACACACACAATATAGTCCAATCAGAGCTAGATGATGTCAGAGAAGATCCTTCTTCCTCCAAAAGCCAGATAAATGGAATATATTATACAGAACAAAAGAACAACTTACGAACACATGCAGATATCACTACATAGCATTGGGACAACAGACAAAAACCCAACTGTCGCTGGATCATTGAAGAAGAAGAAGTGGACTAGTGAGACCACCAGACATCTATTCCTGTATTTTTTAGTTCTAGTTATCTTCTATCCTAATATTTAGATTTCTACTAGAGAAACTGCCAGACATCTATGCCTGCTTTTTTAGTCTTGGTTAGCTTCTATCCTCAAATTTAGATTTCTACTAGAGAAAAGACATCTATGCCTGTTTTTCTTAGTCATTATTAGCTTCAAATCCTAAAATATAGAAGTTGTCTAGCTAAAGCGTTAATTTTTTTCTTACTTTCTATCGCCTGTGATCATCAACACAATGAATATTCATCAGCCCTCATTTCGCATGATTCCCATTAAAATCTCAACAGAACTCAAATTGATGTAACAATAGTTACAAATATTTCTCTTTCCTAACTAAATATCGTTATTCTACAAGTATTCCGCTCTTCTTCTTTCTTTCTTGTCGTCAAACTGTTACCAGGTTGTTTCCCAGTGTCGTTGTTTTCTGTTTTTGTCTTGCGTTGCTAGAGTGGCTCTGGTGACAGTTATTTGTGCTTTTTGACAGGATTCTACTCTGGCATTATCCACATTTTCGTGGTCTTCCTCTCGCCTTCCTTCCTGATGCTCTATCGTAGAAGACTGTGTATACAGTTAGGGTTATGTTGTATTCTTATTAAGTGGCCGAACCACTTCATTCTTTGTGTCTCAATATAATTCAAGCAATGTTGCCTCAACTAACTTTCTTATGCTGATGTTGGTGAATCTGTTTTTTCTGGTGGTGTTGGTAACTTCTCACGTTTTAAATGTAGTTATTTTTTGCGACTGTGTTTTGCTCATTGTCCATGTTAGGCTCTGTTAACACATAGTAGGCATGAAAACGCTGTTGATCATCTATTGTTTAGAAGTCAGTGAGATAGCTACGACCTTTGTAGTGAAAAATAATCATATTATTATGCACCTTCTTTTCCAACAGAAGAAAGTGACATTTATTACTTCATGTGCAGATCTTGTATTATATTAAGTGTTATCCATTACATCAGGTGTTAGACAAGGTTGTGTCCTCTCACCATTACTCTTTATTGCATAT
Organism: Arion vulgaris; assembly: GCA_020796225.1. NCBI lineage: Eukaryota > Metazoa > Mollusca > Gastropoda > Stylommatophora > Arionidae > Arion > Arion vulgaris. The sequence goes on from CM036754.1 coordinate 37,807,773, forward strand.
ATGGATAAAATAACTCAAGAGTCAAATTCAGATAATGATGAAATAAATGAACTGCTGTTTGCAGATGATCAGTGCCTGATACATCAAAATGAACAAGATCTACAACATCATATTGACACCTTAAACAAAAATTGTGTAAAACATGACATGAAAATCAACAACACTAAAACAGAAATAATGAATATGGGAAGAAAACATAATAATCTAGACATCCATGTCAATGGCACTAAAATAAACCAAGTGAAAGAATTCAAATACTTAGAAAGCATATTCACAGAAGACGGAAAACTGGATAGAGAGATAGAGGCCAGAGTGCAAACAGCAAATGCTGTAACCTACCAGCTAGCCCCATTGTTAAGGCACCCAAAAATTTCACAGGCAGCTAAGCAACAGATGATCAACAGTATTTTTATACCTACTTTGTGTTACCAGAGCCAAACATGGACATTGAGCAAAGGCAGTCACAAAAAATAACTACATATGAAATGCGTTGCCTGCGAAAAGTTACCAACAACACCAGAAAAGACAGAATCACCAACATTAGCATAAGAAAGAAAGTTGGCACAAAACCGTGCTTGAATTACATTGAGAAACAAAGAATGAAGTGGTTTGGCCACTTAATAAGAATGCATCCAAACTCCACAGTATACAGAGTCTTCTACAACAGAACATCGAGAAAGAAGGCAAGAGGAAAACCACGGAAAAGATTGTTCGATGGTGTAGCAGAATCCTTTGAAAGAGCAAAAATAACAATCACACAAGCCACCAGAATAACGCAAGACAAAAACAGAAAACCACGACACTGGGCAACAACCCAGTAGCAGTGCGACGACACTGGGCAACAACCCAGTAGCAGTGCGACGACACTGGGCAACAACCCAGTAGCAGTGTGACGACAAAAGAAGAAGAAGAAGATTATATTAGGAGCGATTTAGTATCAGCGGTTTCAAAAGGGGCGATGTACCATTAATTGTGTCAAAAGGGACGATCTAGAACCAGTTTGATATGATGATACGCCCCTGAAATAGTGTATACCGCAATACAACATCACTTAAATGGTTTCTGACGCACCAGAAATCATAATTAATCAAATTTAAACTTGAAAACGCAAACACTTTCCTCGTTTAAAATCTCTTTAATCTGGTTATTTTGATCATTGAATAATCTCTTTCAGCTAACTTTATCCACCCGCTTCAGGTATCAGAATAATGTTTATATATATATATATAATATAGTCAATAATATGAAGTGTACATCTTGTAAATCTTTCATTAGAAACTGTTCAGTTTAGAAATACAACCCATTTATTTTTACAATGCAGTGCGATTTATTTTCTCAGTATAATGCAAGTCTTCGAAATGCCGCCCCTTAAATGTTTTTCTTTAAAATAATATTCGATTATGATTTATTTTTTTAACTGCACAAAATGTACGAATACTAAATCGAATACATGAATATCGGAATAACATAGACAAATATAGAAAAGCGATGCGTACAGATTGCAAATTATTGAATGCTTCAAATTGTATTTCGAATTCGCTGCTTATGCCGCCCCCCTTACAGTGGTGCCTGATGGGGCCACCTCTCTGTATCATAGTACGGCACGGCCCTGCATGTTTAGTTAAAGAATCTAACATCGTCTACAATAGATAATAAATACATTTATTTTGCTCAACCTAAACACGGGACTTTCGTTTTGTCATCCGTCTTTGATAGGGCTAGGAACTCGATAGCATCTACATTGAGACCCGGGATCAGTCTAGAAAATAGTCTAGTCGCTCCACACGGTACGCCAACAAGGTAATTTTGAAACCTCCAAATCGTCAGAAAACCTCCCCATGAGGTCATTATAATGTTGTGGTGGGGAGGTTTGCGTACTCCAATGATACAGTCACGACCTTCTCTATAAGAGATTCACTCCCGCGTGCCCAGCGTGTTTGTAGCGCGTTGGACTACGGGTGACTAGTCCTCTGTAAGTGCGGCTTCAACTCCGCGGACTGGCAGAAAAGCTACAGGTTCCCCAGATTTATGGTGTTCGTGGCACCGAGCCGAAGAGCTTTCAGCTCAAGTGCTTCTGGATCGGGGGTGGGGGAGGGGGAATAGAGAATGTCGTGATACAGTTGGCTAGGACGGCGAGAAATTATGTTCCTGGCATAGTCACCCAGACCGGACAGGTCAATTAGCAGGGTCCAGACTAAATATGGATTCCTGGTTCATCAGGTTACGGGTTTGGCTTGGAACTAATAATCCGTAACTATAAAACGTCTTTACGTTACGGAAACAGCAACGAAGATACATCGCCCAAAAGAGACAGTATAGATGGACCGAACATGTGATACTCATGAAAACTAACACTAACACGAAAACTGCACTGAGATGGACATCAGAGGGTAAACGAAAACGCGTGAGACCCAAAACTACCTGGAAGATAACAGTAGAACAAGAACTGAAAGAAATGAATCCCAATACAGAGGATAGTTAAGAATCACAGATAAGAATGATGTGCATTTGTTGCTGCCATAAACAGTAGGGGCATTACAGGCTAGAGATAGATATATATATATAGAGAGAGAGAGAGAGAGAGAGAGAATGAGAGCGATTAGTAGAAACGTGTCAATACTATTTGTTTAAAATACACAGATTTATATTCTTTCTTTATAAATTTGTTTCAAAAATAAAATACAGTTTTCTTGGCGAATTAAATCTAAAATAATCTAAATTCATTTTATATGAACTATATCGCCTCCATTCAAAAAATCACAACGATAGAAAGAATGAAAGAAGAACCATATTGCCTCCATTCAACAAAAATAACAACGATAGAAAGAATGAAAGAATTCAAAGCAATTCTCTGCAAGTTTATACACTACAAACTCCAAAACTGAGAACTGTTTTTTTGACAAGTGTTGCAACAATATTGTTGCTGATCGCTTTAAAGAAAACGACCGTTTCAAAAGTCTTTTATTTGCTTGTTTGTTTAGTCTCTGGTGGAATGCAATAAAACTTTGAAATGTCAGACTTTTTATGAAAGCGCAATGACCTATTCAGTTAAGTGCATTAAATGTCTAGAGTTCTAGTCGTTATTTCGATCTTTGATTTATCTTCTTTGATATCCATGACAGTTTTTGACAGGTCTCTCTCTCTCTCTCTCTGTGTCTCTTTATGTCTCTCTCTCTGTGTCTCTCTGTCTCTTTCCGTCTCTCTCTGTCTCTTTTTCTCTCTGTCTCTTTATGTCTCTCTCTGTCTCATTCTATCTGTCTCTTTCCGTCTCTCTCTGTCTCTCTGTCTCACTCTGTCTCGTTCCCTCTTGCTGTCTATCTCTGTCTCTCTGTCTCTGTCTGTCTCTCTGTGTCTCTCTCTGTCTCGTTCTCTCTGTCTGTCTCTTTCCGTCTCTCTCTGTCTCTCTCTGTCTCGTTCCCTCTGTCTCGTTCTCTCTGTCTGTCTCTTTCCGTCTCTCTCTGGCTCTCTGTCTGTCTTTCTTTGTCTCTTTCTCTTACTGCCGCTTTCTCTCTCTTTCTCTCTCTGTTCCTATTTCTCTCCCTTCTTTCTCTCTCTCTGTCTCTTTCTTTGTCTCTTTCTCTCGCTCTTTCTTTCTCTTGTGACTCTTAAAATCCTGATTGGGACATAGACTCTCAACCAGCTCATGCCAAGTCTTCCAACCTTTAACTATCTCTTGCAGCTGCTTCCAGCTATTCCATATATCTTTAATCTCTTAAAAACAAAGTACTGTAGTTTTACTAAGCAGAAAAACAATATTTAGCGACGTTTCGACCAAAAGGCTTTTATCAAGCAAAGGATACAAAAAAAGAAACGACGAAATTCAAACTTCCTAAACGGCAGACATAACATATAATATCAAACAGACAATAAATCCTTAGTCGGCACCAAAATTATATCCTTTGCTTGAAAATGGCCTTTTGGTCGAAACGTCGCTGATTATTTTTTATACTTTGTAAAACTACAAGACTTTGTTTTACGTGTTTCGCCATTGTTACATAGTTTTACTGCAGTCTTCCATTATATCATTGTTACATAGTTTTACTGCAGTCTTCCATTATATCATTGTTACATAGTTTTACTGCAGTCTTCCATTATATCAATATTACTTGAATCTCTGCCTACAAATCTCTTATCCTTGTATTTCTAGGCTATCTTTTCTTTCTCTTTCTCTGTCGGTTCCAAGAAAGGAACTTTCTTGTTAAATTCTTCTATGTCTTTCTCAAGATTTGTTCTATTCAGCCCCAGCGTCTTTTCTGCACTTTTTGGTTCACTAGGATCTGTCTCGCTCTCGCTATAATCTCCTAATTTGTGACACTATCATACCATCTCAGTCCCTCTATTCTGTACAGACATCAGTAGTTAAATGTTTGCAATCTATTAGTTTCAAGCGATAGTCAGCTTGATAGCAGCCCAGGCCTACCTGGTTTAAACTCCACATCCAGTAGTTTGAAAGCAAATTTGTTCGGCGTGGATTTTTACGAACAGCAACCATAGACCATACCGTTCAGAAAACAATGGACAACTACTGAACGTATAGGTCGTGCCTAGAAGATTGACGCCTCGTTTACTGTGATGATTGGTGGTGACGATCTGCAAAGGATATACCACGTTTAAATTTGTTTATTGTTTTAGTAGTTCTTGTTTCTTCCTCTTTTGTCGTTCGTTACACTGTTATCGGGTTGTTGCCCAGTGTCGTCACACTGTTATCGGGTTGTTGCCCAGTGTCGTCACACTGTTATCGGGTTGTTGCCCAGTGCCGTCACACTGTTATCGGGTTGTTGCCCAGTGCCGTCACACTGTTATCGGGTTGTTGCCCAGTATCGTCACACTGTTATCGGGTTGTTGCCCAGTGTCGTCACACTGTTATCGGGTTGTTGCCCAGTGCCGTCACACTGTTATCGGGTTGTTGCCCAGTGCCGTCTCACTGTTATCGGGTTGTTGCCCAGTGTCGTCACACTGTTATCGGGTTGTTGCCCAGTGCCGTCGCACTGTTATCGGGTTGTTGCCCAGTGTCGTCACACTGTTATCGGGTTGTTGCCCAGTGTCGTCACACTGTTATCGGGTTGTTGCCCAGTGTCGTGGTTTTCTGTTTTAGTTTTGCGCTGTTCTGATGGCTTGAGTTATTGCTATTTTTGCTCTTTGACAGGATTCTGCTACACCATCTAACCATCTTTTTCGTGGTCTTCCTCTTGCCTTCTTTCCTGATGTTCTGTTGTAGAAGATTATGTATACTGTGGAGCTTGGATGCATTCTTATTAAGTGGCCGAACCACTTCATTCTTTGTGTCTCAATGAAATTCAAGCAAGGTTATATGCCAACTTTCTTTCTTATGCTGATGTTGATAACTCTGTCTTTTCTAGTGTTGTTTGTAACTTTTCTCAGGCAACGCATTTCACATGTAGTTATTTGTTGTGACTGCGCTTTGCTCATTGTCCATGTTTAGCTCTGGTAACACAAAGTAGATATGAAAATGCTATTGAACTTCTGTTGTTTAGAAGTCAGTAGTTCCTATGTAAAATGTTTATTACAAAAATATAAACACCATAGAATGGTAATTTAAGACCACTTTCTTGACCTTTGCTCTAGTCTTGTTGTTGTGTTGTCCTGAATATCAGTCTCAGGTCAACAACAAATGTCACCGGAAGCAACTTAATCAATTTCAACTTGAAAGAAGCCGGGCAAAAAATTCTTAAACATTGCGATGCGTAAAGATGAAATAACTCGATCAATTTCAGGCATAATTAACCATGCGTGAAATGTTACAACTAATCAAGCACGCGATGAACAACCCTTACAATTGCCACTGCCGATCACCGCACATATAGCAACAACAGAAGATTTCGCAGTCCGGAATTAATCAGTTGCGATTTAAGTGACAGGAAGCGTTGAGTGAAATATTACATCCGGAAACAATGTTGTAATAATTATGAAGTCGTTTGGTCGGTACTTTGATCTTCGATACGACGTTGTTTATGAAGTCGATTCACCTTGACTTTGATCTTCGATACGACGTTGTTTATGAAGTCGATTCACCTTGACTTTGATCTTCGATACGACGTTGTTTATGAAGTCGATTCACCTTGACTTTGATCTTGAATGGGACTTTGTTCAGTGAAGCGTAAATTGATTATCGGTTAATTCTCAAAATCAAGGACAGCAAATTAACTCATTCGGCCTTATGAACCGATGTAGTGACTCGTAGTATTCTAAAATATGGCGCAAAGACAATATACTGGTTTCTTTAGTATCGAATGAAATATGACCTCTTCAAAAGGTAACTAAAATTACGAAGGGAAATGGTTCACGATAATACGATTGAGTTATTTATAAAGAAACACACATCACTGCTGCAGGCTATGAAGAAATAAATGTGTGTAGAACTTTTTTCTGGAATCATGTTTTGCCTCACAGCGTTAGGATAAAAAGAGATTTATTGAACGGGCTTTTGTGTGCCGCTCATAAACAGTGATTTTAGCCTCCTATTTTATCTCTGATGTTCATCTTTTGCGTGGACTGACTTTTGATTAATTGATTGATTGGTCCATCATCATTGCACTTCGGTAAGTAACCATTTGTGCTCCGATCTCTTTCTTACATTGCACTTCGGTAAGTAACCATTTGTGCTCCGATCTCTTTCTTACATTGCACTTCGGTAAGTAACCATTTGTGCTCCGATCTCTTTCTTACATTGCACTTCGGTAAGTAACCATTTGTGCTCCGATCTCTTTCTTACATTGCACTTCGGTAAGTAACCATTTGTGCTCCGATCTCTTTCTTACACAGGAAGATCTCAGCGGCAGTGCACGAGCTCATTAGCGAGGGTCCCCGATATAATTTAGAAGATAGTGTCGATATTTTGTAGAAATTTTATTTATTAATCTGTGTAATTAATTCTGTTCCGTTAGCGGATTTCCAGCCTGCTCTTCTCGATTTTCAGCTGTCAATGGTTCTTTTACGTTGTTCAACCTGAACAAGGGACCTACGCTTTATCGTCCGTCTCTGATATGACTAGGAACGCGATCTCACCTACACTGAGATCAGGGATCTCTGAAAAATGTCCAGATAGCTCCTCGAGGGAGCGAACGAGTATCTTTGGCACGAGAGGCGAGCACATAGCCACTACGCCACAGATACTCATAATGAGGACATTAGCTAGCCAATCTTAACAGTAATTGAAAGATATTGAGATCAAAACTTGATTGTGTAAAGCTGGGCACGTGCATGGAAGAATAAGAAATATGTTTAATTATAACCAACTCTAGATAACTAGGTCAGACAGCTGACTGGGGGTTCCCTGACCTAGATCAGAAAAGGGGGCCGGAATATATAGATGTTTGATAGAACACTGCAAGTTTTTATGCAATTTTACTCAATTCGGTGAGTCTATAGTTATTTATTGATGAAAAATATTCATAATATTGATATTCCTTATTGTTAAACTTAACTTGTTGCATAATATAACTTCGAGTTAGTATTTTGTATTGATGTTAAAATGAATTCGCCTATATACACCAATACTGGAATGCGAGGTCACGTGGTGTAGTTGTGGTCTGATTTCCCATAATTTTTACCTGAATCCGAAGGCCCATAAGTTTATAGTTGGCTCTGGTTTAATTAACATGCGAGTCATAAGAAACATTAGCATGCACAACCTCAGACTGAGGATCTATGCTATGTTATGTTATGTTATGTTATGTTATGTTATGTTATGTTATGCGATCGACGTTCTGGCATTTCCATGCGTTCTCTGGCCTCCGCTGCAGCAGCCATCCTAAAGTCCATTTCCTCACCGTACCCATGAGAAGTTGATTAGTATACCTTCTCTCTCTACCACGAAGACGACACTGTCTGGCATGCCCAAATTTAACTCCTAATTCTCGGATTTGTTCCAGTGTCCGAGACTCGCTCATACACATTAGTGGGAGCGTACCGCATTGATGACATCGGCTCTGTCCATACTTTTTATTCATAATTTATGCGTCTTTCTGAAGTGATATTAGGTCTGTTCACGAACTACTATCTAACATGATGGTAGTCTCAGTAGCCAAGTGGTCAAGGCGTTTGTTTTGCGTTCTGAAAGTCACTGTTTGAACCCCGTCGTTCTGTTAACAAACGTATTTTCCGCAGGTATCCTAAGGATTGTTATCGGCGCTACGCAGGTCGTGCTTTTGGCAAAGAGGGTGACATTTGCAGACTTATATTCCGATGCGAACAAGACGGTTTAGTAATATTTAGGAGTATACACACAGATACGCACACAGACACACGTGGACACATGAAGGCATAGGAGTATATATACAGACACACACTCACGCACACAAACACGCAATCACGCACACAGACACGCACACAGACACACACAGACTCGCACACAGACACACACTCACGCACATAGACACACGAAGAAAGACAGACATGTGGACACATGAGCGCATAGATATGCCCACAAATACACAAACACGCACATAGACACACACTCACAGATACACACACACACACACACACAGACGCAACACACAAACATACACATTACACATGAGCGCATAGAAATATACACACACAGATAGACACACATGTACACATACAGCCCCCATACACACATACATTCCCCCTCCCCACCATACACACACAGGTGCACGTACAAGCGTGTAAACATACACATACACAAACACACACACGCAATGTGTGAGAAATATTTGAGAGAAAACTAGAAAGAAAAAACACAAACGTGGCCTTGCATGCCAGATATATTTCAGACAAGCAGCCTGAATGTCGTGGGAAACTGACGTTCCTTGTGCACACCTTGCTAGAGAGGTTGTAAATGTTATAAAACTTGTTACCTGAGCATACTGTCAGGTTCAGGGATGAGTAAATACGTATTTTCTCACCTGGTTAGTGCTTTAGTACTACAGAGTGTAATATACTCACAGCGGTTCTCATAATATAGTAGTCCGTAGACCTCTTTGTGTTTCTTCTCTTCAATATTTCAACAATAATTGAGCGTTTGCCATTCTAAAGAACATATGGAGTTCAAGAAGGATCAAGAATAAAACTTAGATAATGATATTTAACTTATATGTCAAGGCTATCTTTGGAATCAGCGACATATGGAGCGGAGACATGGAGAACAACTAAAGGGAGCACCAAAAGGTTGCAGATATTCATCAAGATACCTGCACATTATATGCCATCTGCGATGGTATGACAGAACTACAAACAGGGAACTCTGGAATAGTGCAGAACAACGGCAAGTGAAACAAGAAATAAAGGACACAAGGTTGTTGGCGATGGATAGGAGACACACTGAGGAAACCTCCTGACAGCATCACGAGACAGGCTTCCGATGGAACCCACATGGTAATAGAGGGAAGGGAAGATCCAAAAACAACTGGAGACGGGAGTTGGAGGCGGAATGCAAGAAAATGGAGAGAGAGTGGAGAGATAGTGATTCTCCGAAAGAAGTTAATTCTTATTTTTCAAAGTTTGTTGGCCTACACCATAGATTTCCAACACTTTTCGGTCCACCGCCCACTTTGCACAACATAACCTTTGTAACACCGCCCACTTTGCACAACATAACCTTTGTAACACCGCCCACTTTGCACAACATAACCTTTGTAACACCGCCCATTTGCACAACATAACCTTTGTAACACCGCCCACTTTGCACAACATAACCTTTGTAACACCGCCCACTTTGCACAACATAACCTTTGTAATGCCGCCCTCTACATTTTAACAGTTTGCCAACGCCCCCCTTTCACATATATACAAGCTCTATTTTCTCTTTGACATAGAAAATTGATGTATTTTTGTGTAATGCATGGTCACTTTGTAAATGATTATATGCATGAAATAGAAAATTGATGACAAAATTGATTCTGTAAGACGGGCATTAGATGAATTAAAATGCAGAATTAAAATTTTAAATGATTATTCAATCGCAAAATCATGAACATAATTTAGTTTTAAATATTTATTATTAATTTCTTTTTTAAGAAGCCACCGACCCTAATCGCCTGAAAATCCCCCAAATTCTTCTGAACTCACTATCGCCCCCTCCCTCCCTAGAACATTTCAGCGCCCACTGGGTGTGGGGAGGGGGACGTGGGGCGGCACCGCCAACGTTGGGAAACGCTGGCCTAAACGCTCTGATATAACAAATGAAAGGTTCGCCTTAGGTTGAAAGGATCGTGCCACAGTTTAAAGAGGATTTAATCCCCTTCATAACAAACAAACAAACAAACAAACAACAAACAAACAAACAAACAAACAAACAAACAAACAAACAAACAAACAACAAACAAGATGTAGAAAAGATGACATTGGATATGAGGGCTTAGAAAACCTTGATTTCCTATGACCTATGTCTCCCTAGGGGTGAAGGGTCAAGAACAAGGAATATAAATAGTTCGAATAACATGTAAACTTTTCTTCATTTTTTCTTCTTTTCTAAATCTCGATATCGACCACTTGTTAACCACTCTGTGTGATTTGTATGTGATCTGAGCCTAAAAGCGATTGTACGTTGTGCCAGTTATGCACCTACAAGTAGGCCAGCACATCCAATTTCTTCGATGCTTTGTATTTACTATGGTAGCTTCCCTAGGTCCTACATCAGTCGCTTCTTACCACATGCTTGTAGGTCGCAGTGGTACTATTCTTTGCTTCCATTGCGGGCCCCGGCACCACACGGGCGACGTGTAAACAATAACAAAACTATACAACAGTTATAGTAAGAACGTACAAACAATAACTAGACTATATAAACAGTTATAGTAAGAACATACAAACAATAACTAGACTATATAAACAGTTATAGTAAGAACATACAAACAATAACTAGACTATATAAACAGTTATAGTAAGAACATACAAACAATAACTAGACTATATAAACAGTTATAGTAAGACCATATAAACAATAACTAGACTATATAAACAGTTATAGTAAGACCATATAAACAATATATGGCCCTTTTCTTCTTTACAGACGGTCAGTAGGCAAGTGTTTTACTGTGACAACTTCTGAGTTTTCGCTTTTCTCTTTTGTCGTTCAGCTCGTACATAAGTCTCTTCTCAAAGACTCTGCGCCCTTCCGTAATTTGGCTTTCCACACAACTCTGTCATCAGCTAGTCCCTCCCATGTGCTGGGATCTATAGAAAAGTTTTTCATTGAGGTTTTGCAGACATCTTTATATCTGAGCAGTGGTCTGCCCTGGTGCCTCTTCCTCCGAAAGTTCACAGAACAACATTTGTTTTGGTATGCGATAAGTTTCCATTCTTCTCACATGGGTCAACCATCTTAGTCGTCTACTTCTGAGCATGCCCATGATGGAAGGTAGATTTGCACGTTGTAGTACTTCAGAGTTGGTTATCTTGTCGTACCACCTGATGTTCATAATCTTGCGGAGATACAAACAATAACTAAACTATATAAAGTTATAGTAAGACCATACAAACAATAACTAAACTATATAAACAGTTATAGTAAGAACAGACAAACAACAACTAGACTATATAAACAGTTATAGTAAGACCATACAAACAATAACTAGACTATATAAACAGTTATAGTAAGAACATACAAACAATAACTAGATTATATAAACAGTTATAGTAAGACCGTACAAACAATAACTAGACTATATAAACAGTTATAGTAAGAACATACAAACAATAACTAGATTATATAAACAGTTATAGTAAGAACATACAAACAACAACTAGACTATATAAACAGTTATAGTAAGACCATACAAACAATAACTAGACTATATAAACAGTTATAGTAAGAACATACAAACAATAACTAGATTATATAAACAGTTATAGTAAGAACATATAAACAATAACTAGACTATATAAACAGTTATAGTAAGACCATACAAATAATAACTAGACTATATAAACAGTTATAGTAAGACCATACAAATAATAACTAGACTATGTAAACAGTTATAGTAAGAGCATACAAATAATAACTAGACTATGTAAACAGTTATAGTAAGAGCATACAAATAATAACTAGACTATGTAAACACATAGTCTAGAAAAACATTCATAAAATTACGTGGAACTCGCCTGATAACATCACAAAAAAACCAGATTGACCATTTTTGCATTAATACCAAATTCCGTTCATCAATACAAGATGCCTGAGCCTACAGAGGAGCAGATGTTGGCAGCGATCACAATCTCTGCATTGCCAAAATAAAAATAAAACTCAAGTCACTATATAAACCACCTAGAAGCAAGAAAATAAACTCACAGTCCCTACTGGTAAAAGAACAACAACTCACATTTAACACAGAGGTACGAAATACCTACACGAACAAAGAAAACAAAACGGTAAATGTGAACACAAAGAACAACATAGAAGAAAATTGGGACTTTCTCAAAAACACGCTGATAAATGCTGCAAAAACACAGTAGGGTATGTCCAAAGACAGAAGAAAAAGTGGCTAAGCGATAACACCTGGACAAAAATTCAAGAAAGGAAACAAGCAAAACTAACTCTTCTATCCACGAAAGACAAGCTTGCATACGATACCAAGAAACAAAAATACACCATGTTAGATAAAGCTGTGAAGTCAAGAACACGAAAAGATAAACAAAACTTTATTCACAATCTAGCCACCGATGCGGAAACAGCTGCAAAACTGGGAACAACAAGACCGTATTCCACATTATGAAGCAACTATGCAAACATACTCCTACACCAAATAAACCCATCAAAGACAATCAAGGTAGGATACTGCTGTCAGAAGAACAACAAAAACAACGATGGGCAGAACATTTTAAAGAAATACTAAATAGACCGCAACCAGAGATTGTTCCCAACCTAGATGAAGAAATCACCATGCCCACACTAGAAGCTTCCTGTGAGCCATTCACACTGGAAGAGTTGAAATCTGCCATTAAAAATTGAGAAACAACAAAGCGGTTGGTGATGATAACATCTCTGGAGAAATGCTCAAAGCAGCAGATGATAACAACTTACAACATATACTCCAACTTATAAATGAAATCTGGCAAAATGAATCCCCACCACAACAGTGGAAAGATGGTATTATTTTCAAATTACCTAAAAAGGAGATTTGTCTGATTGTAATAACTGGCGTGGGATCACCCTACTGTGAGTGCCAGGAAAACTTTTTTGTAGCATGTTACTCGAGAGACTGAAAAATTCTATAGATGAAAGGCTAAGAGAAGAACAAGCAGGGTTTAGACCAAAACGAGCATGCATAGATCACATCTTCACACTAAGAGTAATCATTGAAGAGTTCGTAGAATTTCAATCGAATTTAATCATCAACTTTGTTGATTTTCAGAAAGCGTTTGACAGTATTCACCGTCCTACGCTTTGGAAACTACTCAAAAACTATGGTTTCCTGCTAAATTCATCAACATCATAAAATCCTTCTACAGTGAATCGCGCTGCAGTGTAAGAACAGATTTCGGTAACTCTGACTGGTTCCCAGTGGAAACAGGAGTGAAACAAGGCTGCGTCTTATCGCCAATGCTCTTTGGAATAGCAATTGACTGGGTCATGCGAAAATGCACCAATAACGCAATTATGGGCATCAAGTGGGTTGATAAAATTTTAGAAGACCTTGATTTTGCCGACGATATAGCCCTTTGAGTTCATCACATCAAGATATTCAAATGAAAACAAACCTTCTCCAAAATATCTCAGGACAAATTGGTCTCCAAATAAACACCACAAAAACAAAAATTGTTGACCTTACCAGCAGTCCAGAAAATATTCAACTAAAAACTACACTCTTGAAAAAGTCAAAAGTTTTACATACCTAGGGAGTATGATGTCATCTACGGGGATACAGCGCCAGAAACTCCACACAGAATCGCATTGGCATCAAGTGCTTTTAACAAATTGTCAAATATATGGAAGTCCAATTCACTCAGCAAGCACTTAAAATTAAAGATCTTTAACTCTTGTGTGATTCCAGTATTAACTTATGGATGCGAGAGTTGGAAAGCAACAAAAGCTCTAGAAAGAAAATTAGATAACTTTGAGAATAAATGTCTTAGAAGAATACTGAACCTCAAATGGTCAGATTTCAGACCCAATACACAAATAAGACAAGAGACCAAGCAAGAAAATGTATCAAATTTTATAAGAAAGCGCCGCTGGAACTACATCGGCCACACACTTAGAATGGATGAGAGAAGACTCCCTTACCAATCCCTCATATGGACACCAGAGGGAAAAAGAAAACGAGGAAGACCAAGAGAGACTCTGCGTAGAACCATCACCAGAGAAGGCTCAACGATGGGCCTAGTAAACATTAAAGACTTAAAACAAATAGCAACGAACCGCGAGACATGGAGAGCTATGACCTCTGCCCTATGCGCCGCCACAGGCCCAAGAGGAAAGACTATGTAAACAGTTATAGTAAGAACAGACAAACAATAACAAGACTATAAGACCACACAAACAATAACTAGACTATATAAACGGTTATAGTAAGAACATACGAACAACAATAACAATACGATAACATGATTCTTATATTGATATCTACGCGAGTTGAAAAAGCAGAATCATGTGCATTAAGTAGGTGATGTCTGATCTACAGACGTTAAACACATACCTGAACACGTGTGTCATTATGTTTCAACATGGTGCCGGCTTTAGAAACAAATCTCTATTCAAGGTCGAGTTGTTTTTTTTTCTACGCAGTAATCTAATTTTATTTATGTTTTTATTTAGTTCACTATGCCCGCCTGCCCAGCGTGTTCGTAGCGCGTTGGACTGCGGGTGACTAGCCCTCTGTGAGTGCGGGTTCCGCGGGCTGGCAGAAAATCCACAGGTTCCCCAGATTCACAGTGTTTGTGGCACCGAACCTAAGGGTTACGATGTCCATGGCACCGAGCCGAAGAGCTGAAAGCTCAAGTGCTTCTGGATCGGGAAAAATAAAAATAAAAAATTTAGTTGACTATTTCTTCTTTCGTCTCTACTCTTTCATTGTCTTTTATATCTGTCCATTACATCTTTGACATTTTCTTGGTAACCTTCCTTTGTCTCTTCTTCTCTTTAGCTTTTCTACCACCTGGAGACATCTGGATATTTTCCAGAGATCCTTGATCTTAGTGTAGGTGAGATCGAGTGACTAGTCCTATCGGAGATGGACGATAACAAGTAGGATCCGTTTTTAATTTGAGCATGTAAAAGAACCATTGGCAGTTCAAAATCGAGAAGAGCAGACTGGAAAGCCGCTGCCTGGGCAAAATTAATTAGGAAATATTTAAAATAAAATTCTTACATAAATATCTTTAAAATTGCACAGGGGAACCTCGCCAATGCTACAGAGTTTGTGCACTGCAGCTGACATCTTCATATGTAAGAAAGAGATTGGAGCACACATGGTTACTCACCGAACTGCAATCCTGATGGTCCTATCAATCAATCAATTAAACAATCAATCATTACTCTAAAATTATTATTGATGCCGTCACTCCTTCTTTTGCGTGTTCTTCCTCTTGCTTTGTATTCCTTATATTTTTGCAATATGATTCTCTGTAGTAGACGATACCAGAGCATTCTTGTAAGATGACTAAACCGTTTAATCTTTTAATCTTGGAATGGAAGAATGAAGATCGAGAGAGAGAGAGAGAGAGATAGAGATAGTATATATATATATAGAGAGAGATAGAGAAAGAGAGAGAGAGAGAGAGAGAATGAAAGAGCTGGTTTCATTCGTAGTCTTGTTCTAACTTATTCATTCTACAGGGTGTTCAACTTAAAAGCAGCCCGTGAATGGAGCTAATCTGGCATATATGTATGGAAATGGGAAGGTTCAGTTATGACGTAGTATAGGTCAAGGTCGTGTGACGGTGTGTAATTGTAGTGCGGGAAGGGCGATAAACAAATGGGACGTAGGACGAGCTAGTCAGAACCGGTTTAAATAGTAAATAAACACAACTTAAATGCTGTACCTGGCAACTTTCGAATTGTCAATGGGGCTGCAATTATCTTGAACACCCTGTAATTTGTTATATACTGTTGCTACTCTTGTAGCTCTTCTACGATTGTTATCTCTGTTGAGCTGCCAAGGCTTTTTTACGTGCTCAAACTGAACACGGGGCCTACGTTTCATCGTCCCTCTCCGATAGGGCTAGAAACTCGACACTGAGATCAGGGATCTCTGAAAAAGTATCAGATGGTTCCACGAGGGAGCAAACCTGGTACATTTGACACGAGAGACGAGAACCTAGCGCTACATTCCAGAGACCCAAATTCGGTTGAACAGATTACAAATGAAATCCTTACATAATATCGTCACCATCTTTAAATTACATCGGGTAAATTGCTACGGAGCTCGTGCATTGCAGATTAAATAGATCGGGGCATACATGGCTACTCACTGAAGTGCAATGATGATGGTCCTATCAATCAATCAATCATCTCGATGTTATGATTTTTCGCTCCTGAGCTAAAAGCTAAGGGTCTGAAGCTGCAAGATTGACTTCACTGTAACGGATTTTACCCCACATAGTTCAGACCATCTCCACAAAAATGACGCCCCATCTACCGAAAATATTGAACAAATCACGAACTCTGTAGTTCCAGCAACAATCATAGGGAACTCTGGAAAAAATTCACCCGTGAACAGAGCGGCGGGTTCCAGATTCAAACCCACGACTTTTGGAACGCAAGGCAAGCCACTTAGCCACAGATACACTTAGCCACAGAGACACTTAGCCACAGAGACACTTAGCCACAGAGACACTTAGCCACAGAGACACTTAGCCACAGAGACACTTAGCCACAGAGACACTTAGCCACAGAGATCTTCTCGCTCTTGTGAACGACCATGTTTGATTTTTGCCACATTGTTTCGGTAAGATGTGAAAAACGCTTTAAAGACACTCTTAAAGGGTCTCAGAAATGCCTCCACATAGACACCACGTGCTTTGAATCCCTGGCGTAAGATCATCAAATGTGGCGCTGTAACATCACAAGAGGAATTCGCATAGCTGAGAATCGTCGAACTGTTGAGACACAGAGAATACGAGCTGCGCGAAAGAAACAGAACGCACAACACCTACATGTCTAACCTTGAACATGTATGCCCCACCTGTGGTAGACGATTGTGTTCTAGGATTGGACTCTACAGTCACATTCACCACAGCCAACTCTAGATAACTAGGCCAGACAACTGACTGGGGATTCCCTGACCTAGATCAGAGAAGGGGCTGGAAAATATAGATGTTTGATAGAACACTGCAAGCTTTTCTGCAATTTTACTCAATTCTGTGAGTCAATGGTTATTTATTGGTAAAAATATTCATAATATTGAATATCCCTTATTGTTAAACTTAACTTGTTGCATAATATAACTTCGATTTAGCATTTTGTATTGATTTTAAAATTAATTCGTCTGTATACAACAATACTTGAATTCGAAGTCACGTGGTGTAGTTGTGGTCTGATTTCCCATAATTCTTACTTGAGTCCGAAGGCCCATAAGTTTATAGTTGGCTCTGCCTCCGCATACACCAGAGAGATGCAGCAGCACACATCTGAGGACGTTGTCATCATCGCTTGCGATGGACGACTATTAACAAGATGTATCGCCCGAGTGGTTACCGGGGCCCAAATTTGGGGTGTAAAGAATAGAACCACTGTTACCTGCCATGCATGTCGTAAGAGGCGACTAAGGAGGTTTGGCTGAAATCGGATGCATGTGTCCTAAACGTGTAGAAGTCTATGCGTTTAGGGGCCTACCAAACCAATGTGCAACGTATACACGTTCTTGATAAAGATCAAACATATCACAAAGAGTGATTAAAATTGGTAGTAAAGAACGAACGGAAAGAAGAAGAAGAACAAGATGAATTATTGTCAAACACATTTTTAGAACCCTTGATTTTGAAGGAAAAAAGAAAAACACGTTAAAAAAAATCTGATAAACTAAATCTAAAAATAGTACGCCGGGAGCAACCGTTGCGTAATGATAGCTAATAACAGATTTTAAAAGTTCTGGTTCTTGTATCAGTTCTGCTGAGTATATTTGTTCATTTGTCTGTTTTCTGCACTGTTAGAAACTGTATTGCTTCTAAGAAATCTTCAGTATGTTGCCAGGTCTCACAAGGGGAGCAAAGAATAGTAGCACTGCGACCTACAAGGCATGTCGTAAGAGGCGACTGAGGTAGGGGCCTAGGAAGCTACCCTAGTAAATGAAAAGCGTCGCATAAATCGGATGTGCTGGCCTACTTGTAGGCGCATAACTGGCACAGCTTGCAATCGTTCTTAGGCTCTGATCACATACAAACCACAAAGAGTGGTTAACAAGTGGTCGATATGGAGCGTTCGAAGAAGAAGAAGAAGCTTCCAAGACGACTGTGACATGTTAAAAGTTAGGCTGTACAAACAGAAGTGGATAGATGAGGGGCAGAATGAGGATTGTGGTTGACTAGCGAGTCACTGATTGATTGATTGATTGATTGGACCATCATCATTGCACTTCGATGAGTAACTATGTACTCCCCAATCTCTACATTACACAGGAAGATTTCAGCGGCAGTGCACGAACTCCGTAGCACCAGCGATGGCCCCCGTTGTAATTTAATAGATAGTGAACATATTTAGTAGGAATTTTATTTTTTAACTTTTCTAATGAATTTTGCCTGGGCAGCGGCTTTCCAGCCTGCTCTTCTCAATTTTGAACTGGCAAGGGTTCTTTTACGTGCTCAACTACGAGAGCAATATCCCACCAGCACATGGACACATGTGTTCACAGATAGCTCAGCTACAGATGCTACCAGAAAGGGAGGCAGCGGAATCTACATCACTCACCCTCAAGAAAACACAGAAACACACTCTCTGGCAGCAGGAGAAACATGCGCCAACTTTAGAGCAGAGGCAACAGCCCTTCTTGCAGCCATACAGATTCTCAACGACCAGCAAGTGTCAGCAAAAAATATTGCAATCTTTAGCGATTCAAGATCCGTTCTCCAGACTATCTCATGTCCCAGACAAGACAAGCTCATTCAGGACATACGGCAAAATATCAGCTTGCTGTCAAAAAAATCCGAACTGGTCTTACAGTGGATACCAGCTCATTGTGGCATACCAGGAAACGAAAAGGCTGACAAACTCGCAAAGGCTGGGAGGAGCCTAACACAACACCACCCAACACAAAGTTTTACAGAAGCAAAGACTCTCCCGAAACAATCCAGGAAAATGACTGCCCTAGTCTGAGTAGTGAGAGATTGAAGATCTGGCCAACAGAAGCAACGTTACAAGACAAACTATGGAGAACCGGTGAAGACCTCAAGCGCACCGCCCTGTTTATGACACATATCGGAGTAGTCGCATAGCAAAAGTTGATCGCAGAAGAAGAAGAAGAACGTGCTCAACTGGAACACGGGACCTACGTTGTATCGTCCGTCTCCCTTAGAACTAGGAACTCTTTACACTGTGTTCGGAGATCTCTTGAATTATATATATATATATATTTCTTGACGAGGCAGCGAACCGAGTACCTGTAGAACGCGAGGCGAGCAACTAATCTCTACGCCACAGAGACTCACTAAACAGAGAGTAACTGAACGTGTCAGTATGAATACTCTTCGACATCTGCTGGGGCGGACTGAGCACCTATGGATCTATCCCAAGTGCTATGAGGTCGGTTGAGTAACCAATAACCAAATGTTGGGATAAAAGTATGTAGGCAAGACTATACTGTAATCAGGATGTAATCTGTGGCGTAGAGGATAGGTGTTCGCCTCTCGCTTCAAGGGTACTCGGTTCGTTCCCTCGTAGAGCCATCTAGATATTTCTCCGGAGATTCCCCGATCTCAGTGTAGGTGAAGTCGAGTTCCTAGTCTTATCGGAGACGAACGATAAAATGTGGATTCCGTGTTTAAGTTGAGCACGGTAATAGCCGTCCATCGCAAGCGATGACGACAACAATCTCAGACGTGTGCTGTTGCACCTCTCTGGTGTGTGCGGAGGTGACTGTAGAGTCCAATCCTAGAACAGAATCCCCGACCACAGGTGGGGCATACATGATCAAGGTTAGACATGTGCGTGTTGTGTGCTCTGTCTTTTCGCGCTGCTCGTTTTCTCTGTACGTTAAAGAACCATTGACCGTTCAATATCGAGAAGAACCCAGTCAATATTAATTAGAAAGATTTTTTTTTAAATCTGTCGTTACTGCCTGTAATACCGCTTTGTGGGACAGGAGGGACACGAGACTGTAGTATTTAATGCCCGCATAGCTAGTGCTGTCGTCGCGAAACTGTTCAGGTTGGATGTTTTTATTATACCCTCGACAGAAAAAACCTCTTTGACCTTACTGTGGATTGAACCTGGGTCTCCCGCATGGGAGCCGCGCTCTACTCCATTCGGCCAGAAGCTCCACGTCACAAAATATTGTCACCATCTTATAAATAACACCGGAAACCCTCTAGAGTGCTACATAGAGCGTGCGCTGCCGTTGACATCTTTCTGTGTAAAAGAAAAGATATGAGAACATATGGCTACTCACTGAAATGCAGGTATGATGGTCTAATCAATCAACCAATCAATCAATCAATCAATCAGTATATAACTTCTTCTTTTTTGATGATTATACCGTTAGACGCGTTCTTATGATGAAATCGACTGTTTTCTGGAGCTCATCTCTAGTGCCATGTAGTTTTGAATGTAGTGTTATGTTGTAGGGCCAGCATTCACTATATAACTGATATCTGATATCACTTCCGGGGGACTATGTGTTGATGGTCAAGCCGTTCATTAAGCGTTTTGAAGGTTGTAAGTTCAAATTTCATCTTCAACTAATACATCGGTTCACTAATACATTTTTTTACCGGAGATCGCTCACATTGCTGTTTAAGCTACCGAGTCGCCCGTGCATTAACCGGGGCTCTCAAGGGAAACAAAGAATAGTAACATTGCTGTTTGAGCTACCGAGTCGCCCGTGCATTAACCGGGGCTTTCAAGGGAAACAAAGAATAGTAACATTGCTGTTTGAGCTACCGAGTCGCCCGTGCATTAACCGGGGCTTTCAAGGGAAACAAAGAATAGTAACATTGCTGTTTGAGCTACCGAGTCGCCCGTGCATTAACCGGGGCTTTCAAGGGAAACTAAGAATAGTCACATTGCTGTTTGAGCTACCGAGTCGCCCGTGCATTAACCGGGGCTTTCAAGGGAAACAAAGAATAGTAACATTGCTGTTTGAGCTACCGAGTCGCCCGTGCATTAACCGGGGCTTTCAAGGGAAACAAAGAATAGTCACATTGCTGTTTGAGCTACCGAGTCGCCCGTGCATTAACCGGGGCTTTCAAGGGAAACAAAGAATAGTAACATTGCTGTTTGAGCTACCGAGTCGCCCGTGCATTAACCGGGGCTTTCAAGGGAAACAAAGAATAGTAACATTGCTGTTTGAGCTACCGAGTCGCCTGTGCATTAACCGGGGCTTTCAAGGGAAACAAAGAATAGTAACATTGCTGTTTGAGCTACCGAGTCGCCCGTGCATTAACCGGGCTTTCAAGGAAACAAAGAATAGTAACATTGCTGTTTGAGCTACCGAGTCGCCCGTGCATTAACCGGGGCTTTCAAGGGAAACAAAGAATAGTAAATTGTGACCTACAAGGCAAAGAAGTCGTAAGAGGCGACTGAGGTACACGCCTAGGGAAGCTACCCTAGTAAATCAAAAGCATCGCAGAAATTGGATGTGCTGGCTTACCTGTAAGAAACACTTTGATCTTAGTTGAAAGGTTGAAAAGCTTACCTGACACTGTAGAAAATTGATCAACGTGGCCGAGAAGAGCGTTTCTAAGCCGAGGCATGACTTTTTCATTTATTTTTGTTATGTGAGGAGATTAAAGTCTTTTTAAGCCGAGGCACGTCATTTTCAACCAAATAACGACCTTTTTAGGTTATATCAGAGCGTGTAGGCCGACAAACATGAAAAATTATATTTTTTAGGCCCTTGCTCTTTACTGCCGCAGAGGAGTACTCGGTCACGTTTATACAGTGTACAATTTCGTGAGTAGTCAACTTTTGAAACGAGAGCAGCTCGGAATTTTTACATTTGATTTAGTTGCCTATTGGCTCTATGAAGGCTCCCACCTTTTGACCGTGATCAAGTGGGTGCTACACTTTGATCTTAGCCCAAAACCCGAGAAAGAAAAGAATAAACTCCGTTAGGAAAATCCACGCCTATTTGTTAGTTGTTTTTGTTTGTTAAGTAGGGGATTAAAGTCTCTTTAAGCCAAGGCACGCTTCTTTCAACCTAAGGCGAACTTTTTATTGGTTATATCAGAGCGTGTAGGCCAACAAACATGAAAAATAAGAATAAACTCCTTTCGGAGAATCCACAACTTTTTCACCTTAAAGCGAGTCTTTTATTTGTATTTTCCTAGCATGTAGGCCAATAAACATTAAAAATAATTATAACACATTGCTAAGAATCCAAGAATATAGCAAGATAAAACATTCAACGCGTTATATATGGGACGTAACTCAGAACATGGGAAATAATCATTAGCAGATCTGCACATAACTTTAAAAACATGACAACTTTTTCAGTTTTAACGGTTATTGCTGAAGAAGCAACTGATATCTCATTTACTTCCCTTGCACTCTTATTTTATGAGACGACAGATGGTTAGAGTTGTTTAACAACTTCAACAGTTTTGACAGTTATTACTGAAGATGAGACTGATATAGTATTTACTTCCCTTGCTACGCTTTTATGAAATAACAGATAGTCAAAATGGACAAATACAGGTATATACGGTATTACTTGGCCCGCCTGTCCATCGTGTTCGTAGCGCGTTGAACGACGGGTGACAAACCTCATGTGAGTGCGGTTCAATTCCGCGAACTAGCAGAAAAACCCCAGGTTCTCCAGATTTACGGTGTGCGTGGCATCAAACCGAAGGGTTACGATGTCCATGGCAACGAGCCGAAGAGATGAAAGCTCAAGTGCTTCTGGATATTTTTAAAAAAAAACCAGTATTACTTGACTGAACTAGAAACAATCTCACAACAACTGGGTCTGACTATTCATGGGGAAAAACAAAGATCATGATATTTAATTCGAATTCCTGAGACCCAATGATATTGGGACAAGATTAAAAGAGGTGGACACATTTACATATCTGGGAGGGGAAATGTTAGCAACATTCTTCTTCTTCTTTTTCTTCTTCGATCTCTGGTCATGCTCTTAGTTTACTGTGGAAAACAAACTGGGCAGTCAACTTCAAGTCTGGCAGGTTTCCACAAAACTTAATTTTTATAACAACTTTCTAGAACGAGCTCTTGTATGTGCTTCGTATGTTGTGTCTTTAACTGACTCTGTTATTTCTGGGGTCCATCCTTACCGGAGTTACTTTTTGTCTTGTAAAAGAGAACGAGCTTGTAGAATCCAGTGGAAGCATCAGAATCAATAAATGTGATCAATAAACATAAATTGAACAATTATCAGATACATCCGGAAGAACAAAAATTTATCAAACAGAGGATTGGAACCACAAACACTTATTTCTGATGGCACCCATTGCCTAGCTCTACAGACGGGCTTATTAAAGAACATAACTAGCCAGTTCTTTACAAAAATAGCTTCACCGTTGGGACTTTTATAAACAGATTCGAATAAAGAACGATGTGAGTCAAAACAGGATTAGAGGAAGGAAAATGAGAACATTTCGGACTTTTTCTTGTCTTTGTCTTCATGTCTCTGAATTGATGGAAATCGTATGCATGTGTCCTAAACGTGTAGAAGTCTATGCGTTTAGGGGCATACCATACCAATGTGCAACGTATACACGTTCTTGGCAAAGATCAAACATATCACAAAGAGTGATTAAAATTGGTTGCAAAGAAGAAGATGTCTCTGAAGTTTTCCCATTTACTATTTTTAGTACAAGTTTTCCCATTTACTATTTTTAGTACTAATTTTCCCATTTACTATTTTTAGTACTAGTTTTCCCACTTACTATTTTTAGTACTAGTTTTCCCATTTACTATTGTTAGTACTAGTTTTCCATTTATATTTACGCTCCCTACCCGACATCCATCCCCTCTCTTTATCCCATTACTTCATCCGTACAGCATCACTCTTTCCTTCCATTTCTTCATGTAATATAATTGTGGTAGTCAAAATAATAATAATAATAGCCGTCTACGGTAAGCGATGATGACAACCACCTCAGACGTGTACTGCTGTACCTCTCTGGTGTGTGCGGAGGTGACTGTAGAGTCCAATCCTAGAACACAGTACCTTACCACATGTGGGGCATACATGATCAAGGTTAGACTTGTGGGTATTGTGTGTTCCGTCTTTTCGCGCAGCTCGTTTTCTCTGTACCTCAACGACACAACAACTCTCAGCTATGCGATTTCCTCTTGTGTTGTTACAGCATCACATCTGGTCATCTTGCACCAGGAATTGCCAGCACGTGGTGTTTATATTGAAGCATTTCAGAGACACTTTAAGAGTGTCTTTAAATCGTTTTTTCTGTCCACCAACAGAACGTCTACCCCCTTCAAGCTCGCCATACATCAACTATTTTGAGATGGGTGGGTAGTCAAAATACTATTGAATAAATGTCGATTCCTCGAAATCTTCGTTCTAAATCAGTGTTACAAGTTGACTCATTGTGTTTGCAATGTCGTTGTGTTACCAGTGCAACGCTGTGTTTGCACTAACTTTGAGTTACTAATGAAAAAATATGATTGACACAAAGTATTGTACACAAACTCCAGTCTTTGGTTTTTTTGTGTGACAAATTTGACGTTAGTTTTGTTGACTTCACGGGTACTTTAGACAGGCGAGAAATGTGATTAGTTTAGTTTTCCGATCCAGCAGTCATCTCTGAACGTTTGCCCTTCGACTTGAGGCCATGGTAGAGAATTTACAGTTCCGTATGATTTGTGGTATGTTAGCGTAGAGTAGTTCTCAAATTTTTTGAAGTGGTGGCACACTAGAAGTCCTGCAAAAAAATCGTAAGGGCACTATATACCAAAAACAACTTAATAAATAAGATGCAAAAAGCAAATAAATACAGAAATAATTGGAAAATGTTACGTACGTTTAATCATCATTTAATTTCTGTCTATGAGAAGCATGGGCCTGATGTGTCTTGGTGATTTCTGTCTATGAGAAGCATGCGCCTGATGTGTCTTCGTGATTTCTGTCTATGAGAAGCATGGGCCTGATGTGCTTTAGCGATGGTTTACCCTGGTGCCCGTAGGCCCCGCGTTACCGACCCCTGATTTGGGATTTCCTAGAGCACACCTAGGAATGTTACCGGGCACAGTGGTGCGCCTGGACACACCTTTTGAGAAGCACTGGCGAAGAGAGTGTATTTGGCTTCTGAGTATGGAGGTAGATACTTGAGGCGTAGGTGGTCACTGAGTGTGAGGCATTGGATCGAGGAAAGTGATTAATCACCGTGTAATATCACGGGTTCAGAATGTGCGAGTGCGTGTGTGAGCGTGCGTTTGGCTGTGCGTATACATGTGTGTGTGTGTGGTTATCGAATGGAGGTCAGAAGCCCTAGGATTCGATTGCATTTTGTCCAGTGTTCCGACCGATATGACTTGGATATTGGTTGTTTGTTACTGTACTGACGTCACAGCACTCCGGGCAGACCCATAGGGGCTCAGTATCGAAGGATATGCATACTGATGATTCCTGTGGCTCACTAGTTAAACACACACCTCTCTCGGCCACTCAGATATCCAGTTCTACTTGTACAACGTGTAGTTCCAAACTCCTTAAATCTCTGGATTAATTCAACGTCAACGGAAGTGTGCTCATCCAACAGTACGTCGCCAAGAGACTAAAGAATATCCTCCTTATCCATCCTTGAACACCCACATGTCCAGGATAGTAGTCTCTGAATGCTGGAATTCGACAACCCACCTATCTTAACTCTTTCAATACCATGATTGTTTGAATTATTCTGAGCATAAATGTCTTTGGACACAACATTTGTATCTCACACAG
Source organism: Arion vulgaris (assembly GCA_020796225.1). Classification (NCBI taxonomy): domain Eukaryota; kingdom Metazoa; phylum Mollusca; class Gastropoda; order Stylommatophora; family Arionidae; genus Arion; species Arion vulgaris. Next base: position 37,833,767 of record CM036754.1, read on the forward strand.
ATTATGTATTTTCTTTGTGTGCAGAAGGTATCAAAATAATGCTGAAACCTACCAGCTAGCCCCATTTTTAAGGCACCCAAAAATCTCACTGACATTTGAAAAACAGATGATCAACAGCATTTTCATACTTACTTTGTGTTACCAGAGCCAAACATGAACAATGGCCAAAGCACAGTCGCACAAAATAATTACGTGTGAAATACGGTGCATCCGAAAAGTTACCAACAACATCAAAGACAGAGTCACCAACATCAGCATAAGAAAGAAAGTTAGGACAGAATCGTGCTTGAATTACGTTGAGAAACAAAGAATGAAGTGGTTTGGCCAAAGTATGCATCCAAACTCCAAAGTATACATAGTCTTCTACAACAGAACATCGGGAAAGACGGTTAGATGGCATAGCAGAATCCTGTCAAAGAGTAAAAATAATCACCCAAGCCACCAGAACAGCGCAAGACAAAAAAAATACACCAAGAAAACCACGATACTGGACAAGAACCCGGTAGCAGTGTGACGACAAAAGAATAAGAAGAAGAAGATGTAAGGCTTTTTTTCGTCTTTACAGACAGTCAATTGGCAAGTGCTTTACTGTGACAATTTTTGAGTCTGTGCTTGTCTCTCTTGTCTTTCTGTACATCCCTAAGTCTTATTTAAAAGAATCCGCAGCTTTGCATAATGTTGTTTTCCACATAACTCTACCATCAGCTAGTTTTTTTCCATTTATTGGGACTGAAAGAAAAATTCTTCATTAAGGCATTGCAGACATTTTTATATCTGAGCAGCGGTCTGTCATTGTGTCTCATCCCTTCCAACAGTTCACAGAACAACATTTGTTGTGGTATGCGGTATATATATATATATATATATATATATATATATATATATATATATATATATATATATCCCTATTTGCAGTTATGATAGAAATGAAGACGGTTAAGTACAATGAAAAAGAAAGTGCTCCATATGTTAAAAAACCCACTATAACGGTTGCTAGTGTGTTTAGAGCCCATTTATACGCCACTATAACTGGTTACTTGTATGGATTGAGTTAATGAGAGGCCCACATCTGTCTTATAGTGAACTTTTAGTTGTTTTTGTACGTGCTCAACTTGAACACGGATCCTACGTTCTGTCGTCCATCTCCGATAGGTCTAATAACTCTATCTCACCTACATTATCTCACCTACAACGAAATGAGAGATCTCTGGGAAAAATACCCCTATCGCTCTACATGGGGAACGCACCCAGTACCTTTGGAGCGAGACACAAGTACTTGATCTCCTCGCCACAAAGTACTTGATCTCCTCGCCACAAAGTACTTGATCTCCTCGCCACAAAGTACTTGATCTCCCTCGACTCACAAAGTACTTGATCTCCTCGCCACAAAGTACTTGATCTCCTCGCCACAAAGTACTTGATCTCCTCGCCACAAAGTACTTGATCTCCTCGCCACAAAGTACTTGATCTCCTCGCCACAAAGTACTTGATCTCCTCGCCACAAAGTACTTGATCTCCTGCCACAAAGTCGATCTCCTCGCCACAAAGTACTTGATCTCCTCGCCACAAAGTACTTGATCTCCTCGCCACAAAGTACTTGATCTCCTCGCCACAAAGTACTTGATCTCCTCGCCACAAAGTACTTGATCTCCTCGCCACAAAGTACTTGATCTCCTGCACTCACAAGTACTTGATCTCCTCGCCACAAAGTACTTGATCTCCTCGCCACAAAGTACTTGATCTCCTCGCCACAAAGTACTTGATCTCCTCTCCAAAGTACTTGATCTCCTCATACAAAGTACTTGATCTCCTCGCCACAAAGTACTTGATCTCCTCGCCACAAAGTACTTGATCTCCTCGCCACAAAGTACTTGATCTCCTCGCCACAAAGTACTTGATCTCCTCGCCACAAAGTACTTGATCTCCTCGCCACAAAGTACTTGATCTCCTCGCCACAAAGTACTTGATCTCCTCGCCATACTGATCTCAAAGTACTTGATCTCCTCCACAAAGTACTTGATCTCCTCGCCACAAAGTACTTGATCTCCTCGCCACAAAGTACTTGATCTCCTCGCCACAAAGTACTTGATCTCCTCGCCACAAAGTACTTGATCTCCTCGCCACAAAGTACTTGATCTCCTCGCCACAAAGTACTTGATTCCTCCCACAAAGTCTTGATCTCCTACAAAAGTACTTGATCTCCTCGCCAAAGACTGATCCTCCACAAAGTCTTGATCCTCGCCACAAAGTACTTGATCTCCTCAGCACAAAGTACTTGATCTCCTCGCCACAAAGTAGATCCTCATCGTTTAATCCCACAAATTTTCTGATTCCTGCAACAAAGTACTTGATCTCCTCGCCACAAAGAACCTTATCTGTTCTAATCCCTAACAACATTTGCTCATTCCTTTGGGCAGACACAAGTACTTGATCTCCTCCACAAAGAACCTCATCTGTTTCTAATCCCTAACAACATTTGCTCATTCCTTTGGAGCGAGACACAAGTACTTGATCTCCTCCCACAAAGACCTCATCTGTTTCTAATCCCTAACAACATTTGCTCATTCCTTTGGAGCGAGACACAAGTACTTGATCTCCTCACCACAAAGAACCTCATCTGTTTCTAATCCCCTAACAACATTTGCTCATTCCTTTGGAGCGAGACACAAGTACTTGATCTCACAAAGATTGTCATCTAACACATTTGTCATCTTGAAAAGTAATCCTCGACTCTGTTTCTAATCCCTAACAACATTTGCTCATTCCTTTGGGCAGACAATTGATTCACACAAGATATGTTCTACCATTTGCCATCTTTGCACAATTATCTCTACCACAAAGAACCTCATCTGTTTCTAATCCCTAACAACATTTGCTCATTCCTTTGGAGCGAGACACAAGTACTTGATCTCCTCACCACAAAGAACCTCATCTGTTTCTAATCCCCTAACAACATTTGCTCATTGATTTCATGAAAATAAATCTAACAATCCGATTCGAGAACTACTTTCTGTGATTTACAGCCCTCGCTTGATTGCCTCGTGATGAGCTGCTGGAAGGACAAAAGAGAAATGGCTCGCTTGAATAGCTTCTGATTAGGGCTCCATTTGAAACCAATAATTCTCTCTGGCGATTGTAATTATCTAGCGGAAGTACCGCTCTTAAGTCTTGTCTGTCTATGTGTCCTGATCTGATATAGGAAGTTTTAGCTAATGTTGTTGGGACAGATATTTTACACAGGTTATTGTGAACCCATTTGTTGTAGTTTTAATTTGATGTTGTCTATATCGTCTTCTCTTTCTTAAACCCTGAAATGGAAGGCAAAGGGTTCAAGAAAGAAAAGAGGAAACTCTGAAATGAACTTTGTTTAGAGAGGCAAGAGATATCGGACTGAATTCCATGGAAGAGATTGAGCGAGTTGTCCAGGACAGAGGGGCATGGAGAAATTACTTGCAGACCCTATGTAGCGTAAAGCGGTACGAGATGAATATATACATATATAGCGATATAGT